>JACEFZ010015755.1:15000-102500 GCA_014155875.1 Cepaea nemoralis | reverse complement strand
TGTGTGTGTGTGTGTGTGTGTGTGTGTGTGTGTGTGTGTGTGTGTGTGTGTGTGTGTGATCGAGCCCCAGTCATGTAGATATCGAACCCTACGATGAGGATACCGAAATCAATATGACAGAGCTTTACTCTCTCTCTCTCTCTCTCTCTCTCTCTCTCTCTCTCTCTCTCTCTCTCTCTCTCTCTCTCTCTCTCTCTCTCTCTCTCTCTCTCTCTCACTCACTATCTCTATCTTTCTCTCTGGAATTATTAATACGGGTAATGTTCAAACAAGACATTACTATCATATTTTCTCTCTCTCTCTCTCTCTCTCTCTCTCTCTCTCTCTCTCTCTCTCTCTCTCACTATCTCTATCTTTCTCTCCCTCTCTGGCTCTCTGTCTCTCTCTCTCTCTGTTTCGCTCTCTATCTCTCGCTCCCTCTCTCACTATCGCTATCTTTCTCTCTTTTTCTCTCGCTTTCTGGCTCTCTGTCTCTCTCTCTCTTTCACTCTCTGTCTGTCTCTCTCCCTCTCTTTCTCTCTTTTCTCTCTCTCTCTCTCTCTCTCTCTCTCTCTTCTCTATCTCACAATTCTCTATCTCTATTCTCTCTCTCACTATATCTATATTTCTCTCTTTTTCTGTCCCTCTCTTTCACTAGCTGTCTCTTTCTGTCTCTCTCTCACTCTCTTTCACTCTCTGTCTCTCTCTCTCTTTGTCACTCTCCCTACCACTCTCTCTCTCCCTCTTTCTCTCTCTCTCTCTCTCTCTTTCTCCTGCTCTCTCCCCATTTTTCTCTCTTTTTCTTCTTCTCTCTCTCTGTCTCTCTCCCCTTTTCTCTCTCTATTCTCTCTCTATCTCTATCTTTCTCTCTTTATTCTCTCCCTCTGTCTCTCTCCCTCTTTCTCTCTTTTTCTATCCTGCTCTCTCCCCATTTTTCTCTCTTTCTTTTACTTCTCTCTCTATCTCTCTCCCCTTTTCTCTCTCTATTCTCTCTCTCTATCTTTCTCTCGCTCTCACTCTCTATCTCTCTGTCTCTTTCTCTCTCGCTCTCTCTCTCGATCGCTTTGTCTCTCATTTTCTTTTACATATTGCAGTCAAGCGTTAATGCATTGCATTTACAGGCCATCACAGTCAGCCCCACCATTCGTTCTTCCTGGGCAAGTTTGCAGTTGTCTTTCTGAACGGCTGAATTTCTTTTACATATTGCCGTCAAGCTAGAGACTACATGCTAACTAGCTTAAAACTGGTAAAAATTACGTCACAGCCGAGTATAGCTGTAATGTTACAGCTAGAACACGTGGACTAAGAAGGATACTACACTATGTCGTGGTGATAGACCACGACCTTAGCATGTGAATACATCAAGGTCAGACATGTCCAGACAATATTCAACTCAGTCAGGAGTCTTCGTCAGCAGATATCGTGTTATTACAGCCACCATTCGCCGGCTAGAAGTCCCGGTCTCAGTGAACACCGACCAGTTCACAATGTGTCAAGTCTCTAATGGTAAGATGGCTTTTTTGGATAAATTTTCACATTTTCGTTGTTTTTCTCCAAGTAGGCATACAGTTAACCTAACAATACTAGTATAATAAAGAGATATATGGTGCTAATCACATATAACTGGAGTATGTGCTCTGCTGGCTGCGACACCAATCAACACGTGCACATGGCTGATTCATCAAGCCTGCATACAGAGAGTAGTGTCCTTAGTGCCGGCAATGTCCCACAAGGAGCGCCTCTGAGCACTGATTTTTGCATTTGCCAATAACAACTAATTATACAGCCGAGACACGAGTGTAATGACCCAGTAGGTCAAAAACAGAGGTAATGGAAGAAACCAACGTGGAAACTTAACCCAAAAAATAGCCCAGAGGGGAAAAGAAATTCGTTCTGGTGCATGTGTGGTCGGCGAGTGCCGCGACTAGAGATTGTCTTCTTCTGTCAACTAGTCGTTATATACACAGTCATTGGCGCATCACTATTCAATCTGCCTCGAGCCAGCGTCGACGCAGTCGAGGACAAGTTGTGGATCGCTCTTCTAAGCAGCTGTCTGGGTTACATGCTACCAAACCCTAAAATATGAGCTTCTACCTGACATTACCGAGTAATGTTTCGCCGAACATGTTTCCCAAGAACACACCAGGTCACTATTTCGTCAAGTTACCGCAGACTGTTGAGGTGAGTCAACATTTCGAAGTGGGTCTGGTCGAAATTCAATTCCCCAACTACTACTGCAATGTGCTAGAGAATGAAGTATGGCTAAGATACATCCCACCAAACGGTAGAGTGATAAGAAAGGCGTGTCCCTTCGGGCCTGTACAGTTCACCAAAAGCTTTTATAGCTGCACTGAATGGCCTAATGAAAGATTGGAAGGTGGACGATCAGCTCTGTGTTCTATTCCATTTCGACAATGCATCAAAGAAAGTCATCGTGAAAATACTCGAACCCAGGGCCACTATTACATTTAGTGAAAAGTTGCAAGAGATTCTGGAAACAATTGAAGGTGAAGGGGCGATAGACCTGAATAACGACCTGCAAAATGTCTACGTATACTGCGATCTCATTGCGGCGAGACCAGTCGGAGACGTCATGGTCCCACTACTAAGGACGGTTCCTATCATGAATCAGCGCTCGACCTCAGTGTTTCGCGCCTACGACAAACCTCACTATATCTCGCTGAGCCCTTACTCCTTCGACACTGTGGAAATATTTCTAACCACTGATACGGGCACAAAGGTCGCATTCACTACCGGGACTTCAGTGCTGGCGTTACATTTTCGGGGTCGGAAGAGATCAGACCTAGAATAATGGTTAAATACAGGGCGGCACGTCGAAACCCCAGACTGTCCGAAGACATGATGTGCCCGACACTCAGATGATTGATGCCTCGGTTATCTACATGACTCAGATATCAGCCCAATAAGCAGTAGACCAGTTTTATGACTACATGCTAAGTAACATGTACATAGCAGGCTACCAACCGAAAAAACTAACCTATTCAGACAATGGTGTGAAGTAATCCAGAAACAACATACAATGTGTATAGCTCTGTATGTGAAAATAAAATTTTGTAATGATTCTATGTATACCATCTCTTATCACACCATCCATTTCGTATAATGACATTATGCCTTGTTTATTCTTGAAAAATGTACTGAAATACTGTAAAATGTACTGAAACACTGTAAAATAAAAGGCATGTATTATAATTACGTCTTGGTTGTTGATTTTTTTTAGTGTTTACGGTGTATGTCGTTATCATGTGATGAGAGAATGATACATATTGGCTACCAATTCAAGAAATATTTCAACAAACCTAAGGAAATTAGTTAACCAAAGTAGGAAAAACTGTTGACCATGGTCTGAAATCCATCCATCTATCATGTGCCATGCCGGTAAGCGTGGGCGGTCATGTTCTGCCATCTCACTCGATCAACAGAGTCGTGGATCAGTTCCGTGTTTCTGTCTCGACCATGCCACAAGGCCAAGCCATCCAGATACTTGTTTCTAGGTCTTCCCCTTGGTCTGTTCCCCTCGATCTTACCAGTTGTCACCAAGTTCTCCAAATCATTTCTTCTCATAACATGCCCAAAAAATTGTGACTGTCTACGTCTAATGTCTCTGATCAGTTTACGATCTTCATTTGTTTCTTGAAGGACTTCTTCATTGGTCTTTCTGGCTGTCCATGGTATTCTTTGCATTTTCCTCAGAAACCACATTTCTACAGCCATCAGATGTTTTTCAGCCTGGCTGCTCATTGTCCAAGCTTCACATCCATATAAAAGTACAGGTTCTATGTAGCATCTCAACACTCTTTTTCTCGTTTCAATTGACATCTTTTTATTGGTCAGTATGTTTTTCATCTTGCTAAATGCTACTTTTGCCATGGCGATCCTTGTTCTAACCTCTTCAAGGCATCTCCCATCAGATGTTATTACTGTTCCGAGATAATTGTACCTATTCACTTGTTGAAGAATATTCCCATTTACTTGTATATTACACTGTGGTATTTCGTTCTTCCTAGTGACGACCATAATCTGTGTCTTTTTACAATTTAATTCTAACCCTTGTTGTTCACTGTGTGTAACAACCGCATCTACTAAATTTTGTAGGTCCTGTTCATTGTCTGCAATCAAGACTGTATCATCTGAATATCTAATGTTATTGATGCATCGTCCCCCAATGTTGATTCCTTCCATATTTTCAATATTTCCAAATATCTGAAATATCTCAACCAAAATTTTAAACATGTGTAAAACGTAGGGAAAGCTGTTACCCACAAGGGAAAAATATTTGGCCACATTTCAATCAAATTTATGAAAAGTAGGAAAATTTGTTAACCAAATGGCAAAAATCTTGGCCAAGTAAGAAAATTTGTTAACCAAATGTGGAAAGATTAGCCAAATTTCAAACCAAACTTATAACAATTTCAGTCAAACATATGAATAGTAGGAATATTTTTGTTAACCAAAACGTGAAAAGTTTGGCCAATTTTCAACCAACCTTATGAAAAGTGGGACATTTTGTTGTCCAGATGTGAAAAGTTTGACCAAATGTCACCCAAACTTATGAAAAGTAAGAAACTTTGTTAACCAAGTGTGAAAAGGTTGGCCAAATTTCATTCAAACTTATAAAAAGATCAAGTCAAACTTATAAAAAGTAGGAAACATTTGTTAACCAAAGTGAAAAAATTTTGGCCAAATTTCAAACACACTCATAAAAAGTCGGAAACTTTGTTTACCTAATGTGAAAAGTTTGGCCACATTTCAACCAAATCCATAAAAAGTAGGAAATTTTGTTGACCAAATGTGAAAAAATTGTGGCCAAAGTTCAACCAAACTTATAAATATCTCACCCAAACTTGTGAAAAGTAGGAAATTTTTGTTGTCCAGATGTGAAATGTTTGACCAAATTTCAAACAAACTCATAACAATTAGGAAACTTTGTTAACCAAATGTGAAAAGTTTGGCTAAAGGTAATCGAAACTTATAAAAAGTAGGATACTTTGTTAACAAAATATGAAAAATTTTAGCCAAATTTTAGCCAAACTTTTAAAAAAGTAGGAGAATTCCTTACCCAAAGGGGGAAAGAATATCTCACGTTGTCGTTTTACATACCCAACCTGCTAGAGATATCCGCCTGACCCCTATGCATACAACAGCTGTTTTTTTTTTCCAGAAAATTTAATGTATCTTATGTAATAAGTCGCTATGATTGAAGGAAAAAATATAATTTCAACAATAAAATTGTACAAAAATTAACAATTAAATTTCTATTTATGTTTCTAAGTTGAATGTTTCATGTAGATATTTAATTGTTAATTTTTGTACAATTTTATTGTTCACATTTTATTTTTTCCTTCAATTATAGTGACTTATTACAAAAGATGCATTTAATTTTCTGAAATACATCTGTTGTTTGCATAGGGGGCAGGCGAATATCTCTCGTAGATTGGGTATGTAAAACAGCAACGTGAGATATTTTTCCCCCTTTGGTTAAGGAATTTTCCTACTTTTTTAAAAGTTTGGCTGAAATTTGGCTAAAATTTTTCATATTTTGTTTACAGAATTTCCTATTTTTTTATAAGTTTTGGATGAAATATTTCTTCACTTGTCCAAAAATTTTCACATTTGGTTAACAAAGGTTCCTACTTTTTATAAGTTTCGATTACCTTTAGCCAAACTTTTCACATTTGGTTAACAAAGAATTCTACTTTTTATGAGGTTATTTGAAATTTGGTCAAACATTTCACATCTGGACAACAAAAATTTCCTACTTTACACAAGTTTGGGTGAGATATTTATAAGTTTGGTTGAACTTTGGCCACAGTTTTTTCACATTTGGTCAACAAAATTTCCCACTTTTTATGGATTTGGTTGAAATGTGGCCAAACATTTCACATTTGGTTAACAAAGTTTCCTACTTTTTATGAGTGTGTTTGAAATTTGGCCAACAATTTTTCACTATGGTTAACAAATTTTTCCTACTTTTTATAAGTTCGACTGAGCTTTTTATAAGTTTGGATGAGATTTGTCCAACCTTTTCACATTTGTTTAACAAAGTTTCCTACTTTTCATAAGTTTAGGTGAAATTTGGTCAAACTTTTCACATCTGGACAACAAAACTTCCCACTTTTCATAAGTTTGGGTGAAATTTGGCAAAACTTTTCACATTTGGTTAACAAAATTTTCCTACTTTTCATATGTTTGACTGAGATTTTTATAAGTTTGGTTTGAAATTTGGCTAATCTTTTCACATTTGTTTAACAAAGTTTCCTACTTTTCATAAGTTTAGGGTGAAATTTGGTCAAACTTTTCACATCTGGACAACAAAACTTCCCACTTTTCATAAGTTTGGGTGAAATTTGGCCAAACTTTTCACATTTGGTTAACAAAATTTTCCTACTTTTCATATGTTTGACTGACATTTTTATAAGTTTGGTTTTCAAATTTGGCTAACCTTTTCACATTTGGTTAACAAATTTTCTTACTTGGCCAAGATGTTTGCCAATTGGTTAACAAATATTCCTACTTTTCATAAATTTGATTGATATATGGCCAAATATTTTTCCCTTTTGGGTAACAGCTACGTTTTGCAAAGTTTCCTACTTTTCATAATTTTGGTTGAGATATTTCAGACTGTGGTCAACAGTTTTCCCTACTTTGGTTAACCCGTTTCCTTAGTTTTATTGAAATATTTCTTGAATTTGTCACCAATATATATCATTCTCTCAGCACATGACAACTATATACACCCTAAACACCCAAAAAAACAATTCAACAATTAAGACGTAATTATAATATATGCCTGTTTATTTTGCAGTATTTCAGTACATTTTACAGTATTTCAGTACATTTTTCAAGAATAAAAAAGGCATAATGTCATACGAAATGGATGATGTGATATAAGATTGTATACATAGTATCATCACACCAATTTATTTTTACATACAGAGCTATACACATTCTATGTCGTTTCTGGATTTCTTCACACCATTGTCTGAGTATGTTGGTTTTTTCGGTTGGTAGCCTGCTATGTACATGTCACTTAGCATGTAGTCATAAAACTGGTCTCCTGTTTATTGGGCTGATATCTGAGTCTTGCAGGTAACCGAGGCATCAATCATCTGAGTGTCGGGCACATCATGTCTTCGGACAGTCTGGGGTTTCGACGTACCGTATTTCACCATTATTCTAGGTCTGATCTCTTCCGACCCCGAAAATGTAACGTCAGCACTGAAGTCCCGGTAGTGAATGCGACCTTTGTGCCCGTATCAGTGGTTAGAAGTATTTCCACCGTGTCGAAGGAGTAACGACTCAGCGGTATGTAGTGAGGTTTGTCGTAGGCGAGAAACACTGAGGTCGAGCGCTGATTCATGATAGGAACCGTCCTTAGGAATGGACCATGACGTCTCCGACTGGTTTCGCCGCAATGAGATCGCAGTATATGTAGACTTTTTGTAGGTCGTTATTCAGGTCTATCGCCCCTTCACCTTCAGATGTATCTAGTATCTCTTGCATCTTCTCACTAAATGTAATAGTGGCCCTGGGTTCGAGTATTTTCACGATGACTTTCTTTGATGCATTGTCGAAATGGAATTAGACACAGAGCTGATCGGCCACCTTCCGATCTTTCATTAAGCGATTCAGTGCAGCTATAAACGCGTCTGGTGAACTGTACAGGCCCGAAGGGACACGCCTTTCTTATCACTCTACCGTTTGGTGGGATGTATCTTAGCCATACTTCATTCTCTAGCACATTGCAGTAGTAGTTGGGGAATTGAATTTATAGTGAAATAGTGACCTGGTGTGTTCTTGGGAAACATGTTCGGCGAAACATTACTCGGTAATGTCAGGTAGAAGCTCATATTTTAGGGTTTGGTAGCATGTAACCCAGACAGCTGCTTAGAAGAGCGATCCACAACTTGCCCTCGAATGCGTCGACGCTGGCTCGAGACAGATTGAATAGTGATACGCCAATGACTGTGTATGTAACGACTAGTTGACAGAAGAAGACAATCTCTAGTCGCGGCACTCTCCGACCACTCATGCACCAGAACGAATTTCTTTCCCCCTCTAGGCTATTTGTGGGTTAATTTCCACGTTGGTTTCTTCCATTACCTCTGTTTTTGACCAACTGGGTCATTATACTCGTGTCTCGGCTGTATCATTAACTGCTATTTGCAAATGCAAACATTAGTGCTCGAGGCGCCCCTTGCGGGACATTGCCGGTACTAAGGACACTACTCTCTGTATGCAGGACTTGATGAATCAGCCATGTGCACTTGTTGATTGGTGTCGCAGCCAGCAGAGCACATACTCCAGTTATATGTGATTAGTACCATATATCTCTTTATTATACTAGTATTGTGAGGTTAACTGTATGCCTACTTGGAGAAACACAACGAAAATGTGAAAGATTTATCCAAAAAAGCCATTCTACTATTAGAGACTTGGCACATTGTGAACTGGTCGATGTTCACTGAGACCGGGACTTCTAGCCGGCGAATGGTGGCTGTTATATACATGATATCTGCTGACGAAGACTCCTGACTGAGTTGAATATTGTCTGGACATGTCTGACCTTGATGTATTCACATGCTAAGGTCGTGGTCTATCACAACGACATAGTGTAGTATTCTTCTTATCCACGTGTTCTAGCTGTAACATTACAGCTAAACCCGGCTGTGACGTAATTTTTACCAGTTTTAACTAGTTAGCATGTAGTCTCTAGCTTGACTGCAATATGTAAAAGAAATATTCAGCCGTTCAGAAAGACACCTGCAAACTTGCCCAGAAGGCACGAATGGTGTGGCTGACTGTGATGGCCTGTAAAAGCAATGCAATAAACCTTGACTGCAATATGTTAAAGAAAGTGAGAGACAGCGCGATCAAGAGTTAGTGAAAGAGAGAGCGAGAGAGAAAGAGACAGAGAGATAGAGAGTGAGAGCGAGAGAAAGATAGATAGAGAGAGAATAGAGAGAGGAAAGGGGAGAGAGATAGAGAGAGAAGAAAAGAAAGAGAGAAAAATGGGGAGAGAGCAGGAGAGAGAGAGGGGAAGAGAGAGAAAGAGAGAGAGAGAGAATAAAGAGAGAAAGATAGAGATAGGGAGAGAGAGAATAGAGAGAGAAAAGGGGAGAGAGATATAGAGAGAAGAAGAAAAAGAGAGAAAATTGGGAGAGAGCAGGAGAAATAGAGAGAGAAAGAGGGGAGAGAGAGGGGTAGGGAGAGAGAGAGAGTGACAGAGAGTGAAAGAGAGAGAGAGTGAAAGAGAGGGAGAGAAAAAGAGAGAAAGATAGAGATAGTGAGAGAGACAATAGAGAGAGAGAGAGAATAGAGAGATAGAGACAAGAGAGAAAGAGAGGGAGAGAGACAGATAGAGAGTGAAAGAGAGAGAGAAAGAGAGAGAGAGACAAAGAGCCAGAGAGGGAGAGAAAAAAAGAGGAAGATAGCGATAGTGAGAGAGGGAGCAAGAGATAGAGAGAGACACACACAGAGAGACAAAGAGACAGAGAGCCAGAGAGGGAGAGAAAACAGAGAAAGGTAGAGATAGTGAGAGAGAGAGAGAGAGAGATTATGATAGTAATGTCTTGTTTGAACAGTACCCGTATTAATAATTGAAGAGAGAAAGATAGAGATAGAGAGAGAGAGAGAGAGCCAGAGAGACAGAGAGTGAGAGAAAAGATAGAGATAGAAAGAGAGACAGAGACACAGAGCCAGAAAGAGAGACAGAGACACAGAGCCAGAGAGGGATAGAAAAAGAGAGAAAGATAGAGATCGAGAGAGAGAGAGAGAGAGAGAGAGAGGGAGGGAGGGAGTGAAAGAGAGAGCGAGAGAGATATACCCAGAGAGACAGAGAGTGAGAGAAAAGATTGAGTTAGAGAGAGAAACAGAGACAGTGAGCCAGAGAGGGAGAGAAAAAGGGAGAAAGATAGAGATAGTGAGAGAGAGCGTGAGAGAGAGCGTGAGAGAGAGAGAGAGGGAGAGAGGGAGAGAGAATATGATAGTAATGCCTTGTTTGATCAGTACCCGTATTAATAATTCTAGAGAGAAATATAGAGAGTGAGAGAGAGAGTGAAAGAGAGAGAGCGAGAGAGAAAGAGGCAGAGAGACAGAGAGTGAGAGAAAAGAATGAGAGCGAGAGAGAGAGAGAAATATAGAGATAGCGAGAGAGAGAGAGAGAGAGAGAGAGAGAGAGAGAGAGAGAGAGAGAGAGAGAGAGAGAGAGAATATGATAGTAATGCCTTGTTTGAGCAGTACCCGTATTAATACTTCTATTCAGGTTAAGGATTCTGCAGAGTTACCATATAGATACATATATTTCTGACGCGACTGTATATTCATTTACAAGCCTTACATGCCAAATCTCACTACCCGGCGTGATTATACTGGCTAGCGTGTCCGGTGTATTATCTTCACAGCTTATCAGCCGTTGATCGCTGGCCATTGTCTGTATTTCTCGCGGGCCGTGGTGGGGTCAGCGCGTGACCTTTACCTGTGCGCTCAGGGGGAGATTATTAAGGAAAGAAGAAAAGGGGAAACAATTCTTTATTAAGGGGAAATAATAAGGGTTATTATAGTAGATTTTATTTTTCAAAGATATTTTAATACGATGTTGATTATATAATATGAGAGTAATATTTTTATATTCACATTAATATTCTCCGCTATACATTCTAGAAATTTAGCCGTTTATTATTTTATTAGTGCTTAATTTTTAATAATAATGTATGCCTGTCTAGTATATTTTTAAACCAGATTTTCACCACTCGCTTAAAGTTGATACATGGGTACCCACTATGGACACCTGCCGAATTATCTATCATCGTGCAAAAGGTTTATTCATGCATCCAACTATGGATACTCGAGTTATCTCGAGTGATGGAATAAATCATTTTTCCACTCTGTCATATTGATTTCGGTCTCCTCATCGAAGGGTTCGATATCTACATGACTGGGGCTCGATCACACCACACACGCACACACGCACACACACACACTGGGACTCGAACTCAGATGCCCGGCGACTAGTTGGTCTACTTATCTGTATAAGTATTCCACATGCCCGGGGCTTGCCTCGCTGTCCGCTCCGCCCGTCGCCACCCGCCCGCCCGCCCGCCGCACCGGAAGTGACAACAGGAAGTAGTCAACAGGACAATCAGACCCAAGAAAATACCCGCCAAAATTTCAAAAATGAGGTCCGCTTTTATGACGAAACAAGATGGCGGGATAACCCCGTAAAGAAGGATTTATCGGGGTTTGCAAACCCCATTTACGAGTTAGTTAGGACGTAGATAACTACTTCCGTTCCGCTCCAGTGTGGATGGAACCTATGACCGCCTGTCCGGCAGGCGAGCGTCAAGCTACTACCCTAGCGCTAGCTACTACCCTACCGCGATCACCTAGCTACTACCCTACAGTAAACGTCTAGCTACTACCCTACAGCACACGTCTAGCTTGTACCCTACCGCAAAATTCTAGCTACTACCCTACAGCAAACGTCTAGCTACTACCCTACCGGAGCGTCTAGCTACTACCCTACCGCAAACGTCTAGCTACTATCCTACCGCAAACGTCTAGCTACTACCCTACAGCAAACGTCTAGCTACTACCCTACCGCAAACGTCTAGCTACTACCCTACAGCAAACGTCTAGCTACTACCCTACCGCAACGTCTAGCTACTACCCTACCGCAACGTCTAGCTACTACCCTACCGCAACGTCTAGCTACTACCCTACCGCAACGTCTAGCTACTACCCTACCGCAACGTCTAGCTACTACCCTACAGCAAACGTCTAGCTACTACCCTACCGGAGCGCCTAGCTACTACCCTACCAGAGCGTCTAGCTACTATCCTACCACGAGCGTCTAGCTACTACCCTACCGGAGCGTCTAGCTACTACCCTACCACGAGCGTCCAGCTACTACCCTACCGGAGCGTCTAGCTACTACCCTACCACGAGCGTCCAACTACTACCCTACCGGAGCGTCTAGCTACTACCCTACCACGAGCGTCTAGCTACTACCCTACCGGAGCGTCTAGCTACCACCCTACCACGAGCGTCTAGCTACTATCCTACCGAAGCGTCTAGCTACTACCCTACCGGAGCGTCTAGTTACTACCTTACCACGAGCGTCTAGCTACTACCCTACCGGAGCGTCTAGCTACTACCCTACCACGAGCGTCTAGCTACTATCCTACCGGAGCGTCTAGCTACTACCCTACCACGAGCGTCTAGCTACTATCCAACCACGAGCGTCTAGCTACTACCCTAGCGTAAGCGCCAAGCTTCTACCTATCAGGAGTGTCTAACTACTAACCTAGCGCGAGCTCTGTGGTTCTCAACCAGTGGGGAATTCTCCCTAGAGGGCATTTTATGGTTTCCAGTGTTGGTGGTGGTGGTGGTGGGTGGGGGAGAGAGAGAGAGAGAGAGAGAGAGAGAGAGAGAGAGAGAGAGAGAGAGAGAGAGAGAGAGATTATTCCAAGATAGCGTTAATACAATAACTGATTATTTGATATTGTTTTTCTTCTCCATACTTTACGGTTCTGTATTTCTCGCCTTTCTGAAATTCGTTTTATAATGTAAGTAGGCCCACAACTCAAGTTTTATGTAGACGTCTAGACTTGTTTTAGTATGTGTTTTTAAATTTAGTTTCCATTTTTACGTATACTGTGCAGGGGCGGGGTGGGTTGGGAATTATAGGGAGGAAATACGAAAGGGGGATGGGGGGATGACATTCTGAACATATGGTTGAAGAGTGCATGGGCCAAAAAATGGTTGAGAACCACTGGTCTAGCTGCTATCCTACCACGGCGAATAAGAGATGTCGGGGTTCATGACCTTGGTTGGCCCTCCCTCAGACAGTTAAAGGGCAGAAACATTCACGGAAGGGGAACTACTACTGATTGGAAGCCGCCTGCCCTACTTGCACCACGTCGGTGTT
Organism: Cepaea nemoralis; assembly: GCA_014155875.1. Taxonomy (NCBI): domain Eukaryota; kingdom Metazoa; phylum Mollusca; class Gastropoda; order Stylommatophora; family Helicidae; genus Cepaea; species Cepaea nemoralis. Next base: position 89,572 of record JACEFZ010015755.1, on the reverse strand, counting down.
TTTATCTCATCATCTCATCTTATCTCATCATCTCATTTTACCTTATCTTATCTCATAATGTTACTCTTGTATTTTGAGGTGCCGAGGTGAAGCATACACAGTGTGAAATTGCCAGTTTATTGGCTTCATATATCGAGATTCCATGGACTGTTTTTCCCTCTGCTCATCGTTTACATGGTTCTGGTTCCAGTTGTTCTGTATATGGAATTTAGAAATGTACCCAACCCACTACACCTACATCGGAATCCATCAATATTTGTTGATAGAAGGCCCCAGAACTTCAAGCATGCGACAAATTGAACGTTTATGCCGGCTGATGGCGATGCCGTGAAATGCTGTCACGGTACAACCGTTCAGCCATGAATAACTTCTATGCTCGCCCGGCCAGCCAGCTGTCTCCGGAATCCTGCACAGTGAGCAATCATCTGTGACTTTCAGTTAGTTAGCCATATCGTTATGAGCAAACGGGAGCCCGTGCGCATCGATTAACAATGCAGGGTGGTGGCATCTGTCGATCTGCCAATCAAACATGGCGGGGCTGCAAATAGCACGCGATTACATTGTATGTTTGGTGTGCTCTCCATCTCCACCCCTCTCTATTCTTTATTCTCGCCCTCTCTTTCTCCCCCTCTCTCCCTCTCTATTCTCTGTTCTCGCTCTATCTTTCTGTCTCTCCATCTTTCTCTCCCCCTCTCTCTCTCCATCACTCTCCATTTTATATCCTCTCTCCCTCTCTCGCCATCCCTCTATATTCTCTATTCTCGATCTCAATCTCTCTCTTTCTATCCGCCTGGCTCTCTGTCTCTCTGTCTCTCTGTCTCTCTGTCTCTCTGTCTCTCTCTCTCTCTCTCTATCTCTCTCTCTCTCTCTCTCTCTCTCTCTCTCTCGCTGAAGATATTTACTCTGTTCCTAGAAATAACCCAGCAGTTGTTGGCTTCAACAGGACAGCTTTTAGTTGGTCTAGAATCGACATAAACGAGTCTCTCTCTCTCTCTCTCTCCCTCTCTCTCTCTCTCTCTCTCTCTCCTCTCTCTCTCTCTCTCCTATCTAGCCATATATATATATATATATATATATATATATATATATATAATATATATATATATATATATATATACACATATATCCCTATCTCCCTATGTCTCTATCTCCCTATGTCTCCATATTACGCTCTCTCTATCTCGCTCTATCTCACTCTTCCTATATACATTTATATCATAGACGATTCTCATCATGTTACCAGAAATAACCCAGCCATCTGTAGGCTGGAACATGGCAGTTTAGTTGGCCGACAGTCGAAGTACGCTTGTTCAGGCTCTGTAACCACGGCCTCATGTTGACATGAGGAGATCGAATCCGCTACGCCAACAACCTGCACGTTTCCCTGCCATCTCTTCCTCTCCCGGTGTCTTCACAGAGAATCAATCAATATTTATAATGTATTAATCATACGACTCCGTAGCAGCGCTTCTGCCGACAGCGTTCGAAACCAATGCTAGAATGTGACTTTTTTGTCCATCTGCACCCCACGTCAGGGCTCTGATTTTTTCCGCAATGTAAACAAAATTTATCTGGGTGGGGTGGGGTGGGGGATATATATTAGTGTATTGTGAAAGACGAATGTTGCAAATATTTTTGTACTGTTAGAGTAAGTAATAACAATGGCGTGGAGCTGTCTTACGAAAGTAGGAGATTGTATATACTTATAAGAAAAAGTCAAACATCATTCTTTCGTATATATACAGTTATAAGAAAGAGTCAAACGTCATTCTTTCGTATGTATACAGTTATAAGAAAGAGTCAACCATCATTCTTTTGTCTTTGTCATATAATGAGAAGAGAGGAGTTGGAAAACATCGCAGCGACCAGAAAGAGCAGTGGATAAAGAGGCAGCGGCAGACCGAGAGAAATGATGCTGGATGGGCTGAGACGGTGGCATCGAGGAATATCACAAACAGAGTTTATCCAGAGCACCAAGAAGAGAGACGAACGTCGACGCCAGCTGGCAAGCCACATGATGATGATAATGATATTGTTAGATATCGTCAACACAGCACATGTATGGGAATGATATGATAAATAAGAAATGACCAGATTTTTTTGTGTGAAAACAAGTATAATTGAAGTCATGAGATGTCGGCGGAAGGGTGAGAGAGATACTGAAGCTGGACAGGACATAGAACTGAGAAAACCTGAGAATAGTATCTGTTGTCTGGAATCCTCATCATCATCATCATAGGCGTTCATGACTCTCCACAGATTTCGGTGGAATCCACAAGGCAAGCTAAATACGGAAAGTCGTGAAACAAAATGGAAAAGAGAAGTAAAGGCAGAAATAATCTTTACCTCCCACCCTCTTTGGAATATACTTTTCACTAATATTGAAATATACCATTTCGTGATCAGGATGGTCGTATGTGCATTCACTCACACGCAGATGGCGGCCTCTACAATGCTCAGAAATTGAAGCCATGACCAAAATTAGGAAGGTAAGTAGTGATTAATGTTAAGGAGACACTTGAGTTTAGGATGCGGGTAGAGGGTCCCAGGGTAATGAGAAAAATTTTGGGAAATTCTCGGTCGGGAAAAATTTGTGAAAAATCTCGGGCTGCGGAATGTTTTTTAAATTATTTTTTTTCGGGGGGAGGGGGAGGGGGAGTCTGAGAATTGTAATTTTTTTTTTTTTTTTTTTTTTTTTTTTTTTTTTTTTTTTTTTTTTTTTTTTGGGTGAAGTGCGAGAAAAATCTCGGGTGTGTGTCTGGCAGGTAAAAAGTTATAAAAGTTGGTGTTGGAAAAATCTGTGAGCGGGTGGCACGGCTCATAACAGAAGGGGTGTGTGGAAAAAAAAGTAACTGGGGTTCTAAAAAATGAGAGAAAGGCTGCGTTAAAATATTTTGAACTGTGCTGTACATAAGTAGGAATAGTAGTGGAAGAGAGTGATAGTAGTAATAATGGGTATAGTGAAAGTAGTGATCTGTAGAGGGTCGTATTCACTATCATCTGAAAACATTAAATGTGAAGATGGTTTTAATGGGTATGGTGTAGTATCATTTGGTGATAAGGAGTGGGTAGCAGGTATAGTGAGCGATGACGTGGTCAAGTAGTGGTCAAGTAGTTGTGAAGCAGTGGTCAAGTATGGTCAAATAGTGGTGAAACAGTGGTCAAGTAGTGGTCAGGGTAGTGGTCAAGTAGTGGAGTGACTACCAAGAAGTCTCAAGCAGGAAACGGCTGTCAAATGCAGAGGTAAAATATGCCCATGTCGATGTGAAAGGCAAGGGGAAATCACCACTATATCTTCCCAAGATTTCATAAATAATCACAAAGAGAAATGATGTTGGATGGATTGAGACCGTGGCATGGAGGGATATCAGCAGCAGAATTGATCCAGAACATCAAAGACCGAGACATGAGGAGAGACATGAACGCCTACGCCAATTGTGATGGCACTTGATGATGATGAAGACACATATAGACGATAGGTGATGGGTGTGATTACAATGTCCTGCAACGGACATGTGTTTTTATTAGTTTAGATCTTCCCTCGCCCGTGTTGCAAATAGTTGTATTCACTTTGTGTACGCTTTATTTTCCTCTTGTGTACGTTTTATTTTCCTTTTGTATTTTTTTTTAATGTTGCATATCCCTTAAAGGACGTTTGCAGTCAGCACCAGCATTTTTCAGCTGCTGTTGATGTACGAGGCAAGATTTACGTTCAGTAGTTTACCATTTCTTTCTGAACGACCGGCTCACATACCCCCTTAAGTTACCCGCGCGATTCGATCTGCTACCGTATCTCGCTCAGCCGTTTTCCCGACGGGGATATACGGGATTACGAACAACGTCTTTAACTACTTGGCCAGGGAGACCGGCTTATGCATCCCTTTGTATACCTCTTTATTTTCCCTTTGTGTACGCTTTATTTCCCCTTGTGTACGTTTTACTTTCCTTGTGTTTACCGCTATACTTTCACTGTGTGTACTGCTTTATTCTTTCTTGTGTACCACTTTATTTTCTATTTGTGTACCGCTTTATTTTTCAGTACTTTGTCTTCTGGTATTCTCTTTGGTGTTTCTTCGTGCCTTATGGTAAATACAAGCCACTTGGGGGAGTAATAGAAAAATACATCGAATCCATATACCAGACTCACAGAGAGAAAGAGAGAGAGAGAGAGAGACTGAGAGAGTCACAGAGTGAGAAACAGCGTGACAGAGTAACGAAAGAAAGAGAAACAGTGAGACACAGAGAGACAGCGAGAGGCAGAGAGAAAGAGGCAGAGAGAGGAGAAAAGTGAGGAGAGACAGAGACATAGACAGAGAGATGCATAGACACAGAGACAGACAGTGAGATGGACAATGAAGAGACATACAGTGAGATGGACAATGAAGAGACAGACAGTGAGATGGACAATGAAGAGACAGACAGTGATATGGACAATGAAGAGACAGGAAATACAAAATACAAAGCTGATATTTGAAGAACATGCTCGTAGATTGAGATAAACAACTGCTGAAACAATAGATATAGTAAAATATATAAACGGAACAGAAATATACAGGAACAATACAGAAAGGGGTGACGCACAACCAACATCAAACTACTTAAAGGGGTATATAAAGGACGGGCATAGAGACACACAACAGATATAACCTCTAGCATGGCCGAATGGATACTTGTGTTTCGCTCTTAAAACTTTCGGCGTGTTGACGACGAGGTAGCGAGTTGAGCTCCTAAAGTGGTCAGCTGAACTAAAATGTTGACTTCTCGTCCTTGAGTAGTGGGCGTAAATTGCAAGTACCTCAGATGTCGATGTGGGCTAGCATGATGACGAAGAACTAGTGGGAAAGCTAGTCCACATGCATAGTATAGAGACAAAACATAGAAGGACAATATAGACACAGTAAAGAGACATAATAAAGAAGGACAATATAGACAATGTGTATAGACATAATATAGAAGGCCAATATAGGCAAGTATAGAGACATCATATAGAAGGCCAATATATACAAAGTATAGAGACAATATATGGAAAGGTATTTTAGACAAAGTTTAGAGACAACATATCGAGACACAACATAGACAAAGTACAGAGACTAAATATACAAAGGCAATATAGATAAACTATAAAGACAAAATATAGACAAAATATAGAGACAAACTAAAGAGAGACAGTATAGACAAAAAGTATAGGGACAAAATATAGAGAGGTAATATAAACAAAAAGTATAGAGACTGTCACGGGATACTGTAAGTTAATGATTCCCTGATAAACTAGTAAGATTAATTACAATGTAGGAGGAGGGTTAACAATCGTGTACTTCAGTCTGAGAGGAGGATAAATTAAAGATCATTGACCGACGACGGATATAAAAATAGGATACAGGTGTTCGCAGAGGTCATTGCCTGACGATCTGATCGGACGGACACGGGAAACGGGGAGATCTCGTTGTGGAAAAATGAACGGAGAAAGGCGATCAACGGGTTCGGACCCCTTGAAGTATTAGCGTAAGGGGAACCCAGGGAAACGAGCAACTAGCCACTACATGATTTCACCGCCTTTTGATGTACAGGATACGTCCAGAGACGAGTGTTGAGGTATGAACATCAAACAATAACGGAAGAACGGGAGGCCCAATATAAATAGTAGAAACTGGGTTTTCTGTTTTAGTATGTGTTCCCAAACTGGGCAGAAATCTCTATGCCTCCTGTAGGTGGAAAGAAATACACATACCTGATTGTTGAACGAAGATGGAATATTAGTGTGTTATTCGCTAGTGTATTTCAATTCAGGGAGTCCGATAGAGTATATAAGGTTTTATAATATTAGCGTAATATTAGCATAGGGAAATAGATGTTGGTGCATAGCGTTTACCATTGCTTTCTATTAGTGAATAGTTTAGACTTTGGTGAATTCATATGTCTTATGTTAGTGTTTACTTCGGAAGCCTTTTCATTACGGCTGGAGAAGGGCACTGACATAAGTAGTATTAAGTGGCAGAAGCATATCACTTGATTTACTATACATTTCACAGGTTCCAATTCCCATCCGGACCTATCAGTGAAGATAGACCAACACGTCTTGTGTACAGAAAAAGCTTTGTTGATAAAATCAAGACATTTCATTTGGGCGGAGATCAAATACCTCAATAAACCAAGGATGAACATAGACAGGGTCAAATAGGGAGACGAAATAAAATATAGCCTTAACTGAACTTTGAAAAAGAAGAAAGGATATCAAGATAACCAAAGTAACAATGAAAAAGGAAGATAATCTTGCGGAAAGCAAAGCCAAATAAAACTACATACGTTTACACTGTAGACTCATAGTGAAGAAACAATAGACAAGTCAGAACATTGCTAGTCGATAGAGACAATATGCTGGACTGTGGTGATGTGGTTTTTTCCGGTGTTGGATTATTAACTTTGTGAAGCAGACTCTGGCAAAGTCATAGACTTACTGGAATATTATTACTTTACGGTGATCCAGTGGAACAGTTTTTTTTTCGTTCAATAACGGATTTACCTCCGGACGCAAGCATACGGAACATCCAGGATGAGACCTGTCCTGTTATATGTTTGCTGTCATGAGATTTGGCAGTGAAACTGGGCGAGAGGTGATACAGAGACTAGATATTCCGAGTTCATTCTTGCACCCACAATAGAAGACACTACCAACTACACCTACACAGTCTATACATACATCAGACATAGTTTTGGTTAATAAATATTTTATTAATTGTTGAAGGAGACTGTTGTCGGAGTATGTTATGGAGGAATAATAGAGAGAGAGAGAGAGAGAGAGAGAGAGAGAGAGAGAGAGAGAGAGAGAGAGAGAGAGAGAGAGAAAGGAATAGATATATGGAAGGGAAGACAGAAGGGAGGAGTGTAGACAGAAGTCAGTCAAGAATCCCAAAGAAGAAGAAGTAATAAGGTGTGCTTGTTCATTCCACGTTCCTCCCGGGACGACAAGCGACATTAAATGGTGGAGCAGCCGGGTAGCAGCCAATGCTTAGAGGTACCATCCCTAGCGAGGTACCTGCATATAGGTACATTAAAAGGTAACTGCATAGCAGTGTACGGGCATATTGGTACATACTTATTGGGATATACATAAATGTATACATTGATGACTTTTAATGGAAGGATGTCCATGGGATATATGGTGCCATTTCATTTAAGTGTGACATTAATGCTGGTGACTTTACAGTGAGAAAGAGCCAGACAGGACGAAAGGGAATAGGTGTTAAGACATATTACCTAGTTGTGCACACTTTCACACGTCTACATAGGTCTTTATCCTAAATCTCATCTTGTGGTTGAGAGAGTGGTTGTGATGTAATGTGTAGTGTCGTAGATAAATAATAATTAGATATACATTGGAGAAATTGATATAGGTTATAATAGATATTAACATATATATATTTAAGTGAGATAAGTAGTACGTACTTACTGCCTTAGGGTCTCTTTACCCAACCTGCGGACTTATCTTCTTTTAATATGGCCACTCCTAAACTAAGCACAGCAGAACTTAGGGCCAACGGGGAAGAAATTGGGTTATCTGGTTCGGCCATAACGGATTACGTACAGGAGAGAGAGGGGGGGAAATTAGTCAAGCAGAACGAGAAGATCGAAAAGCCCAGATGGAAGCAGAAGAGGCCAACAAGATACGGGAACATGAATACCGCATGCGAGAGCTAGAACTCAAGACACAAACTAAGGGTGAAATAGATGCAGCAGAAGGAAGTTCATCTTCACCTGGGGCAACCCACATGATTGGACATGGTTACCATGCCATGAAGTTTCCCTTGGCGGTCTTTGATGAAAGTAAAGAGAAGATATACCAGTTTTTGGATCGGTTCGAGGCCATGGCAGTCGCTATGGGACTGGATAGAAGCCGATGGGCTCTTAAATTATCCCAGGCATTACGTGGTTCGTGGTACGAGGTCTACACACGCCTACCACCAGGACATGAAAATCATTACGAGGAATTTAAAAACCGCTTTGATGAAGCATTATGAAGTCACAGCACAAACGTATCGGAAGAAGTTTAGATCGTCTAGACGAGATCCGGGAGAGCTATTCGCCGCCTACAGTCTGAGGCTGAAATCATATCTCCAGAAATGGATGGACTTGGCAGAGTTCAAGCGGGACTATGACAGTTTGGAAGAGCTCATGGTGGTCGACCAGATGCGACAGCAAATGTCAGAACCACTGAAGACATTTTTAGGAGAACAAGGGGCGGAACGGCTGGATGTTGTGAATAAGCTGGCGGAAAGATTCGTAGAAGTCCATGGGGAAGCTAAAGAAACCAATATAAAACCCACAAAAGGCCAGGAGAAACAAGACCGAAAGAAATGTAAAAACGGGGAAAGGGAAAAAGTGGAACCTTATATAAAGACGTCAATGGAGAGTTCAGAGAAGGTGAAGGAAGGAAACAAGAGCACCTCGAATTCTCCAGCTAAACGACCGTGGTATGAGAAATGGTGTTCGATTTGCAAGTCGCCTTCTCATAACACAAAGGACTGCAGATCGAAACCGAAAAGTTCTTACTTCGCGGCATGCCAAGTGATTCATAAGCAGAGGATCACAGACACGGCTGAGGTCGGCGGAGAAGCTCTGACCAAAGAGAGCCCACGGAAAATTTGGAAGGGAAAATGGTGCACACACTGCAGATCGAAAACACACAATACTGTGGACTGCAGATGCAAGGAAAAGGTCGAGGAGATGGAACACACTCAGGACCAAGAGAGACCATCTGTGGTTGAACTGATTGAAGTCAATGGCCAGCAGGTGGCTTGTCTCTACGATTCAGGTTTGGATGGGAAGCTGTGATAGATGCCAGCTTGGTAAGCCCAGACCAACTTACAGGGGAGACCATAGAGATACAGCCGGCAATGAGGAAGTGCTGTTACCATGACGCTGCCAATCGCCAAGGTGGAGATTAAATCCAGGTACGTCATGGGCATTATTCCAGCTGCTGTATTATCTGACTCCTTATTTCCCATGATCATTGGCACGAAATATGTCTTTTTGGGGATGCCCAAACAGCCAGCCCACAGGGGAGCAGTAGCCAGTGGATCTCAAGGGAAGGAAAAAGAGGCAGAGACACTATGCGACAACTCAGAGATAGGAGAATTGCATACTGCCCAGAGGAAGGATACTACATTGCGTCCTTGCTACAGGAAGCTGCAAAGAAGTGCTGAGCCACCAGAACGGGGACAGTACTTTCTGAAGAATCGACTACTCTATCGGAGAGCTGGAAGAGGAGACAACCTGCACGAGCAGTAGGTGGTTCCAGAGACCAACCGTTCTCACATTCTTCAGAGTGGACACATCATAGGCGAGAATCGACATATGGGTGTCGGAGAGACCTTGCAGCAAATTTTCCGGCCATTATTGCTGGCCAGGAATGACCGGAGATGTACGCCGGTGGGTGAAATCTTGTTCAGAGTGCCAGAAAGCACCACCCAACAAGTGGACTAAGAGTAAAATAGCTCTTAAAGTGGAAGACAAAGTGGAAGTGTGGGGTCCAGCAGAGACCAATATACTCCAAGTAGGATGGAAAGGACCTTATCCTGTGGAAAAGGTAGTGTCCAAAAACATCTACAAAATCCGGATCGGGAAAGAACTGAAAAATCTCCCTAGGCATCTCATTAAGAAATATGAGGAGAGATCCGAGAGTAAAGCTTCGCACTTTATGGTGATGGCAGCCATTAAGAAAACGGTTACAGTTCCAGACGAAGACCAGAGATCGCCAGTACAACATAGGAGGACCTATGGGACAGTACGTGATAGGTCAGATTTACCTAACGAAGGGAGAAGGGAAATCACACGTCAGGGAAAGGACAAGAGGGAAACTTTCACTAGTGACCAAGTTCAGAAGGGGTGGGTAACGTCGGGAAAGGCGAGAAATACCCAGGACTCCAACCGAAGATTGGCTGACCATATTCAATATCGTCCAAGATGGTCCTGGAAGCAAAAGTCCAGGAGGTTTGGGAAAGAGGACTCGATCCAACACGGACGAGGTGGAACATTCCCCAGACGCAAGGCCGGGGGAAACCAAGAGAATATGGAAACAGTGTTACAGTCAGGATGGGACAATCCGTCTGTATTGTGAGCCGTCGCTTAAGCAAGTCGAAAGTAGGTCGACAGGACGTACAGGAGCGATGTGCCAACACTAGTGTCTATCATGAGTAGTATGGTAGGGGCAATGTGAGCGCCTACTGGATGAGGAGGGGATCCTTGTGAGGATCCAGTCATATTATCAACACTTGATGTTCATAGCTACTTCACAGAAGCTCAACGCAAGGGTGATGAGATGGTCGGTGTTACTACAGCCGTACAACTTCACAGTGGAATACATCCCTTGTAAGGAGAATGTAGGAGCGGATTTCCTATCTAGACATCCAATTCCAGAGGAAGAGGAATAGGTTGGAGGATCATAGGAATCAAACCTACAGTGAGGAAGAGTCGACGCGGTCAACTCTCTTAAGAGGGGGCCTATGTCACGGGATACTGTGAGTTAATGATTCCCTGATAAACTAGTAAGGTTAATTACAATGTAGGAGGAGGGTTAACAATCGTGTACTTCAGTCTGAGAGGAGGATAAATTAAAGATCATTGACCGACGGATATAAAAATAGGATACAGGTGTTCGCAGAGGTCATTGCCTGACAATCTGATCGGACGGACACGGGAAACGGGGAGATCTCGTTGTGGAAAAATGAACGGAGAAAGGCGATCAACGGGTTCGGACCCTTTGAAGTATTAGCGTAAGGGGAACCCAGGGAAACGAGCAACTAGCCACTACGTGATTTCACCGCCTTTTGATGTACAGGATACGTCAAGAGACGAGTGTTGAGGTATGAACATCAAACAATAACGGAAGAACGGGAGGCCCAATATAAATAGTAGAAACTGGGTTTTCTGTTTTAGTATGTGTTCCCAAACTGGGCAGAAATCTCTATGCCTCCTGTAGGTGGAAAGAAATACACATCCCTGATTGTTGAACGAAGATGGGATATTAGTGTGTTATTCGCTAGTGTATTTCAATTCAGGGAGTCCGATAGAGTATATAAGGTATTATAATATTAACGTAATATTAGCATAGGGAAATAGATGTTGGTGCATAGCGTTTACCATTGCTTTCTATTAGTGAATAGTTTAGACTTTGGTGAATTCATATGTCTTATGTTAGTGTTTACTTCGGAAGCCTTTTCATTACGGCTGAGAAGGGCACTGACATAAGTAGTATTAAGTGGCAGAAGCATATCACTTGATTTACTATACATCTCACAGGTTCCAATTCCCATCCGGGCCTATCAGTGAAGATAGACCAACACGACTTGTGTACAGAAAAAGCTTTGTTGATAAAATCAAGACATTTCATTTGGGCGGAGATCAAATACCTCAATAAACCAAGGAAGAACATAGACAAGGTCAAATAGGGAGACGAAATAAAATATAGCCTTAACTGAACTTTGAAAAAGAAGAAAAGGATATCCAGATAACCAAAGTAACAATGAAAAAGGAAGATAATCTTGCGGAAAGCAAAGCCAAATAAAACTACATACGTTTACACTGTAGACTCATAGTGAATAAACAATAGACAAGTCAGAACATTGCTAGTCGATAGAGACAATATACTGGACTGTGGTGATGTGGTTTTTTCCGGTGTTGGATTATTAACTTTGTGAAGCAGACTCTGGCAAAGTCATAGACTTACTGGAATATTATTACTTTACGGTGATCCAGTGGAACAGTTTTTTTTTTCGTTCAATAACGGATTTACCTCCGGACGCAAGCATACGGAACATCCAGGGTGAGACCTGTCCTGTTATATGTTTGCTGTCATGAGATTTGGCCGTGAAACTGGGCGAGAGGTGATACAGAGACTAGACATTCCGAGTTCATTCTTGCACCCACAATAGAAGACACTACCAACTACACCTACACAGTCCACACATACATCAGACATAGTTTTGGTTAATAAATATTTTATTAATTGTTGAAGGAGACTGTTGTCGGAGTACGTTATGGAGGAATAATAGAGAGAGAGAAAGGAATAGATATATGGAAGGGAAGACAGAAGGGAGGAGTGTAGACAGAAGTCAGTCAAGAAGAAGAAGAAGAAGTAATAAGGTGTGCTTGTTCATTCCACGTTCCTCCCGGGACGACAAGCGACAGAGACAAAATATTGAGAGGCAATGTAGATAAAGTATAGAGACAAAATATAGAGAGGTAATATAGACACAGTATAGAAACACGTATCATAATGATCATCATCAAGTGCCTTGCCAGCTGACATAAACGTTCGTGTCTCTCCACAGATCTCGGTCTTTGGTGTTCGGGATTAACTCTGCTGATGATATTCCTCCATGCCACCGCCTTAATCCATCCAGCATCATTTCTCATGGTCTGCCCAGCCGCTCTTCCCCTTATCTTTCCAGTTGTCACAATGTTCTTCAATGCTTCTCTTCTCATCACACGACCAAAGAAATATGTTTGTCTCTTTCTTATTGTTGTATATAATGTTCTAGTTTTATTATCCTCTTTCAGACAATCGCCGTTAGTAACTATGGCAGTCCAAGGAATTCGCGACATTTGTCTTAGGATCCACATCTCTTCCAAGTTCTTCCTAATGTGTTCACTTAAATTCCAAGATTCACTGCCATACAGCAAAAAAAGGTTCTATATAGCATTTATCTTTCTTACATTCAATGATAGTCACTTGTTGCATAAGATACCTTTCATTTTCTGAAATGTAGCTTTTGCTTGTCATATTCTGTTATTAATTTCTGTTTTGCATCTTCCATCTGATGTTATAATTGCCCCTGGGTATTTAAAATTATCCACTTGGTTAAGAATTGTCCCTTCTATTTCCATTTCCCATTTTGGTGTCACTTTTTTCTTTCATATCACCATTGTTACAGTTTTCTTGATATTCAAGGAGAGTCCTTTCTTTGCAATCTCTGAGACTACCATGCCACACAATTGTTGTAGATCTTTTGTATTTTACACCATGAATAATGCCTTATGCATTGTGTGGATTGTTTATATTATAGCCTCCGATTCGTTGATAGAAAACATATAGAGAGACAATATAGACAAAGTATAGGGATAAAATATATAGACATTATATACAAAGAGAAAGAAGGGATATTAAAGAAGACTTTTATAATGATCTGGAAGATGTCATAAAAGAAACCCCCAAACAGGACATCCTGATTGTGCTGGGAGACTTCAATGCAAAAATAGGTAGAGAGCAAACTCATAAAACAGTTGCCGGTATGGAAAGCCTGCATACAACTTCAAATGACAATGGATGGAGAGTCATCAACCTAACAGAAGCCAAAGGATTGCAGTTAAGCAGTACCAGACTGCAAAGAAAGAATATACATAAACAAACTTGGAAATCATGTGACAAAAGAACCTATAATCAAATAGATCACATTTTAATTAACAACAGAAATGCATCAAACATACAAGTTAGAAGTTATTGAGGAGCTGAATGCCATAGCGACCACTTCCTCGTTGGAGCAAAATTTAAAATAAAACTTAAGAGAGCTTTCTATGCTAAACTACAAAGGTTACACCCAATATACAACAGAGAATAACTACAAGAAAGTACAGTCAAAGAGAAATTTGCAGATGAAATAAAATGTAAACTTCAAATTCTACAAAACCCGTTGGAGGAAAGCGTTGACCAAACTTGGTTGAACATCAAGAATACAATTCAAACTACCGCAGAAGAATATCTGGATGTGTTAACCACGCATAGAAAGAACACATGGTTCAATCAAAACTATGAAGAAGCAGTCATTAGGAAAAAGAATGCCAGACAGTTGTGGTTAAATGACATCAACAATATCCAAAATGAAGAGCAATATAGAACTGAATGTAAAGAGGCTACATAAATAGTTCGGCAGCAGAAGCGAGAATATATGAGCAATATAATCAAAGATATGGAAGCTAATCACCAGAAAAACGAATCCAGAAAGTTTTTTAAAGAACTGAAGTCAATGAAACGAGGGCACCAACACAATCCATATGGTTTAAAAGACAAAACTGGGAATACGATAAATACCAATGAGGAAATGTGTAACACATGGAAAGCATACTTTATTGAATTACTAAATTGTGAAGCTCCAAGTAACACTTTCCCACAGGAAGCGGTTCTAACGTGTGAACCCCAAATTGAAGAACCTGTTTTTGAAGAAATCCTATATGTAATAACACGACTTAAAAACAATAAGGCAACTGGGGCTGATGGAATTGCTGCTGAATTTATAAAGACAGGCTGCCATGCATTACATCTAAAGCTATACGAACTAATAATAAAAAACTGGAAGACAGAAGAATTACCCCATGACTGGAAAGAGTCATTATTCTTTTCTCTTTTTCTGTCAATGTCCAGGTTTGGCATTGGTAACATAGAGTCAGTAGGAAGATTGTGTTGTAAAGTGCTTTCTTAGTAGTTATTGATACATGTTTGTTCTTTAGTATTGGTGCCCTTTGTCCAATGAGTTGGTTTGCCTTGTTGCATCTATTTTCGATCTCGTCTTCTGATTTGCCATTTGATGATATTGTACTTACTAGGTACTTGAAAATCTTTACTTGTTTCAAGGGATGCTCGTTTAGGTGAATCATTGTTGCTTTTTCTTCTTTAGTTATAATCATTACTTCTGTTTTACTTGTGCTAATTTTCCTGTTAGGTTCCCTACACATTTCGTTTAGACTATTCAAGTGGTCTTGTAATTCAGTTTCCGATTTTGCTATTAGTGCTTGGTTGTCCGCAAACAGGGGTTCTCTAATGGTTAAATTATAAAATGGTTCTTCTTCTGTGTTCTCGTCATGCAGTGTTCTTGTGGTCTCTGTTTAATGGTTTCTTTACATATGTTGTATATTATTATTTTAAAGACAATTATAAAGAATATTAAAGACACAAATAAGACAGAAATCTAACAAAGAGAGCAACTGACACGCAGACAGACAGAACGAATATTAAAGAAATATCTAAGGCAGTGCTGGCTGATAGGCAGACATTAACAAAGAGACCGAGCGACCGAGAGTCAATAGACAGAACGAACGAACGAACTCACGTTATTTTCAAATGGGTAAAGAACTGGGCACGCTGGCCTGTATAACACTCTGCCCTTCTATCACTCTCTTTCATACATTATTTCATCCATACATCACTTGAGGCTAACCGAGGACAACAACAATATAAAAGATATGCATTATAAAGGGTTGGGAAATATGCACAAATCAATACAGACATCTAACAAAGAGACGCCGACTCCAACAGTAAACAGACAAATACACAGACAGACAACCATCTAGCCAAAAGACGCAGATTCAACAGTCAGTAGACAGACACAGACAAATATCTAACAAAGAGACGGAGACTCCAACAGTTAACAGACAGACACACAGACAAATATCTAACACAGAGGCGCAGTCTCCAACAGTCAACAGACAGACACAGACGGACATCTAACAAAGAGACGCAGAATCACACAGACAGCAACCAAACCACACAGACAGACAAACATCTAACAAAGATACGCAGACTCCAGCAGTCAACAGACAGACACACAGACAAACATCTAACAAAGAGACGCAGACTCCAACAGTCAACAGACACACAGACAGACAGAAGGAAGTGCGTCTGTCTGGCACAGCGGTTATCACCGATCCATCCCCTACCCGTTGACCAACCTGCGGCTGCAGAAAAAATATGAGCAGCGGCCACGACACCTCTCACTCACCATCGCACGATCACAGGCTCGACAGATGGAGCCATCGCGAGTTGCTGCACGACACAGAAGGGACACTGGCCCGCAGCCGAGTGTGCGAAAGCAGGATTCCCAGCACACAAATCACTTGTATCAAACAACTGTGCTCCGCAATCGATCGCCGAATTCGGCTCTGCGTTTTCTGAGGTGGTCATTGGAATTGAGTGAAAACTGCCACGCGTGTGTGCTCATTCTAAAACATGCCAGTGAAAGTGTCGGATATGTCGGCAGGCCGGCTGCTACTATTCACGCTCGTGTATGTAACAACTAGCATCTGTAGTTAAATAACTCATGTGAGTTGTCACTTGGCCAGATCTGCTGTCTGGGGCATTGTGTAGTTTCAAGTACAGCTTCTCCGAGAACGTATATTCTACGAACTTTGCTAGGAACCATATATTCTGTGAGGTATTCTTTGAAATATACTCTGTGAGATTTGCCATCACGTATAGCTTCTGTGAAGCTGTAAGCTATATTCTGTGAGATTTGCTGTGAAGTATTTTTGGTAAGACTTGCTTCGTTCTGTATATTCTGTGGAGCTATAGGTTCGGTTAAATTTGCTGTGGACTTACATTCTACCAGGAGCTAAAGGAACTCCATTCTGTGAGGGTAGCTGTGAGTTACATTGCGAGGTTTGCTCTCGGATTGCCTGTGAACTATATTCGGTGATGTTTGCTGCCAGCTCTCCCGTGAACTATATTCTGTCAGGTTTGCTGTGAATTATATTCTGTGAATTTGCTGTGCAGTACAGTCTGTGACGTTTGCTTTGAGGTTTGACGTTAAGGATATTTATTTCAAAACTTATCTTGTATTTTTCCTACTTTTTTAATTATTGTATAGGTATTGTATCTTTATTACAATCTATATTATCTTATATGTCATTTATCTTTCCTTTTATCTTAATTATTATTTTAATCATAAGTATTTCGTGTAGGTTTTAGTATCTAAAAACTGGACTCTTATTTTTCTTGTAATGTTATTAATATAACATGTTGTAACAACTTTATTATTATAATATGTTATAGCATGGAGTTACCTTTCACAACATGATTATTTAATATGATTTTATCAATGCATACTTATGTATTTATTGGCATTAATAGAAGTAGAATAAAGACTTAGCGATCATAGAAATTAAGGGACATCAAAGGAACCAAGAGATGACATAAAAATTGTAAACCACAACTATAAGTGGAAATCAAGACTTGTCATTTACTTATAATTCCATTCATAATATGTTATGCCTTTCTTCGCCTCAGAAGTAGACATCCACATTTTATGGATATGTCACGATAAGGGGAAGCTGAAGTATGTCGTCACAACCGAGAGGTTTTATGGGATGAGAGGCAGGGGAGACCAAGAGAGAAGATGCTGGACAGTTGACTTCATGGTTTGAAGGAACGTCTGTGTCAGGAATGATCGGAAGCAGATGAGACAGCAGGCTGTGGACAGACATGATCATCCAACGCCACACGGCATTGACTATAAGAAGATGTGTAGTACACGAGACAGAAGGCTGTAGACAGACATGCCACGCCACATGGCAAGGATTATAATAAGATTAGCAGCACACGAGACAGAAAGCTGTGGACAGACATAATCACAACGCCGCACGGCATTACTATAATAATAAGATGGCTTCTTTAGTCATGAATATTTCTGTGCATCACTGGAACAGCCCACTACAACAAACTCCAGCCATCATGTCTCTTACACCCTGTCTCTCATACACCCTGTCTCTCACACACATTGTCTCTCACACACCATGTCTCTCACATATCCTGTCTCTCACACACCTTGTCTCTTACATACTAAGTCTCTCACATACCTTGTCTCTCACACACTGTCTCTCACACAGTCTGTCTCTCACACACCTTGTCTCTCATTCACTGTCTCCCACACACCTTGTCTCTCACACACCTTGTCTGTCACACACCTTGCTTCTCACAGCCGTGTAGGATTGACACCGGTACAAATGCCAGGCGCTAGCCGATGTTAGCTGCCCGTTGTTTTCCTCTCCAAATCCCGATACATGGACCATCTCACGTACACGCACAGCAGCAGCCTGCACACATGTGGTAGTAGATCAGACAACAGTGATAAGCGGTGAAGTATATCAAACAATAGTGGTAAGCGGTGAAGTATATCAGACAGCAGTGATAATCGGTGTAGTAGATCAGACAGCAGTGGTAAGCGGTGTAATATATAAGACAGTAGTGGTAAGCGGTGTAGTGTATCAGACAGCAGTGTTAAGTGGTGTAATATATAAGACAGCAGTGGTAAGCGGTGTAGTATATCAGACAGCAGTGATAATCGGTGTAGTAGATCAGACAGCAGTGGTAAGCGGTGTAATATATAAGACAGCAGTGGTAAGCGGTGTAGTGTATCAGACAGCAGTGTTAAGTGGTGTAATATATAAGACAGCAGTGGTAAGCGGTGTTGTGTATCAGACAGCAGTGGTAAGCGGGGTAGTGTATCAAACAGCAGTGGTAAGCGGTGTAGTGTATCAGACAGCAGTGGTAAGCGGTGTAGTGTATCAGACAGCAGTGGTAAGCGGTGTAATATATGAGACAGCAGTGGTAAGTGGTGTAGTGTATCAGACAGCAGTGGTAATCGGTGTAGTGTATCAGACAGCAGTGGTAAGCGGTGTAATATATAAGACAGCAGTGGTAAGCGGTGTAGTGTATCAGACAGCAGTGGTAAGCGGTGTAGTGTATCAAACAGCAGTGGTAAGCGGTGGTAGTGTATCAGACAGCAGTGGTAAGCGGTGTAATATATAAGACAGCAGTGGTAAGCGGTGTAGTGTATCAGACAGCAGTGGTAAGCGGTGTAGTGTATCAGACAGCAGTGGTAAGCGGTGTAATATATAAGACAGCAGAAGTAAGCGGTGTAGTGTATCAGACAGCAGTGGTAATCGGTGTAGTGTATCAGACAGCAGTGGTAAGCGGTGTAATATATAAGACAGCAGTGGTAATCGGTGTAGTGTATCAGACAGCAGTGGTAAGCGGTGTAATATATAAGACAGCAGAAGTAAGCGGTGTAATATATCAGACAGCAGTGGTAATCGATGTAGTGTATCAGACAGCAGTGGTAAGCGGTGTAATATATAAGACAGCAGTGGTAAGCGGTGTAATATATAAGACAGCAGTGGTAAGCGGTGTAATATATAAGACAGCAGTGATAATCGGTGTAGTATATCAGACAGCAGTGGTAAGCGGTGTAGTATATCAGACAGCAGTGGTAAGCGGTGTAGTATATCAGACAGCAGTGGTAATCGGTGTAGTGTATCAGACAGCAGTGGTAAGCGGTGTAATATATAAGACAGCAGTGGTAAGCGGTGTAGTATATCAGACAGCAGTGGTAATCGGTGTAGTGTATCAGACAGCAGTGGTAAGCGGTGTAATATATAAGACAGCAGTGGTAAGCGGTGTAGTGTATCAGACAGCAGTGGTAAGCGGTGTAATATATAAGACAGCAGTGGTAAGCGGTGTAATATATAAGACAGCAGTGGTAAGCGGTGTAATATATAAGACAGCAGTGGTAAGCGGTGTAGTATATCAGACAGCAGTGGTATTGGTACCTTAGAGGATGTCCCATAGCTGATGCTGCCTGTGTGTTGTCAAGAGTTTAGCCTTCACCTATTGTATGTCACGACCTTGGCAGTTCTCTCCCTCGCTGCTTTCCTTGCCATTCAATTTCCAGAACATTCTGGAAATTATTTGGTATTCATTCCAGGAGGCTGCTGGGGAAACAAATCCTTACGGTTAGAAAACATAATTCTACCGCTAGCCGGGATTAGCCGGCTCCATGGCGAAGGCGTTACGGACGCGGTTCGTGATCCCGCATATCCGCGTTCGAAACACAGCTGCGCGCGATTGGCAGCAGACCGCGTTGCGCCCGGTTTTTTACGAAATTGTATGGGTGTCGGTCGTTCAGAAATCAATGGCAAACTACGTAACGTAAACTTCCAAGACATCAACAACAGCAAAAAAATGATGTTGTTGACTGCAAACGTCCAGTTAATGATATGCAACTAACTTAAACCGGGATTAAAAGCCGATCAATTTCTTGGCAGCATGCCACAGCGGCTCGCAATGGGCGTTGTACACACATATATATATACATGCGGTTACTTGGCAAGGAGGCAGGAGAATCCAAGAACCCCTGGATCGTTAACATCTATGGTGTCAACATATTCTCAGGCAAGCTTAATTAAGAATACCCTCTACATTTACATGTATAACTTGTGCATTGTTTACGATATACTGATAGAGACAGATCACTTATACCCAGGTGTGGAGTAGGCTATTTTTACTTTGAGCTAAAGGTCCAAGAAAGTGTACTGGCTCGCGCAGCTCGTTGACGTCATTTCGACATTTTTCAACGAAATCTACGAATCCATGAACCGGATGCTCTCTCTGACGATTGATTTGTGCCTTCCTGCGGGCACAAAACGGAGGCTGTAGCTCTCTCTCTCTCTCTGTTCGACAGCCTGCCTGAAGTACATTATTAATGTGACACGCTGTATTGGCGCCAACGTCACCACCCACTGCGGGTCTATCGAGTGATGCCATGTTCCGTGTCTCGTGTGTTGCTACAGCAATTATGTGCATGTAAGAAGTAATCGTTTCGGAAGATGTTTGCTGAGAGGTTGTAGCACACTCGACATGTCTGTCTAGTCTTTGGTAATAGCTGCAGTCGTGTTAGTTCTAACATAAGCGACGAGTGCATCATTGATTTTGTAACTATTATCGTAAATACTAAAAATTGTTGCGTGTCCTTTGCGTGACCCGGCGTTAAACCCATACTACATGTTGATTTTCTAGGCATTGTTTTTTTTAATGTTCAGTAGCTTTCCATTGCTTTCTGAACGAAAAGTTAACATTGAAGTGCAACAGCCATATACACGTCATACATATTACTACTGTCTCATATACTACACCGCTTACCACTGTTGTGTCTTATACTACACCGCTTACCACTGCTGTCTCATATACTACACCGCTTACCACTGCTGTCTCTTATACTACACCGCTTACCACTGCTGTCTCTTATACTACACCGCTTACCACTGCTGTCTCTTATACTACACCGCTTACCACTGCTGTCTCTTATACTACACCGCTTACCACTGCTGTCTCATATACTACACCGCTTACCACTGCTGTCTCTTATACTACACTGCTTACCACTGCTGTCTCTTATACTACACCGCTTACCACTGCTGTCTCTTATACTACACCGCTTACCACTGCTGTCTCTTATACTACACCGCTTACCACTGCTGTCTCTTATACTACACCGCTTACCACTGCTGTCTCTTATACTACACCGCTTACCACTGCTGTCTCTTATACTACACCGCTTACCACTGCTGTCTCTTATACTACACCGCTTACCACTGCTGTCTCTTATACTACACCGCTTACCACTGCTGTCTCTTATACTACACCGCTTACCACTGCTGTCTCTTATACTACACCGCTTACCACTGCTGTCTCTTATACTACACCGCTTACCACTGCCGTCTCTTATAGTACACCGCTTACCACTGCCGTCTCTTATACTACACCGCTTACCACTGCTGTCTCTTATACTACACCGCTTACCACTGCTGTCTCTTATACTACACCGCTTACCACTGCTGTCTCTTATACTACACCGCTTACCACTGCTGTCTCTTATACTACACCGCTTACCACTGCTGTCTCTTATACTACACCGCTTACCACTGCTGTCTCTTATACTACACCGCTTACCACTGCTGTCTCATATACTACACCGCTTATTACTGCTGTCTCATACACTACACCGCTTATTACTGCTGTCTCATACACTACACCGCTTATTACTGCTGTCTCATATACTACACCGCTTATTACTGCTGTCTCATACACTACACCGCTTACCACTGTTGTCTCATATACTACACCGTTTAGTACTGATTTCATATATACTACACCGCTTACCTCTGCTGTCTCATATACTACACCGCTTACCTCTGCTGTCTCATATACTACACCGCTTACCTTTGCTGTCTCATATACTACACCCCTTACCTCTGCTGTCTTCTATGCTACACCGCCTATCACTGATGTCTCATACACTACACCGTTTACTTCTGCTGTCTCATATACTACACCGCTTACCTCTGCTGTCTTCTATTCTACACTGCTTACCACTGCTGTCATATTCTACACTGCTTTAACACCCATTATTTACTACTGCTTTCACACACCCATTATTTACTACTGCTGTCACACACACAAACACACACACACACACTACCTGAAACTGCTGTCAAACACACAACCTAAACCTGATTTGACACATACCACTGCTGTCACACATACCACTGCTGTCACACATACCACTGCTGTCACACATACCACTGCAGTCACACAAACATACAAACACGCAAATTACCTATTAAACCTTTTACACACACACATACACTACCTACTACTGCTGTCAAACATACCCTTGCTACCACATACACACACACACACAAACTACTACTGCTGTCACAAACTCCAAGACTACCACTAATGCCCGATGCATATAGGCTAATACTACTGTCTCACACACACAAGCAACCTACTACAGCTGTCACACATACTACTGCTGTCACACATACCACTGCAGTCACACAAACATACAAACATGCACATTACCTATTATATCTTTCACACACACACATACACTACCTACTACTGCTGTCAAACATACCCTTGCTACCACACACACCCACACACACACACACACACACACACACACACAAACTACTACTGCTGTCACAAACTCTAAGACTACCACTAATGCCCGATGCATATAGGCTAATACTACTGTCTCACACACACACACACACATACATACATACACATGCGCGCGCGCAACCGACTACTGCTGTCACACATGTCACAGAAAACGAGTATAAGCAGCCCTACTCTGTGGCGTGTGAAGAGAGAGGAAGAGAGAGAGAGGGAACATACTTGGGTATTCTCCCTGAGTGTAGTGACGTCAGTTTTGATTAACCAACCATTTAAATTAAGACTAT
Organism: Cepaea nemoralis; assembly: GCA_014155875.1. Taxonomy (NCBI): domain Eukaryota; kingdom Metazoa; phylum Mollusca; class Gastropoda; order Stylommatophora; family Helicidae; genus Cepaea; species Cepaea nemoralis. The sequence goes on along the minus strand of JACEFZ010015755.1, from coordinate 66,724 downwards.
AACCTGCGGAGCAGCAAGATCCTATATGCAGCACGTCACGGTACTAGATGATGATAATTATAACGATGACAGAGATAACTGTATTGATTTTGAACCACGTGATTATTATTATAATGATGACGAGGACGGGAACAACAACGATGATGATCTACTTCTTCTTTTGTCCTACTGCTGTTACCGTGAAGCGTCGCAGAGAGGAGGATAAAGTAGCTGCAGTGCCTTTCAGGACGTGGCAGTCAACCCCAGCGTTTTGGGGCTGTTGTGATTTCTTGGAAAATTTACGTTCTGTAGTTTGTCATTCATTTCTGAACGACCGGCACTCATAACTTTGTAGGAAAACCAACGCACAACCGTCTGCTTCCAAATCACCCGCAGCTGTAAGTCTAACGCGGTATGTTCTTAGCTCCTTTGTCACCGAGCCGGCAGAGAGAAGGTAGATGTATCTTCTGCCTGTCGCTTGTATTATTGCTGTTGAAACGTCAAGCATTCTTTATCCACAATGTCAAAGAACATTTCGAGCCAAAATAGGCCTTATCAGCCATCTTAGAACCCACGGCTCCATACTTTCAACCCCACTGGATGAAATGAACTGTCATCATCATTCTTGATGGACAAACAACACACACACACACGCTGTTCATAACGTCATATTTGATTTCTTAGCGTCTTGTTTACTCCAGTGAGCCATCTCTTTCTGGGCCGTATCCCGATGTTCTCATGTAGAACGCTCTAGCCGCTTGTTGATTGTATTCCATTCTGGCTAAAATATCCGAACCATTTAATTCTTTGGTGTTTTATGAAATCAGTAATCGGTGTTATCCCTACATGTTTTCTTAGTTTTTAATTTGTCTATCTATCCCTTCTTATTTTTTTTTTTTTTTTAGCTGCTTTTTTTATGCATTTAATCTTAAATGTTGTGCTTTGTTACACCTGTCTGTATCTAGACCTGGAGTTGTTTGGCGTTTGTAACACAGCATTGGGACAGATAAACCGTCTATAAGTTTCATTTAAACGACGATGATGATGTTGAATTCGATTATTAGAATGATTACGCGCATTTCTGCACTGTTACTATGTCCGCTGCTGTGTAGACAGCGCGTTGTTCTTTCTCTTCGCTCTGTCTATTCTAGAGAAGAGGGTGCCGAGCCAATTAAGATACCGCTTTCTCAGTTCTAGAGATTAGTAGTACAGCCAGGTTCTAATACAAGAGGGGCGCTGCGAGCATGCATAAAGAGCGCTTTGACACACATAATTCTGTGTTACGGGACGTATAAAACTGTTTTATGACGTAAATAAAACAGTGTTATGACGTATATAAAACTTATATAAAACGGCGTAATGGTGTATATAAAACGGCGTTAGGCACTCAATGCACTTAAAACTATGGCTGCAATGGACATAGAGCAGAGAATGCTTTTCACACTATACCAGCACTTGAACCTCTCAGTAATTGATTATGGATTAGGTCTGCTCACTGTCTCAGAGAGTCAGCTGGTGAAGTTAGAGCGCATACAGAACGAAGCTATGCAGGTCATTCTGGGATGCACTAGAGACACCCCAGTAGTGTGTATGCGTTACATCCTTGGTCTGCCGACTGTTGCTGGTAGGCTCAAGGTGATGCAGGCGAAGGCATACCTCAGAGTAGCTGCAGACACAGACCATCCACTGCATGAGGCGCTGGACGCAGTTAAGGGTCAGCGACTGATAAGATGGAAATCATGGATGGCTCAGGCGGAGGATACGATAAGACAGGTGTGCCCCGTGGAGAACATTAGGCGTGGAGAGGAGTGGGTCAGAGTGCCAGCGGAGCAGTCAGACTTGTGCAGAGTTATAATTACATTAAGCCGGGAGTGCAGGGAGTGGCCAGCAGGGGCCACGGAAGTGGAAATCCAGCAACTAATTCAGGACAATGCTCACTCGAGTGATGTGATTATCTACACAGATGGTTCGGTGTCAAGAGGTGAGAGAAGTGGCTGGGGTTTCATAGCCAAAGCTAATGGTCGATGTTTGGGGCAGGAGAGCCTGGCATATGATACCACAACATCCAGCTTAAGAATGGAAGTGGAGGCAGTCACTGCGGCTCTCCGCTGCATGGAGAATACGACACACACACACACATCGTGATTGTAACTGACTCAGAAAGCATGCTGACGAGGGTGAGGACGGGCAGACTTCGTGCGGAGTGGCTTGCTTCGCTTCGGAGGTCACGGGTGACAAGCATCGCCTGGATCTTTTCTCCGGGGCATGCCGGTGTGCTAGGAAATGAACAGGCAGACAGATTGGCTGGCTCTGCAGAACTTGGTGGAGTATTGATACATGACAAGGCAGACGTGGTTGCGGCCTTGTGGGAGCACGTGCACACCTCGGAGGAGCAAATGGATTACCATGGTCTGGCAAGAATGAGACAACGAGGAGTGACGAAGGGATCTGGCCGACGCTCAACGCTCAGAGGAAAGGCGAGACGGACTTATAATCAGATTGCTACTGATACTATTAGTGTTGGAACTCTTCGCTGGCTGCTGAGGATGGGGACGGAGCACTTATGGGAATGCCCCGAATGCTGTGATGTCGATTCCTAAATCAATCAGTCAATCATAAAACGGCGTTATGATACATATAAAACGGCGTTATGACACATATAAAACGTCGTTATGACATATATAAAACAACGTTATCATGTTTATAAAACAAATTTAAAACGGCGTTATGACATATAAAACTGCGTTATGACACATGTCGGTGATGTCACATGACACATGTGATCCTCTGTTCCTCTTTCTCAATGTGATCCTGCCCGTTATAATTAATTTAGCTGTTACTGGCTCAGCGATTTGAGACCATTAAATAGAATTTTGGACAACCAAGGAATACCTCCAGGAAAACAATGAAATTTTTACTGAGTATCCCAAATGTCCTTAGGGTTGTTCCTTGCCTCTCCTCTACCAACTAAATAATTAATCTAGGGTGATTACTTACAACAATTTTACTATGACAAGAGAACTCTCAAAAGAGAAAATAACCCGTAATTTTCATCATTTATTATATATAAATGGAGCTATTGATTATACATGTCACAAAAATACAACAATCAATGCAGTACAACTACAAGATTATTTACATAGTCATCTCTATCTAATTATCTATCTCCTGGCTGTGCCACTGTATCATATATTGTCCTCAGTGTTTTATCCGTTCTCCCCTTTGCTGTGTCCACCGTGACGAGGTAGAGGGGCTTGCGCGTCCCAATGACCCCAAGAGCTATGCCGACGGTAGCACAGCTACTGGTAGGGCCACCCATGTCGGACAGGTCAAGGGAGAGGGACCAGACGAAGAGACACACAAACCTGCTGCCTTGTAGGTAGACTGGGGACAGTCAAAGGCTAGGGAAAGCACCCCGAATAAATGCTTGTCGAAATCGGATGTACTGAGCCACAGGCTTGACAAAGCAGTGCAACGTAAAACCTGCTGCCTTGTAGGTAGACTGGGGACAGTCAAAGGCTAGGGAAAGCATCCCGAATAAATGCTTGTCGAAATCGGATGTACTGAGCCACAGGCTTGACAAAGCAGTGCAACGTAACTTAATTCATGATGTCACAAATCAAAATTAATCGTTATGGTGCTAATCCCGCGAAGTCCCATCAGGCGGCGATAGTGCCGGGCCCCCTGCCTCGAGGGGGTCCACCCATGACTACTGGTGGTCACCTTCCCCTGTGCTGTGGAGTCAAGGCACAGAGGAGTAGGTTAAGAGCTATTGACCAAATACCCCGGACACTCAACATACTACAGTGGAATGCCGAAGGAGTTTACAAGAAGAAAGTCTCCCTAACACAGCGTCTTCATAAAGATAGAATAGATGTGGCATGCATTCAAGAGACACACCTCAACAGCCAATCGCAAATTCTCAGTCAGAGGATATCAGGCCACACGTTTCGACCGCGAAGGACACAAAGGAGGAGTTCTAATACTTACACGAAATACAATACCTTGCAGCGAAGTATCTGTGATCTCTGACAACCAAACGGAAATTATAGGTGTTGATATAATGATAAAGGACGTGAAAATAAGAATCTACAATCTGTATAGCCCAGCAGATCAGCAGATAAGGACCTTACACTCTCAAACATGAAAATAACTGACACAAACTGCATTATTGTCGGAGACTTTAATAGCCGTTCAGAAAGATGGGGATACCCAGATACTGACAAAAGAGGAGATGAATTGGAGGACTGGGAAATAGACTCAAATCTCCATCTACTCAACAAAGCGGATGACACACCGAGCTTCTACTCCAGAAGATGGCTTACCACTTCTACTCCAGACTTAGCTTTCTGCACAGGAGACATCCTCCACAAAATCGATCGCCATGTGCTGGACCAATTAGCAGGTAGTGACCACAGACCAATCAAGCTTGTAATGAATATGGAGTATGTTCCACAGGAGCAAAAGCCCTTGCCCCGCTGGAATTACAAACGAGCAGATTGGGACAGATTTGCCATACTAACAGACAAATATTGTGAAAACATAAATACACGATATGGCAACATAAAGCAAATGGTGGAAAGTCTAAACAGAGCGATAATACAGGCAGCCACTGAGTCCATTCCAAGAGGAGCGAGGAAAAATTACAAACCATACTGGACTGAAGAACTACAAAGTTTGGAGGACAAAGTTGAAGATGCCAGGAAGACAGCAGAGAGAGAACAAACAATTGAAGCGAACATCTCTCTCAAAGCCATCTCAGCAAAATATAAAAGAACAGTAAATCAAACAACAAGAGATTGTTGGAGGGAAAAAACAGAAAACCTGAATTTTGACAGGGATGGAAACAAACTATGGAAACTAGTGAAAGCCATGAACAATGAAGGACCTAGAAACAAACAAATAACAATTAAACAAGGAAATGCCTTGCTTACAGGAAAAAAGGCTGCAAATGCACTAATGGAACACTATGCAAATGCAAACCACATTGATATTACAACCGAACAGAAGAAAGCAATCAAAGACAAACAGATACATCATAGAAATACAGAGACAGCAGCAGAATATATGATGGCAAATCTAACAATGGAAGAAATGGAACAGGCAATGAATACCCTAAAAAAGAAGAAATCACCAGGAAAGGATGGAATCACAAATGAAATGCTAATAGGACTAGGCACCAAGGCAAAGAAGAAACTACTAGCAGTCCTAAATAACAGCTGGAAGAGAGGAATAGTCCCACAGGCATGGAAGGAAGCTATACTAATACCAGTCCCAAAGAAAGGAAAAGACCTGGAAGAACCAAATGGCTATCGACCTATCAGTCTACTTAGCTGTGTAGGAAAATTAATGGAACGCATTATCAATGGCAGGCTAACATGGCATCTGGAAGAAAACAAACTCTTAACACCACACCAAGCAGGATTCAGAAAGTACAGATCCACTGAAGATCAAATAACCTATATAGCTCAGGAAATAGAGGATGCCTTCCAAGAGAAAAAGCACACACTAGCAGTCTGGATAGATTTAGAAAAAGCATTTGATAAAGTATGGAAGGAAGGACTGAAAGTAAAACTGCAAAAAATGCATGTTTGTGGAAAAATGTATAAATGGATCAGCCACTACCTTGAGAACAGAACTGCCAGGACAAAAGTACAAGGACAAACAAGCAAAATGATGCTGTTGGAGCAAGGTGTCCCCCAAGGAGGAGTTCTTTCACCAACATTATTCCTAGCATATATAAATGACATCACGGAAAATTTTCCAGCCAGAGTACACACATCCTCCTTTGCAGATGACCTAGCCATATGGACATCTGAAGAATATATTAGTACAGCTAACAGCAGAATACAGCAAGCCTTATTAGCGCTAGAGGACTGGTCAAAATCATGGCTAGTGAAGATAAGTGAGGAGAAAACAACATGCACAGTGTTCTCCCTCTCAAATAAAACTCAGCAACCTAAGCTGGTATTGAATGGAAAAATATTGCGCCATGAAGAAAATCCAAACTATCTAGGAGTCACCTTTGATCGTCGCCTGACATGGAAGACACAGGTTGAGAAAAATCGAACAAGAGCAAGGCAGAGAATGGCAATCATGAAAAAGCTTGCTGGTACAACGTGGGGAGCAGATGAGAAAGTTCTCAAGAAGTTATATACTGGACGGGTGAGGCCAGTACTGGAATATGGCATTGCAGCTTGGGCAACAGCAGCTAAGTCAAACTTTAACAAAATAAGTAGAGTCCAAAACCAAGGAATGCGAATCATAACTGGAAGCCTGAAGACAACGCCTATTAATGAACTAGAAAAGATCACTTGTTTACAACCAATGCAGGACAGAAGAGATAGCAGAGCCCAGCAACAAGCAGAAAAATTTAGAAGATTGACAGACCACCCTATGTATAACAGGTTTAATGGTTTTGGAAAAGGAAGACTGAAGCGTAGCAACTTTGTAGAAACTGCAAAACGAAAGATTAGGGCAGATCCCATACTTAACATATCAACAGTCAAGCCCATTTACAATGCACACAACTTCCCAGCTTGGAGACAGCAGCAACTGCCTGAGATGATAGAAAACATTCCTGGTATTGAGAAAAAGAACACTCAGAATGAAACCGAAAGAAGAAAAATAACCCTCAACTACATAAAAGAACATTACCCAAGCAGCAATTGGACCCATGCATATACAGATGGATCAGCCAAAGATTCAATTAAAAATGGAGGAGGAGGAATTCTCCTTAATTTAAAAAATGGAGTGATAAAAACACAGTCAGTGGCAACTGGAAAATTTTCAAGTAACTTCAAAGCGGAGGTAGAGGCTTTGAAAACTGCAGCAGAAATGCTCTTGATGGAGGAAAATAAAGAGAAGCAAATAGCTATCTTCACAGATGCAAAGTCAGCTGTCTCAATACTGAAGAGCAAAAACAGCACAGAACTAGCTGACCTAAGAGCAGCACTCCATGGTCTATGCCAGAAATCCAAAAAAGTTGTAATACAGTGGATCCCATCACATTGCAGTATACCTGGAAATGAAGAGGCTGACAGACTAGCAAAAGAGGGTGGACGATTACCACAGCCTGACATAGACATAACCTATAATGAGGCAAAAAGGTTTATAAAAAGCACTTATAGAACCAAATGGGAATCAGAGCATCCAGGCCACCAGAAGGATGATGCATATTACAAACTCGACCGAAGAGAACAAGTAGCAATCTTCAGACTCCGCACAGGACATAACAGGCTGAAATACCACTTGTTCAATAAACTAAAGATAGGAGATACCGATGAATGTAATTGTGGAACTGGTAAAATGACAGCTAAACATTTGCTGCAGGAGTGCCCAATATATGCAGAACAGAGAAAGATATTTTGGCCCACGCCTGCTTCATTTGAGGACAAGCTCTATGGAGATATCAACAAGCTCAAGTTGACTACAGCTTACTTTAACTACATTCAGGTTGACATCTAAAGGTGCATGAAGATGTATTTAGACTGCCACACTTCATACCACAGGTATGTCGGTTACAAAAGCGTCCAGAGGCATGAAATGGAATATTGATTGGATAGCAAATCCATTACTGTGAAAAGTCCGAATCGAAAGCTCACTGTGTGGGCTTCATAAAAGGTGGAAAAAGTGTCCTAGTGGTACGAAATGGAATATTGCTTGGATAGCAAATCCATTATGTGGAAAGTCTGAATCGAAAGCTCACTCTGTGGATGTCATCTGCAGACTGCATTCTTCTGGTTTCCAGAGGAACAGCCTATGGTGAACGGAAGGCCCAATATACGGAAGTGAGGCTAAGCAGCCATGTGCAGCACGTGACGATTCCTTGGGTGAGCCCAGTACCAGAGCGCTGTGTGATGGCTCTGCAAGTATGGAAGCCTCCTTGGATGGCGGGGAATGCCCATGGTCTGCCCCTGCCTTCCCTTGAGGGTTGACCAGGATGTCTTTGGCTGTTCTATATGGGCCAGCTAGGATGGGGGATAACATCACAACAGTGAGATTCAAACGTCCTAAGAAACCCCCGGGAAGGATAACCCGGTCAACAAATGCCCGCAGAAGTCGGCATGTGTCGGCCTAACGGCGCAAGAAAGCAGCTCTGCTGTAAACAGGCACAACGCAGTCACATCCGGGGAAAAAAATCCAGATGAACGCAGAAGAAGAGGAAGTATCCGTTCTTATTTATAATTATTGGGCCTCTTCTACTGGCCTATTTATAATCTGTGGAAGGAAACTGGGTACACCCTGGTTGGTCTCCCATCCAGTTCTTGGATCTCGGTAGCATTCAGTGTAGACTATGTTCTTGAGTGTTCTTTTTTTCCCCTGTTAGAGTTATTAAGGCTCATTGCTTTTCTCACCGATTTACCTAGACTAAATGATATGTGATACCTGTCCTTGAAGGGTGGAGAAAATTTGCAGGAGGTTACTGAGGAATAGTATTTGGCCTCACTATCTCAGCTACCTCACTCGGTTAAGTGGCTACTGCATTCGGTCAAGCTGCTACTACTACATTCACAAAGTTAGGTCTGGATCTATCTGAGTATGACCACTACCTGAAATTTCAGCATCAATCATAAATCTTCCATCAATATGAACATCAGAACTGGAATGCTCTATATTTTTCTGAAAAATCACAAAAAAATTACATAAAAGAATTGTGATCCTAGGAAAATAAACAGTGGAGGGTAAAGAGTCTTGGTGCTCTAAAATAGTTATCCACAACATAATTGGTTGTTCTACATCCAATCTTCCCCTATCAGGTGTTCCAGGTTAAGACTAGCAGATGTGCAGTTTCATCTTCACCTATGCCTGTCCCCAGGGTCTACAGGTTAAGTAATACCTTGATTGATGTGGAATTGACAACTATGTTTCCCATCCTATTCTGTACCTAGTTAATTCTCTTCATCTTCTTCTATTCAAGAAAAAGGGTCTCATACATTATGGGTTTTGCAAATCATTTCCCATTGTAATGAGTGTTTGTTATAGACAGTATAAGTACATCATGGTATCCATTTTGGTATAGTATTCAAGAAAATTCTTTTCAAGTCAAAAGTTTAAAGGCGAGTATATTCCCTTCCTGTTCACCGTGTCTATACTAAGATTGTACTTCATTTATCATCATCATCATCAATATCATTATATCATCATCATATCATCATCATCATCATCATCATCATCATCATCATCATCATCATATCATTATCATCATCATCAGTATCATTGCATTCATCAGGACACTAGTCTATATGTTGTAACATGAGTGATCAATAATAAAATGGGGTTTTGCTTAAGATACAAAACCAGACACTTGTAGTATGCGTAATGTAATAATATGGATTGTGTCGTGCTTATGGCACAAAACCAGATGAAGGTCCCATAAGTGATATATGATACAGAGTATTGTCATGCGTCCGAGTGCACTAAATGATTAATTAGTGTTTTGGGTTGTGCCAAACATATTCTCTGCTGATAGACAGGACATTACACATAAAAGTTGCCTTCTATCATGAGATTGATTGTCAGCTTATACCCTTCTCAGCATTCACTCATTCTCAGACATAATATTCATATGTATGGATGATCATTTCACTCAGTCTTCAGACACATTCATATATGTATGTATGACAATCAAACATATGTATGTGCTTTACACAGAATACATTTACAGATTCAACTACAATGACATTACAATGAAATCTCATGATTCTACCATCCATGCAGAAATTATAATATTGTCCTGGATGCTATTTAGTCATTCCTACTGATGTGTTCTTTTCAATTGATACATTCATATCTGTTTAACAATAATGAAGTTACACATGAATCCTCACAGACATGCTCTCAGCAATGACATAGATTTATGTGATCATTAGACATAATTATGAGATTCTCAAAAGATACTTCTTCATGTGGAGCAATAATAAAAATACACATGGATCCCCACATGCTCTCAGAGATGTATGTGATATACTCAATCTACATTCAGGCATTATGAATCTTAACCATTTTAGCATGCCGGTTGACTAAGTATTATTATGTGGCACACATATTAATTCCACATGTTTACAACATTGAAAATACATTTGATTCACCACATGGGTGCTTTAGCCCAGCACACACAATTTTGATCTCTAAATGAATCTATTTGGTTCTCAGGTGTTCATGAAATACCAGAAAACTATTTGTTTGTCCATGTGCTTATGTCAAAAACAAAAAACAAAAACTACTTGACTACTGTGTTCATGTAATTAAAATTATTTGACTATTACACATTACACAAATTCCTCTATCAGTGTTGGCACATGTAAACTAGTTTTAAATCTTAAGTTACTCACCACTCCTAAATCACTACTGATTGAGTTGGACTACTTAAGAATAAAATGTACAACTTTAGTCTAATGCTTAACATTAATTAAGTTGTTTACTAGAAGAAAAGGAAACTCACTAGGTTTTCTTAATTTACAGTTTATCTATGACTATGATAACTGAATATATTATTTAGTTTAACTAAATTAATTTCTTAAGACCTAACCACGTGGGTTTACAACATGTTTTGTCTTACCAACTCTTCTCCTGGGAAAAAAGCTCACAGACTAAACTTAACTATAGCATTGTTTACCTCTATCTTTGGAATGGCTCCAATCACCACATGTAAACAACAAGATGTAAGGACGCGATTTGGCTTGTTTCCAACTCTACTGGCTGCTTGGATTCTGGTCCTACTATTCTCACTATAATTACATTTCTAAAGTGCTTGTAGCGAGTAGAGCTACCAAATTCAGCAGACACAGTCGCCTTTCTTGTAGCTACAACGTGTGTGTGGCAAGCGAGACTCGGGGGCCGGTTGTTGCTGTATTTATCCCAGCTTTTCCGTTCCCAGTTGTAAATTTTGGGATTTTCCGTATCGGAACAAAATATCCTGGTTGCGGTGTTAATACTGGAGAAATTTTCACAGCGCTGCTACGGATTGTGAAAAAATATACCACAACACATATAAAACGGCGTTATTACGTATGTAAAACAACGTTTTGACGTATATAAAACATATCTAAACCGGCGTTATGGCGTATCTAAAACGGCGTTATGGCGTTTATAAAACGGCGATTATGGCGTATATAAAACGCGTTATGACGTATATAAAACAGCATTATGACACATATAAACCTGCGTTAAAGTACATATTAAACGGCGTTATGACGTATATAAAACGGATCCCATGATGTCTTATCGCATAACGCAACTATTTGGTTCTGTTCTCAAATATAACACAGAGTTAGCTGTCTCCCACCACCCCGCAACCTTCTAGCTATACCACTGCCAGGGATAGCGGTTCAAATCTGTGTCTTGTTAAGCAAATACTGTGTATCTTAATGAGGCGAAATTTATTTTGTGTGCTTGTGTACGTTTGATGAAAAGAGAGGCATTGGAAAACATCGTGACGACTGGAAAGATCGAGGGAAAGAGAGGGAGAGGTAGATCAAGAGAAATGATGCTGGCTGGATTAAGGCGGTGGCATGGAGCAATATCAGCAGCGGAGTTGATCCAGAAAACCATAGACCGAGATCTGTGGAACATCATGAACGTCTACGACAACCGGCATGGCACTTGATGATGATGATGTGTTCATATGTGTGTGTGTGCGCGTGTGTGTGTGTACTTGTGCTTGTGTGTGCCTGTATGTGTGCCTGTGTGTGTGTGTGCGTGAGGTTTAAAACGCTTTCGGAGTCTCCGTGGCGAAGTGGTCAAACCGTTTGACTCGGGCTCCGAAGGTTGTGGGTTCGATTCCGGGCCGCATCCTTCGGTTCACGAGTGAAATTTTTTGGAGACTCCTGTGGGTCATCGCTAGAGCTACGGAGTTCGTGCTTTGTGCGACGCTTTCCCTGCTGCGGAAAGAGACCGAGCCATATGGGATAAAATTCCGATGCAATGAAGTCGACCCTGTCAACTTTTAAGCGACTTTTAAACTGTATCTCCTCTCCGCGGTTTAATGGGTTTGTCACACATTGGTCAGTTGGACTAAATTGTTGACTTCTCGTCCTTGACATAGAGTCCTAATTTACAAGTACCTATAGAAGTCAGAGAGGGTTCGGCTGACGGCTAAATTAGTCCAGTGTACTCACTAGTAGTAGTAGTAGTAGTAGTAGTAGTAGTAGTAGTAGTAGTAGTAGTAGTAGTAGTAGTAGTAGTAGTAGTAGTAGTAGTAGTAGTAGTAGTAGTAGTGGTGGTGGTGGTGGTTGTAGTAGTAGTAGTAGTAGCAGCAGCAGCAGTAGCAGTGATAGTGGCAGTAGTAGTAGTAGTAGTAGTAGTAGTAGTAGTAGTAGTAGTAGTAGTAGTAGTAGTAGTAGTTGCTGCAGCAGCAGCAGCTGCAGCAGCAGCAGCTGCAGCAGCAGCAGTAGTAGTAGTTGTTGTTGTTCTTGTTGTTGTTCTTGTAGTAGTAGTAGTAGTAGTAGTAGTAGTAGTAGTAGTAGTAGTAGTAGCAGTGTTGTAGTGTTGGAAGGAGTAACAAAACGCCAACCCCCGTCAGCACCTGTGCAAGGTTGTCTGGTTCCGTCATGCTGAAAATACTGCAAGAAAGCAAGCAAAGAACAAAAAAAAATACACAATTTCAAATTATTTGCTTCTAAAATCTGGTTAATTAATTACCTTATTTATGAATCACCTAAATTTACTAATTTACAACACATAATTCCCCCAGTTCATAAACTGTTCCATTAGTTATTTAGTTCCATAATCGCACAAATTTCCCTTGTAATCAGCATCAATATTCTGTCAACGTAGAGGGAGGAAAAACCCTGTCTTCAATAAGTCCTGTTTGAAACCAAAAAGTTCGCTATAAATCCTCATACCTGTTTCTAATAATATAATAATGTTTTAGACTCTGCTCTAACCAAGAATTTATGGCACATCACCGGAGTTACACAGTTACCTTCTTTTATTAGCTGATGGATCTAGTTCCACTAACCAGAGTTCGCATCAAGTGAAACCTAGTCTCGAGTTCAAGTGGCGGAGTCCAGAAGCTCAGGTGGCGGAGTTCTCTTCCCTCAGGTAAATTTTGTAGCTGCCAGATACTCTTCCTGGTTGGGTCACGTCTCATGGGATGCCTGGATAGATTTCAACCCCCTGGTTGGGTCACGTCTCATGGGATGCCTGGATAGATTTCAACCCCTGGTTGGGTCCCTTCCTTGATTCTGAGTGAAGTACATCATCGGCGTCTTGATAGGGGTCGTAGTAATGACGTGGCCCCAAAAATTTATCACAGTTAACCGAAGCCCAGTGATATTTATGTGTTCAAAAAACCCAATCACGAAATTACAAGGCTTTGTCCATTATTACTTGAGCCTAGAAGAGTTCTTGACTTATTTTTCTTCTTTTGTCTGACAGGTTCAGCTTGAAATTCTGGTTTTCTCAAAGTTCTAGGACAGGATGGCTCTTCTCAAAAAAAACGATAAGTTTCATGCAACGGCTATGAGAAGCCCCTTGTTATTGATAACTTTCAGTGGCTGGCGCTTTAAAATAGAAGCCCTTTCTTTTGAAACTCCAGAGTTCAGATCTCGGCTCCGGAAAACCTTGAAGGCTGAAGTTCAGTTAACGGCCATTATCAATTCGGCCACGGCCCCAGAAAAGCCTCTTGATAAAATTATCTTCTGAGTTTCATCGTACTTCGCGTAGTTAGCCGGACGACTCGATTCAAGATCCTGGTCACGGCACCATAATTTCTCCTGTTGTAGTGTTGGAAGGAGTAACAAAACGCCAACTGCATAAAACGTTGTTTATTTGTCAAGGTTTACAAGCCGCGTCCTTTCAGCTGGTTTCTTAGATGTTAACTGCCTATAACAACATAATACGTCACGATTGAGCATCTCCCACCCCTTTCAGTCTCAATGCTCAATCGTGCTGTATCGGAGTTTTCCAATAGACCCCAATTATACCTACACTGTTACAGCAGCAGCAGCAGCAGCAGCAGCAGCAGCAGTAGCAGCAGCAGTAGTAGTAGTGGAAGTAGTAGTAGCAGCAGCGGCAGCAGCAATAGTTTAAGCAGCAGGACGTGTGTAGACGATGATTTTTTTTGTTATAGTTAAAAGCGATCGAGCGCCACAACACCTGAAATGCTCACACAAGAACAGATGCTTTGACCATACCACTTACAATACCCCTTATTTTTCAGATACAGAAACCATGGAGCCAGGTTACACCAACACAAAATCCAGCTCTAGCGGCTTCAGGAGATGGCCCATATTGTGGCCCATGCTGATCAGCAGTGGCGGAGAGGAGTCATATCACACTGAAGATGAGCAGTCTGCAGTTGTCGACACGATTCCCAGCCCACGCGGGGAGGAGGCCCTGGCCAAGATGGCGCTGCCCAGAAAGTTGCCGTCAATTGTTGAGATCAAGAAGGTAATATTGGATACGGTCGTCTGTTTAATTTGATCTTCTTTTAGTTCATCCATGCATGTAACGCGTCTTCTTACAGATAATGTCATTGCTATATGAGTACGTGTTCTTGTCGCCCTTTTTTTACCCCCCCCCCCCCCAGGCTAGCTTTCAACTCGAGCCTAGTCCACAAACTTACTTCTACTACTAGTAGCTGCTACAACCGGGGAGTGCACTGGACTGATTGTTGAGTGTGACTGTCGTAGTTTACGTCCCCAAGTCAAGGACGAGAAGTAAACAGTTTAGTTTGATAGCAGATGATGCAGTCTGTCTACATATTACAGCTGCTGTTGCAGTCTGTCTACATCTTATAGCTGCTGTTGCAGTCTGTCTACATCTTATAGCTGCTGTTGCAGTCTGTCTACATCTTATAGCTGCTGTTGCAGTCTGTCTACATCTTATAGCTGCTGTTGCAGTCTGTCTACATCTTATAGCTGCTGTTGCAGTCTGTCTACATCTTATAGCTGCTGTTGCAGTCTGTCTACATCTTATAGCTGCTGTTGCAGTCTGTCTACATCTTATAGCTGCTGTTGCAGTCTGTCTACATCTTATAGCTGCTGTTGCAGTCTGTCTACATCTTATAGCTGCTGTTGCAGTCTGTCTACATCTTACAGCTGCTGTTGCAGTCTGTCTACATCTTATAGCTGCTGTTGCAGTCTGTCTACATCTTATAGCTGCTGTTGCAGTCTGTCTACATCTTACAGCTGCTGTTGCAGTCTGTCTACATCTTATAGCTGTTGTTGCAGTCTGTCTACATCTTACAGTTGCTGTTGCTGTCTGTCTACATCTTACAACTGCTGTTGCAGTCTGATTAACATATCTTACTGCTTACTTACCATAGCTGATGCTATAGTCTGTAACTACATATCTTACAGCAGACATTGTCTCTGTACTTCTTATTGCTGATCTTGTGGTCTTTCTCTGTATTTCTTGTACTAACGCCCTTAAACTCCATGTCGCAGACTGTGTGCTGCATCCTGTTGTAAACGCTGTAACCTATAAACTACTTCACATAGTCAGTGCTATCGCCTGTGTACTACTTCCAATTGTCAACACTATCATCTGTATACTAATTCCTATAGTCAGTGCTGTAATATGTGTAATACTTCCTATTTCTATAATCAGTACTGAAATCTGTGTACTACTTCTTATAGTCAGTACTGTAATCTGTGTACTACTTCCTATAATCAGTGCATAATCTATGTACTACTTCCTAAAGTCAGTGCTGTAATCTGTGTAACGCTTCCTAAAGTCAGTGCTGTAAACTGTGTGCTATTTCATGCTATCAGTGCTGTAATCAGTGTACTACTTCCTGTTGTCAGTGCTGTAATATGTGTATTACTTCCTGTTGTCAGTGTTGTAATCTGTGTAATACTTCCTGTCGTCAGTGATGTAATCTGTGTACTACTTCCCGCTGTCAGTGCTGTAATCAGTGTACTACTTCCTGTTGTCAGTGTTGTAATATGTGTACTACTTCCTGTTGTCAGTGTTGTAATCTGTGTAATACTTCCTGTCGTCAGTGATGTAATCTGTGTACTACTTCCTGCTGTCAGTGCTGTAATCTGTGTACTACTTCCTACACAGATGTTGACACTGAGTAATAGTATTGAAGTTAAATGATGATGCAGTAAAGAAGACAATAAATTGCTGACATTGTAATACTTGGAATACAGTAAATTGTTGACACTGTAATACTGTAATGAAGACAGTATAATATTGACACAGTAATGCCGCAGAAGAATGTACAATGTTGACACTAGTTATATTGAAGTAAAAGGATGACACTGTAATACTGTAGTAAACTGTATTAGGGGCGTTCATTTGAAACCCGTTCCATTGGCTTTATTACAAAAGCATGAAAGAAACATGAACAGGTGTGGTAGAATTAAACAAAGCGTTTATTGTGAATGAATTATACACCATGGGCTGGTCAGAAGAAGTCGCCATGGGCATTCAGGCAAGCATCACATTGCTTATGTAGGCGGCGAATACTGTCCGCAAAAAAGGATTGTGGTTGCTCACTGAACCAAGTGTTTGCCGCGTTCATTACGTCCGCATCTGTGTGAAGTCTTTGCTCCTTGAGAGCTTTTTTAGAGGTCCGGACAAATGAAAATCACATGGTGACAAATCAGAACTATAGGCTGGATGTTGCAGAATTTCCAATTTCTTCCTTGCTAATGCTTCCTGCACAATCTTTGCGACATGCGGAAGAGCATTATCGTGCAACAAAATCACACTGCGAGAAAGCATACCGGGTCGTTTATTCTTGGTGGCTTTTGCAAGCTTGTCTAGTGTTTGCAAGTAGTGGGTAGAGTTGATGTTGACGCCAGGTTCTTTAAAGTCGGCCAATAATAGCCCTTCATAGTCAAAAGATGCGCTCAGCATAGCCTTACCAGCTGAAAACTGTAACTTGAATATTTTTTTGGGGGGGGGGGGGGGGGGGGGCTTTTGGTGATGCAGAATGCTTCCATTGCATGCTCTATCTCCTCTCTCTCTCTTCTCTCTCTCTCTCTCTCTCTCTCTCTCTCTCTCTCTCTCTCTCTCTCTCTCTCTCTCTCTCTCTCTCTCTCTCTTGCTGCTTGTCTCAAAGTGGTGACACCATCATTCATCGCCTGCCACAATGCGGAAGAGAAATGCATCACCCTCCACTCTGTAACACAGCAAGTGGTTCAAAGACCATCCCATGCGTTCCTCTTTTTGATGGTCGGTCAACATCCGTGGTCCCCACTGTTAACACACCTTCCGATATTTAAGTTTCTTACTAACGACCTTTTGAATTGTCCCTATTGCCACATCAAATTCTTTCGCTAGCGAACGAATTCTTTGACAACGGTTCATCTGTACTGCCGCATCAATTTTGGCGATGTTTTTTTTTTTTTTGCAACAGTATGCGCTTGACCCGGCCGTCGACGATCTGTCGTGAACTGACGTCGTTTCCGAAACATTCGTGCCCAGTCTGTTACTGTTGTCTTTGACACACATTTGTTACCGTACGCTGCCTGCATTCTTCGATGAATGTCCACTGGTCGACATCCTTCAAATGAAAGAAACTGAATCACCGCTCTTTCAGCTTCTTTGGACGGATTTTGGATCAACCCGGCCATTTTCTCAACGGTCAGAAACAGAACCTATGCATCATGGGACGATAAGCACTTGCTCTTTTATTCATTAGTCAGTACTTATCACATGACTATGACATGTTCATGTTCAACGTACACACGGTGCGGCACGAACGGATTTCAAATGAACGCCCCTTATACAATGTTGATACCTTAATGCTGTGAAGAATATAAAATGCTGACGCTGTAATACTGTGGTAGAATATAGAATGTTGACGCTGTAATTCTGAAGAAAATACAAATAAAGTATTGTCACACAGCTGATAACGTCTCAAGCAGGGGTGGCCAACACGAGGCCCTCGGGCCGCATGCGGCCCGCCGGGGGTCATGTTGCGGCTCGCGAAGCTAGGTCAAATGATCATAAATGTTAACTTTATTGTACATATCACCAAAAGAACATTCATTATGAGTCGTTGTGACATATTTTCATTACTTTATGCTTATCAACGATACTTGGATTCCCTATTAAACTGTGTATTCAGAGGTCACAATGTTAATTCGAGGCCAAGCCCAATTTTCTAGCCATAACACTTAAGCCCCCGAGACGTTTGATGTTGGCAGGAGTTGGAAACTGCGTCCATAAGACATAGGAAAACGTGTGACCATCTGGTGGGTGACAAGAAGACGGGAGATGGCAACACTACTGCCCTCTCTCTCTCTCTCTCTCTCTCTCTCTCTCTCTCTCTCTCTCTCTCTCTCTCTCTCTCTCTCTCTCTTTCTTTCTCCAGCCCGGCTCTTTCCGAGACACCATCCTCATCAAGCTGTCATGCTCCGTGCTAAAAGTGCACCTAGGATAGATACATTAAAAGAAATCGAGTAGGCGGATTGAATTGAGAAGTTTTTAAGGGGTGAAATTGAGAAGTGTAAGGAGTCTGAGAAATGCTTTTCTAGCGACAAGCTGTATTTTCCGTATTGCATACAGTGGGGTTCTTTGGAAAAGGATGGTGGACTGTGCCTTAGCCGAACATGAAGCATAGTACAAATGCTCTAGTTCTCATTTGGAGTGGATGATACTTCGGCACAGGATTAAAAGGATTCGCCTTCATATTTGCTGTAAGAGTAGAATTTCCTTAATATTATTTGCTCTCCAAGTTTAAGCAACTTAAACATTACAAAAGTCCATTGAGTGAATGATCAATGTTAATAAGAGGATGGCCTGGCCAACACCAATGTACCTACTACTCAGGTAAATGCACCGGCTGAGTCCTCCCTTCATTGCTAGTTGTTAAATTCAGGAGAAGGGTTATGAACATTGTCTAAACCTGGCAGTTATCCAGATGGACATTTACCAAACATGGATTATTTCAACCTTGACATTTTTAAAACCTGAACTTTATCTATGAGGACATTTTGAAAACCTGAACGGTATCATCGTGGATATTTTTCACCACCTGAAACTTATTACTGCCCGTCGTTTATCATGTATGGATAATTTCCATCCTTGACTGGTATCATTATGGATATTTATGACTCTTGAAGTATATCCGCCCTGTGGATATTTATAACGCCTGAACTTTATCTGAACTATGGGCATTTATAACTCCTGAAGTTTATCTGCCCTGTAGATATTCATAACTTCTGAGGAAATTTATTATCAGGTATATTTCACCGCTTGAGGAATCCTTAAACAATATGGAGTGAGTACACATCTAACAGATGTTTATACAACAACAGTGAATGCATAGTGAGAGCACTCAGAACCCTTCACCATAAGATCTGGAGTACGACAAGGTTGTGTCCTGTCCCCTCTCTTGTTCATAACATATATAGACAACATATGTAAAGAAACCAGCCAAGCAGAGGCAGCAAGAATACCGCATGACGAGAACACAGAAGAAGAACCATCTGCAAATCTAACCATTAGAGAACTCCTGTTTGCGGACGACCAAGCACTAATAGCAAAATCAGAAGCTGAATTACAAGACCACATGAATAGTCTAAACGAAATGTGTAGGGAACATAACGTGAAAATTAGCACAAGCAAAACAGAGGTAATGACTATAACTAAAGAAGAACAAACAACAACAATTCACCTAAACGAACATCCCTTGAAACAAGTAAAGAGTTTCAAGTACCTATGAAGTATAATATCATCAAATGGCAGATCAGAAGACGAGATCGAAAATAGGTGCAATAAGGCAAATCAACTCATTGGACAAATGGCAACAATACTAAAGAACAAACATGTATCAATAACTACTAAGAAAGCACTTTACAACACAATATTCCTACCAACTCTGTGCTACCAATGCCAGAATGACAGAAAAAGAGAAAAGAAAAATCACAACAACAGAAATGAGGTTCCTGAGAAGAATACTCAACGTATCAAGAAGAGATAAGATCAGAAATGAAGAAATCAGGACTAAAGTGGGGGTTAAAGCAGCACTAGATTTTATTAGTAAGCAGCAAGTCAAATGGTTTGGCCATGCAAGTAGGTTACCAGTCAACAGCATGCCACAACAAGCAATGGTGTACAGACCAGATGGAAACAGAGGAAGAGGCCGACCACGTAAACGTTGGACGGAGGGAATAGATGAATCCATGGGAATGTCGATATATGAAGCCCATAATCGGGCACTCTCACGAAGTTTATACTTCACCTCGACACCGCAAGGTACAAGAGGAACATGATGAGATGAGATGAGATGATGAGGAATGTTGCACTGGATACTCCCAATTCCGGAACAATTAGCCAAATGAATATGTGCACCTTGGGAACTTATTAACCTGGCTAGTTCTATTCCAGTGACTTGAACATGAACATTCGTAAAGGGAATATTATGGACCATAGACTGTAGGAACCATAGTGGTTTAGTTTGTGAAAAGACCTTGTGGTATTAGATATAAACTCTCTGTTCCTGATATTTCTCTGAGTGGATGTTGTTGAAGGTAGAAATAATATTGGTTGGATATTGACTGAGAGCATCAGTGAGAAAGATAAGATTAATATAGATTATTAATATTATTTTGATGTGGGTGTTTGTTGTGTGAATATTCAATATGTGTATTTGAGGTATTACGTAACCATGGCGTCAACTAGTAAAGACGTTGGACCAAAGAAGAGAAAAATCACAGAAGAATTAAGAAGTTTTCATGACAGGTGGACAATCAACTATTTTTTTTCGTGGAAATTAAAACATTGCTCACATGCTTGATATGCAACCAATCTGTTTCTGTCTTGAAAGAGAATAACATCAGACGGCACTACGAGACTAAACATGCAAATAAACACATTCACACACACAACATATAGTCAAGGAGATTCCTGTGACTACTTCAAAAGGTGACGACAGGACGAGAAGATCAAAAGGATGAAAAAAATGAAAGCAATGAGGAGAAAATGAGAAATGAAAAATAATGTTCATACTTAACTCACAGCTCCGATCCGTGAGTAACCTCGCGGACCGCAGCTGTGAGGTAAATATGAAAAATTTTTTCAATTCTCATTTTCCCCTCATTGCTTTCATTTTTTTCATCCTTTTGTTCTTCTCGTCCTGTCGTCACCTTTTGAAGTAGTCACAGGAAATCTCCTTGACTATATGTTGTGTGTGTGAATGTGTTTATTTGCTGATGAAGGCTAATCGCCACAACGTCCTGTATGTGTCGTAAATCTGTTATGTAAAGCTTCACTGCGTTATTTAAAAGCTAGTTATGCAGTATAGCACACAAAAAAACAATCGAAGCCATATTCAGATGGTGAAATGGTTAAAGAATATTTGGAGAGCGTAATTGAAATTCTGTGTCCAGAAAAGGAGAAGGATTTCTCAAAAAATAAGTCTGTCTCGTCAGACTACTAAGCGTGTTGACGACATTGGAAAATATATTGAAGATAATTTGAAAAGTCGAGCATTCGAGTTTATATTTTCTGCTCTAGCAGTGGATGAAATCACAGATATGGCAAATACTGCCCAACTGGCAATTTGTATCGTGGGTGTTGATATCCATTTTAAAAAGACAGAAGAATTAGCGGCACTGTATCCACCTTAGGACACTTCTAAGTTACGAGATTTGTTAGAAGCAGTTACATCGACATTGAATTGCTTTTTTGTTACAACTTAACAACTTATCGGGCTTAACAATGGATGGTGCTCCAGCAATGGTTGGGAAACCCGAAGATTTAGTAAAATTGATTGAAAATGAGGCCTCCAAAGTCGGTAACACTTCAATGCTAAATCTTCATTGCATTAATCATCAGGAGAATTTATGTTCGAAGTCCCTCAAAATGGACTATGTCATGAAAATGGTCGTCAAAATAGTGATTTTCATTAAGTTGAACGGGTTGAATCACCGTCAGTTCCAAGAATTTCTAGTCTTTGGACTCAGATTATAATGACGTTACATTTTATGCAGAAGTAAGATGGCTGACCCGTGCCAAATTGTTGAAAAGAGTGTTTGATTTGCAACACGAAATACAATCATTCTTTGCAAGCAAGTCGAAAAGTATCCCAGTGTTTGAAGACAAAGAATGGGTTTGCGACTTTGCATTTCTAGTCGATATAACTGGCCACCTAAATGACGTTAATACTCATCTACAAGGGAAAGTTAAATTAATTAACAAGACGTATTGTTTTTTTTACATTTACATTAAACCAGGCAAGCGTTTGAGTACAATCTCACCTACTGGGAAGCGACGATGTGGTCGAAGCTGTAGCATGCTTGCTTATTTACTTTAATTAACAACAACAATTTAAAAAAATAGGTGCGCGGCCCGGCAGGAAATATTATTTCTGAAATTTGGCCCGCCCGCTGAAAAGGTTGGCCACCCCTGGTCTAAATGAACTATATGTTGACAGACCATGATGCTAAGTCAATTAAGTGTTGTCACATTAATAACGTTATCTGATCAAATGTTGACATAGTGCGATACTAGACTGCCTAGGATACAATAGGATTATACAGGAAACCAAAATGCTGAGAACGTGTGATACTAACAGAGAACCAAATGTTGACATATTGTGATACTGTTGTAGACAACCACATTTTGACATTTTGTGATACTGTAGTAGACAACCAAATGTTGACAGTTATGACAGTAGCAGACAACCACATGATGACATTATGTGATACTGTAGTAGACAACCAAATGTTGACATTATAGAATACTGTAGTAGATAACCACATGTTGACACTATTTGATACTGTAGCAGACAATTAAATGTTGACATTATGTGATAGTGTGGTAGACAACTAAATGTTGATATTATGTGGTAATGTGGCATATAACCAAATGTTCACATTATGTGATACTGTGGCATGTAACCAAATGTTCACATTATGTGATACTTTAGCAGACAACCAAAGGTTAAATTATGTGAAACTATAGCAAAATACAATGTCGACACGGTGTAATATTATCACAGCGCCACTGCTCCACAGCTGATGGCTGTGGGAATGTGGTTTCTGAGAAAAATGCAAAGAATACCATGGACAGACAGAAAAACTAATGAACAAGTCCTTCAAGAAACAAATGAAGATCGTAAACTGATTAGAGACATTAGACGTAGACAGTAAAAAATTGTTGGGCATGTTATGAGAAGAAATGAACTGGAGAACTTGGTGACAACTGGCAGGATGGAAGGGAGAAGACCAAAGGGAAGACCAAGAATTAAATACCTGGATGGCTTGGCCACGTGCTGATCCGCGACTCTGGTGATCGAGTGAGATAGCAAAACATGACCGCCCACGCTTATCGGCATGGCACATGATGCATGGGGCCACTGCTCCACGAATCTGCATGTTAGCAGATAGTAAGTTGCCATGATGAAATTACACGTCGTGAATTTAAGGGATACAGGTAAAAATTAATCGGCTCATGTGATTATGACAGATTATCAATCAATAAATGCAGCTTACACATTGATCACCTACACACACGCTCACACACTCATCCCCACACACACCATCACAAACTGATCCCCCACACGCACGCTACACCAAAACGTACGTCATATTCTAACACTATATTTATGCGACTGCATGTACGGCTGATTTGTTTTATTCATGCTCCAGCAGCTTGTGCAGACTTAACGTTTGAATAATACGCCTCATGATGTCCCTATGCCACCATTCCTTCATTACGCTGTTTCCCCTCCACTCGGAGTATTACTATGCACATTATTATTATTATTATTATTATTATTATTATTATTATTATTATTATTTCTCCTCCGTCTTCTCCTCATGTTCTTCCTCATCCTTTTCTTTCTTCTTCCTCCTCCTCCTCCTTTTCTCCTCCTCCTCCGTCTTCTTCTTCCTACCACTTCTCCTCACATTCTAGCGCTTCTTCTACAACCTCATCTTCCCCTTAACGTTTTACTTCTTTTTCTTTTCTTATTAATCTTCTGTCTTCTCCCATACCTCATACATCTCCTCAATTTCTTCGCCTTCCCCCCTCTACTTTCTTCTTCTATCACCTCGTCCTCCGCTCTACGTTTTCTTCTTCCTCTTCTTTTGTCTTCTTCCTACCCATTCCCCGCTCCACCTCTTCGGATTCTGCACCTTGTAAATCTGTTCCTGCTTTGAATAAAGAAGATTTCTTGTGAGCACACTGGCGGATTATTTACACATTTTTCATTATTATTAAGTGCCCTCCAGCTGGCGATGACGTCCATGTCTCCACACAGATCTCGGTCTTTGGTGTTCTGGATCAGCTGTGCTTCGCAGTCCATCCAGCTACATTTCTCTTAGTCTTCCCCCACCTCTCTTCCCGTTGATCTTTCTAGTAGTCAAGATTTCTCCAATGCCTCTATTCTCATCATTTATACATGTATATCCTGTACTATTCCATCAATATATCGACTACAGGGCAACTTTTTGCCGTATCCATGATGTCTAGATATGGCAGCTTCTGTGGACCCCTGTTGCTCTTGAGGCAAGATTTATCCACAACCAGGGTAAGGTAGAGTAACCCCCCCCCCCCCCCCCCCCAAAAAAAAAAAAAAACAGGATAAGGTTGTTTAAAAACAGGATACGGTTGTTGATAAGCCTGTTTATTCCTCACAACCAGGATAAGGCGGAGTACTCGTTTATACCCCACAACCAGGATAAGATGGAATACCAGTTTATTCCCCACAACCAGGATAAGGTGGACTATCCGTTTATTCCCCACAACCAGGATAAAGTGAACCCTTGGAAGAATGTGAGATATTGCACTCAAGAGCAGCCAAAAGAGAACTGCTGATTACGGATCTTCCTCTTCTTCTTTGCGTCCATCCGGAGTGTGTGTGTGTTTTTTTTTTTCAGATGTGATTGCGGTGTGTGTCGTTATGCACCCTTGGGTCGAAACCCTTAGGCCAACACATTCTACTTTTAGAGTGCATTTTTGACAGGTTAGCATTCCTGTGGGACTCTCACTTTTGTGGTGCTGTCCACATCCCAGCTTGTCAAGTTGGAACGGTCGAATGCTTCACGATCAGCCCTCAAGGGAAGGCAGGGACAGTTCATGGCATTTTTCGCTATCCAGGGTGTCTTCCATAGTTGCAGAGCCGACAGATAGCGCCCTGGTACTGGGCTCACCGAGAGAATCGTGACGTCCTGCTCATAGGCTGCTTTAATTGCTCACTTAGTTCAGATACTTGTTCGAAGGCTCTCAGCTGGGGGATATGAGGGATCCCCGGATGAGAGGGCCTGGCCGTTTCTCGCTCACTGAACGCGCACGGAGATAAGGTGCTGAGCCGGCAGCACATGTAGCCTACATCGTGAGCGAGTACTAAAGGTAGAAAAGTGCCCCAGTCGCATGAAATGGTTACGAAAAATGTCTGTATCATACTCATATAGAGTGTAGTCAAAGTGGAAACACGTCTCAATAACACGAAATGGAACGCTTGGCTAGCGAATCCATTGCGTGGTCCGAAGTCCGAAGCGAAAGCTTGCCTAGTGTATGTCGTCTGCAGACTGACCGTTCCTGGTTAGTGTTTGAGCGACCAGTGGCAAGAGAACTGCCCAGTAGATGGAAGTGAGGTATTAAAGCAGCCATGAGCAGGACGTGGCAATTCCTCGAGTGAGCCAAGTCTCAGAGCAATATGTGCCGGCTCTGCAACTATGGAAGCCTCCTTGGATAGCGGGGAACGCCCATGGTCTGCCCCTGCCTTCCCTTGAGGGTTGGCCGTGATGTCTTTGACCGTTCTATCTTGCCCAGCTGAGATGTGGGTGACATCACAACAATAAGTCCACCGTGCCTCGAAACCCGAGGAAGGCTAACCTCATTAAAAATGCCCGAGGAAGTCGGAAGTGCCGTCCTACGGGTGGCAAAATAAAAATTGGCACTACGCATTTACGTCCGAGTGAAATGTCTTTTCCGAATGTCTCTCGTGCTAGGAACAGCTCTGACTACATAGTTTCCGAACGCCGCTCATGTCCAGTTCAGCTCTGACTAGCTAGTTTTCCGAATGTCCGTCGTGCCCGGAACAGCTCTGACGAGGCACGTCGACAAGCACATGTCCGAATCGAAAACTCGCTGAGTGGATACCGTCTGCAGACCGGTCTGGTCAGTGCGGGTAAGGCTCGTAGTAAACGATATGCCCAATATATCGATTACGGGTTCAAATTCGCGGCGCTAAGCTGACGATGTCCCTCATATGTTGGGGTATCCTCCTTGCACCAAGGACAAGTCCATAGATACTCACATCCTCTCCTGGTAATATGCATCAGAGTTCGGTGGCTATCAGTGCAAGTTCTGTGTTGGTTGACGAGGTCCCTTCATTCTTCCGATGTGCCTCTCGTGTTTGGCCGTGCCAGTTCTTACTGCCAAGTCTCTCACTATAGGACAAGGATGTGGATTCACTGGCGTCAAAGTCCTCCATTCACGACATCTCTCTAATTGCATTAATAACATCGGCACTATCCATAAGATGGCCGTCTGCAAGGGATGCAAAGAACGCAAGTTTATCAGCTCGTTCATTTCCCTCAAATCTCGTATGTCACGCAACGAATATGAAGGTGACTGTACGGGCAACAGATCTCCGCAGCGATTCAGTCCACTTTCTACGTACAGAACCCTCCTCAACGTTTCGTATCATGTTCGTTGAATCACCTAGTACACAGTCGTGGGAACTGAGATAATTGCTAGGGTAATCGACTAGTATGGTCACGAAAACAAAAGCGATGGCAGACGACCTGTTTTAACAGATGCTTTAATAACGGTAGCCTTGACGTCGTGACAGATTATTGTTACACTGTGCCTCCCCCCCCCCCCCCCCCAAGGTGTAATAACTACAACTAGACCATGTATGGATCTCCCCATAGAACAAAGCCTGGACTTAATTGTAAATACTGCGTGTTGCTCATGCAGCATGATCCCTCTCTCAGCCTGTCAGGTTTACTCCAGAAGAAAGGTAACACCAATACATCTGGAACAAGACAAGCTACGGGTCAGCAAAGTAATGCTCTAACGGTCCACCTGTCGGAGCTTCGATCCTAGACCAGTTGCCGACCAGGACTTAGAGTCTGGTCTGCCCTGCCATGACATCGGTTGCATTTTCACGAAGATAGAGCTTATACCTTCCCAGTTGCGCTCCTCCGCCTGCCCGAAGCCTTTAGCACAATATCGAGTGTCAGGGTTTGGGTAGCACCGCTCAACATTCGGCGCTGTCAGGAAGCAGGTAGTTCCCTCTACTGTCTTACGGTAGATCAGTCATATCTGATTCATCAGCATGTGCCATGCCGGTAGGCGTGGGCAGTCATGTTTTGCCATCTCAATCGATCACCAGAGTCGTGGATCAGCTCAGCGTTCCTGTCTCGACCATACAACGTAGCCAAGCCATCTAGGTATTTACCTCTCTGCCCTTCCCTTGTTCTCTTCCATTCGATCTTGCCAGTTGTCACCAAGTTCGTCAATTTATTTCTTCTCATAACATGGCCATACAATTGTGACTGTCTACGCCTAATTACTCTAATCAGTTTACGGTTTTTATATGTTTATTGTGGGACTTGGTCATTGGTTTTTCTGTCTGTCCATGGTATTCTTTGCATTTTCCTCAGAAACCACATTTCCACAGCCATCAGATGTTTTTCAGCTTGACTGCTCATTGTCCAAGTTTCTCAGGTTCTATGTATCCCCTCAATACTCTTTTTCTCGTAGCAATTGACATCCTTTTATTGGTCAGTTTGTTTTTCATCTTGCAAAAGGCTGCCTTCGCCATGCCGGTTCTTGTTCTAATCTCTTCAAGGCATCTCCATCTGTTCCGAGATAATTGTATCGATTCACTTGTTCGAGAATATTCCCATTTACTTGTATATTACATTGTATTGTGATATTTCCTTCTTCTTAGTGACAATCATAATCTGTAACTTCTTAAAATTTAATTATAACTCAAGCTGTTCACTGCGTGCAACAATCTAATCTGCTTAATATTGCATATCGTGCTCATTGTCTGCAATCAGTACTCTATCATCCGCATATCTAATGTTATTTATGTTATCTCCCCCAAAAAATTCTGATGTTGAATGCAACATCCTTTAAGGGATATGAGAAAAAAAAATAGTGAAAATATTTTCACTATTTTTTTTTTCATATCCCTTACAGGATGTTGCATTCAACATCAGAATTGTTCAGCTGCTGTTGATGTACTAGGCAAGATTACGCTCAGTAGTTTGTCATTGCTTTCTGAGCGACCAGCTCACATACCCCGTAAGTTACCAACACGGCGAGAACCGCTACCGATTCTTGTGCAGGTTACGTTATTCACGAGAATAAACGGGATTACTGAAAAATACTTTAACCCCAATCCCAGGGAGACCGGCTCATTGTAAAAGGAAAAACGATCTGGAGACATTACACATCCCTGTCTCACACCTCTATTAAGAGGCTAATATTGACCTATTTCATTATCAATTTGTATGGCACCTAGTTGTTCCCAATATATGTTTTTAATGAGCCTAAGGTCTTTCCCATCAATGTATAGATCTGCAAGCATCTCAATCATGTTGACATGTCTTACTTTATAGAAAGACTTTATGTAGCCAATAAAGCAAAGATGTAAGTCTTTGTTTACTTCTATGGAACGTTCAATTGATGTTCTCAGTATATACACAGCATTTACTGTACCCTTGCCTTCTGTAAACCCACATTGTTCTTCTTCTATTTCGGGCTGTATTTCCTTCCTAACTCTTTGCATGATTATTCTTAGCAAAATCTTTGTGATGTGGCTCATTATAGTAATTGTTCGATGTTGATCACATTCCAAGGCTCCTGATTTCTTCGGGACTGCAATAAATAAAAATGTACACAATTCAGGGGTATATCTCCAGTATCATATTTTGTGTTCAGCAGTCTGGTGACTTGATCTATTCCATATTCTTCTAAGGCAGTGATAATTTCTGTTGAGATGTTGTCTGGATCCGGGGTCTTGCCAGATTTCATATGGTTAAGAGCATATCTTTAGAACTTCTATCTTCAGAATTGATGTTCCTTCATTATTACTCCGAATATCATATTGTTTTTTCACTTGTATCATCATAAAGGTCTTCTAACATAATCTGACCATGTATGTATAGATCTCATGTTTTTCTATTATGATTTTTCCATCTTTTGTTTTCAGACAGCCTGTTGATGTAGGTGTTCTTTTATTAGTAAGCTCCTGAATTATTTGCGCATTCATTTGGTAACTTTACTGCTGTGTAGTTTTTGTTTTGTTTTTTCAATTTCTATGCAATTATTTTCAAGCCATGCTTCGTTTTCTTTTGTATATAATGTTCTGACTTTCCTGTGAATCTCTTTATATTTGTCAGGAGTATTTTTGTTGTGTCTTCTTGTTTCCAACTGTCTTAAAATTTCTTCAGTCATCCATTTCGTACGACCTGCTTTCTTTAATTTTGGGATAGTTGTTTCTGCAGCCAAATTGATTGAATTCTTCAAGATGTCCCATCCATATCTGACTAAGCCCTGACAAATTAACTATAGCGAACATGTTTTTCCACACATTGCGATCTCCCTCGGCATGGATCAATTCATGCGTTGACTCCTTTTGTGCCATGACACAAGACTGCCAAGAATTTTCGTTTGCTGCCTTTCTCTATCTCTGTTTTCATAAATCTTTTCAGTTGTCACAATATGTTCCAGTTCTTTTGTCTTCTCATAATGTGGCCAAATAATTATGACTGGCTCTTCGTTCTGAATGTTTTTGATAAGTTGGTTCTTTAGTGACTTAGCTTCCTCAAAATGTCCAGTTGCTCAATTGGCTGTCAATTAATTGTCAGCATTCTTCTATAAAACCACATCTCCAAGGCGTCTATGGATTTTGCGCCTGTTTACTAATTGTCCAAGGATTCGCAGCCTTATCTTAAAACTGATTCTAGAGATCACTGTAAAAATTCGTTTGCTTGTTTTACAACTTCAATGCAAGGACGAATTGAATAAAATGTTCTTACGATTGATAGAAAGCAGGTTTTTGCTTGGTCCTATTCTTGTTTCATCTCTGTGATGCATTAATCCATCTGATGTTATCCGGGTGGCCTAGATAGTTGAATTTCTGCACTTGTCCTAAAATGAAAGTCAGTTACTGTTAATTGCACATTTAGGGTACAATCTGCTTCTTTGACATCAACGGTGACTTCCGAACTGGCGAATACAGATCGGTAATACAGATCGTTTACAACTGGCTGATTCGAACAAGCTGAGATCGCCGTACAGTGCCCTCCAACTTTCAAGGCCTACTTAATGAGAAGCACTGCCTCACAAACAACCCTCATTGTAGCGAGAGAAGAGGCTATTATCATTCGAGAATTCTGGCGGCGATTTATCGTCAGACACGCAATGGAAAAGCACCGCTTGTCAAGGAAAGTGGTGACATTCAGCTTCATTAGGCGACTCTGGAGGCATCGCTTGCCTGAATGCGCCAGTGATTTCTGTAGCTTCCGAAATCTCCCGAACAATGTCCGGGAAAAGATAGCTAACATTGGCAGACATCTCGATTCTGGGGACTTTCTCCATGCGGGAATGTTATATAATATTTTTATTTATTTATATACGAGGGAAGTTCAAGTGAAAACCTTAAAAGTGTGATAGAAATTACACTAACCATGCCATTGTCTTATAACCTGTCAGTATTGTTGTTAAGGATGTCATGAGTGTTCGCACGTGACATCATGGTTCTGATGAACACGGTGACGTCATAAAGACAGTTTAAAGATTTCCGCCCCACTGTTTACATGCACCAAAGAGGATCAGCGCTCTGTTTTTTTTTATCAGCGCTTCGTATTTTGATCAGTGAAGGGGTGAAAGCTAAAGAAATGCATCGGGGAATGACGCTCCGAAAGGGCGTTGCATGCCTGTCAGTCCAGCAAGTGTATGAGTGGAAGTTTCAAAACGGTGTGACTTCTGTAACAGACTGTTACGACCTGGTCAGGCACACCGAGTAGTGATCCCAGAGTGCTTTTCTACGGGAATCCAAGCACTTTTTGGGCGCTGGATGACTTGCAATGATAATAGTGGTGACTACATCGACAAATATTGTTATTTACTTTTTCGGAACATGTTCACACACACGCGCACGCGCACACACACACACACACACACACACACACACACACACATATATTTAAGGTTTTTATTTGAACCCCCTTTGTGTCGTGTTATTATATATAATTACAATTTTTCCCAAAGCAGGTACTTCATGAACTCAACTCAAATGAAGAAGCATCATGAAATCAGTATTAACATCTTGAGAGATTAACGATGCGTTAAAAATTATAATTGTCAAATGGTGTGTATATTCGACACTACTATAAGACGCTGACGCCTGAGCATTGAATAAGCAATTAGAAAGTCAAAAAGTGGCCCTGGAGATGTGGATGTGCAGAAGAATATATCGTATTTCCTTTAAACAAAAACAATAAAATATAGAGGTTTTAGAAAAACTGGGAATGAAAAGAGAATTGATGAAAGAAATTTTTAAAAAGAGGCAAGTGAAGTATTTTGGCCACGTTATAATACAAGCGAACAAGAGGTAGACACCGATACAAGTCGGAAGATAACATCAAGAGATAGACGAACATCAATCTGACAGAATGTACAATCAAGACGAGAGACAGACAGTGTTGTGGCCAACCTTCACTATGGAGACGGCACTCGATTGATTGATTGATAATTTTGTCCCGAAGCAGAGAGTTGCCACAGGTCTGTATCGTGACAGGGCCAACTATGTTCTGGCCCTGACTGCACACAGAGGAAAAGGTAGCCAGTTTTCTCCTCTGTTGACGGACGACGAGCGAAGGCGTCAAACTCTCGTGCGATCGCGCTCTTGATATTAATCACCGTAGCATCCTATCAACTACACTAAATCGCCCTTCAAACACACACCCCGAGGCAGGAAGCAAGTGTGGGTCTGCGATGTGACTGGGCCGTCATTCTATATAGGTCTGAATGCGTTGGTTGAGTGGTGAGGAGCAACCCTTTGCCGTAGAGTAGGAACCGCGACTAACTGACACACTAACCAGCGCTGATGAAGCCTGGTCACTGTCACAGTGCTACATACAGGTTATAATAGTGATCGTACAGCACACAAGTCTTCGCGTTGTTAGAAACATACTTTATTATCTGAATCGTTCTATCTCTGCACACATGATGGAGACTCTCTTCTTGGTGTTGACATCTCTTCTCGCTGGCCCCAAGTGACGTGTGTGTTTTACCTAGATACCCTTCTTCATTCGTGCACACACGTTCACTATGGTTTTCCCCCTAGTCAAGGAATGCGCAGCATTCCTTAACTCTTTACTCCTAACCTAATTCCTCACTGTTACAATGCCTCCCCTTCTTCAAAGAGAATTTTTCCTTGAAAAAATCTCAACCCCAACTTTTAATTAGTTAACTTTACATCTCTATTCTACAATAACTACAATTCCATATATTTCCTAAGTCAATTCTCCTATCTCCTCATAGCCAATTGCTAACTAGAGACAATAATATCGAAACTCTCTACAAAACTCTCTACAAAATATAAGCACTTTCTACAAAACTCTCCATAAAATTCCCCACAATACAAAAGTCTCCATAAGCGAACCGCTTTTAACTTTAAAATGTCCATCTAAATTATGATTGACAAAACTGAAGATATTCCCCCCTTATCCTTTATTTCCCCCCTTATTCACATTCTCACACTCTCAGTATTCTAGGATAGACAGAAAAAAATAGCTAGTTTAGAATTGTGTAGGTGCGCACCTGAAATTAATAAAAGTAAGGAAAAAGTAAAAAAGTAAGAAGTAATCACCTTTCTCTTCCCATACATTCTCAAAACTTTATCAAAAAATAAAGTTTCAAAATTTATCTTCAGTTTCCGTCAATAATAATTGTTATTATCAAAAAAATATGTTAATCCAAAACTGCTAGCCTTTGTATTATTCAGATCATCAATTTCCCGTTTACCATTCCTTCAACAACAAAAAACTTCCTAACTATTATTATACTGTTAAGTACAGTCTTCTTCTTCCAATATGCAGTTATTTAAATGCCAAAATTCAACCTGGCATTCCCCCCATATTCTCCCATTAAACGCTGTTCAACCCAGCTCCTATTATAAACCTTGTATATACATTGCATACCCCACATGTAATAACAACATACCCCTCCATTACTACATATAGAGTCACTTCACTAACCACTACTTTAATTCATCTTCTAACTGAACTTCAAAGTAATAATCATTTTAAACACCCTTAAGGTAACTCAATCAACCCAAAACATCGTAAAAATAACCATCTAAGTTAACTTATTTTTCACATTTCATAAAACACAATTGAAGTCCCAACAATTGAGCAAAGCATTTCAATCCCCTCATCATATTTATCCCCCCACATTAATCAATGTACACATACAAATTTCAAGACCATATTCTGAGTACCCAATAATAATTTTCCGCTTTAGAAAAACTCCATCAAGTACCTTTGTAAACACAAAAATATCGTGTCTATCTGCCATCTGCAGAACCTTGTATCACTCTATTCATCTATCACTTCTCCATTTCTTTAATAACCTCAAATTTTTTTCTATAATTGCAATATCTACATCAATGTCGCTATCCTCTCGAGGAGAGCTATCTTCTTTCATATCCGCTTCTTCATCAGTTTCTGACTTTTCATCCATCTCTTGTTCCCCATCTGTATATCCATTACTAGCAACCGCTAATCTCTTCCTTTCTACATCCAATCTAATTTTTCTGTCTTGCCGTCTCAACAAATTTTCAAATAGTGGCATCTCTTCCTCACTCGAAGAATTCTCTCTAAGTTTCCTTTGCCTCTTAATTTCTTTTTCTTTCTGTCTATCCAACTTTCTTTTTACTGCCTGTCTTGTATTCATAAATGGAGGTTCAATATTTTCGGTAACTGACTCTTCACTAATATAATCGTCATACACGTTATTTTCCTCTGTCATGACTGTTTTTGGTACCGTTTCTTCTTGTTCAGCTGTAGTAGATGCTGTTGTTACTTGTTTTCCATTCTCTATAGGTATTGGATATACCGATTGTCTGACAATCTGTCCACCTGACAATATTTCTTCGGAACAATAATTATTATTATTATTCTCTGCATCCCTTTCTTCATTATCCCGCCTTAAGTGTTCTACATGTGAACGTGCAACATGCCCTGAAATTTGATTCTTAATAGTATACGACACTGGACCTTTTTTTTCTAAAATATAGTATCCCGGGACCCAATGAGCATCAAACTTAGAGTTTTTTCTATGTTTTTTATAATATACCCTATCACCTACGTTAAACTCTTGTAAGTGTGCATTTTTATTTGCGTATTTCTTCTGTCTTTCTCTAGCCTTAATTATATTATTTCTTAAACGTACATGTGCTTTATGCATCTCTTGCAACCTTGTTTCTTGAAAATCTTCCCCCAGATATTTTCTCCTAGGTTTTAATAAATTATCAATTGGCAATATTGGTTCTCTTCCATGTACTAAGTAAAATGGTGAGAAACCTGTTCCTTCATTTTCGTGTGTACGTATCGCCGCTAATGCTATCCCCAAATAAAGATCCCAATCCATATCGTGTTCTTCTACATTTTTCGCTAGAATATTGTATAGTGTTCTGTGTTGTCTCTCATTTTTAGCATTAGAAGTTGGTCTGTAATATGAAGTCCTAATGTGTTTTATATTCCAATCTTTTACCAATTTCTCAAACTTTTTATTTACAAACTCTTTCCCATTGTCTGTAAGTATTATTTGTGGACACCCAAACCTTGGTATAAATTCTTGTAAAAGCATATTTATAACTGAATCAGCACTCTTGTCTGGAATTGGAT
The DNA here is from genome assembly GCA_014155875.1 of Cepaea nemoralis. Classification (NCBI taxonomy): domain Eukaryota; kingdom Metazoa; phylum Mollusca; class Gastropoda; order Stylommatophora; family Helicidae; genus Cepaea; species Cepaea nemoralis. The sequence continues at coordinate 31,955 of JACEFZ010015755.1, read as the reverse complement.
ACACTTCTGGCCAAAGACTATATGAATCAACTATATGTAGTAGGTATACATTTCCCGATAATGTTTTTGGATGAGGACCTGAAATATCCAAACTTACTTTCTGCATTGGAAATTGAGGAATATCGGTATCTTGTAAAGGACATTTAATTATCTTCATGTTTCTTAACCTACACTTTTCACATGCTTCAACATATTCATATACGCTTTTGAATAAATTAGGCCAATAATATTTACTGCTAATAGCCTTCACTAACTTATCTCGTCCAAAATGACCATTATTATCGTGGTATGCCTTTAAGACTTCTTGTTCTAAATGTTTCGGAATATATTTTCTTACTCCTTCACCTTTTTCACTGATATAATATAATTGATTGTCTTCTTGTAACTCTACAAACTTTCTTTTAAAACTATTTTCCCCTGTTTCTTTCAATTTCTTTTTTATCTGTACTACTTTTGGATCTAATTCTTGTTCTGTTTTCATATCAAACTGTTCTAAATGTGGGTCTTCTGTTCTAGATTCCGACTCTTGCTCCGATGGTAAACTCTCAAATTCTTCCCTATTTATTATGGCAGAATCTAATATATTTACTTGCCAGTTTCGATCGTCTACCTCTGGTTCAACTTCATCTTCCGTGTTTCCTGATGACTGTGGGTACGGGATTCTAGACAAAAGATCGGCGCACGTATTATGTTTCCCTGACACATATTCAACCTTAGCATTGTACCCTTGTAAATTCAATGCCCACGTTTGTATTTTCCTATTTTGTATTGGTGCTTCTAATATCGACTTTAATGGCATGTGGTCAGTTCTAATAATGAAATTGGCGTTATGTAAGTAATAATTTAATTTTTGCAGCGCGTAGTGTATAGCATATGCTTCCTTCTCAATAATCGGCCATTTGCGTTGAGTTCTGCTGAGTTTATGCGACAAGAAATAGATTGGTCTTTCATTTTTAACCCCTGGTATTCCAGATTCTTCTCCTTCATATGGTTGAACCAAACATGCTCCTATTGCATTATCTGAAGCATCTGTGTATAGTATTAGCTGTTTATTCAGGTCTGGATGTGTCAATAATGGTACCACCGTTAAGCTATCTTTTAAAAGTTCAAACGCTTTTTGACACTCATCATCCCACTTAAATCTAGCGTATTTTCCCGTTAAATTCGTAATAGGTATTGCTATCCTTGAAAAGGCTGGTACAAACCGCCTATAATACGCACACGTTCCTATAAAAGCCCTCACTTCCTTAACGTTAGTGGGAGGAGGTAACTCTTTAATAACTTTTATCTTTTCCATGTCTGGTTTAATACCTTCCCTATTTATTATATAGCCTAAATATTTTGTTTCTGTCTTTAAAAACTGGCACTTACTAAGCTTTAATTTAACGTCATGCCTTCTTAATCTGTCAAATACTAGTCTAACATGTTTTAAATGATTCTCTACATCTCCTTTCGTAAAAATCAATACGTCATCAATATATGCTAAGGCAAAACTTTGCATACCGTCTAGTACTTCATTTATTAAGAACATATAGTGAGACGGTGCATTTTTCAGACCGAATGGCATACGTAAAAATTCGTACGAACCCATATGAGTACAAAAGGCACTTTTATTTTGCGCATCCTTCGACATCGGTATACACCAAAATCCTGACCTAGCGTCTAGTGTTGTGAAATATGTAGAACCATTAAGCAGCCCCAAAATATCATCAATTACTGGCAGTGGGTACGCTACATTTTAGTAATTTTATTTAACGCCCTGTAGTCACAACAGAACCTGTTCGAACCATCAGACTTGGCCACAATTACCACCGGAGATGACCATTCTGATTTTGATCTTGTTATTATGCCTGCTTTCAACATATCTTCTATTGCCTTTTCTACGACTTCTCTATTTCTTAATGGAGTTCTGTATGGTTTTAAAGTAATTGGTGGATGATCTCCCGTGTCTATTTCCATCGTAACTGTTTGTGTCTTACCCAATTCTAAATCATTTATCGCAAACACATCTTGATTTTGCTTTATAAGTTGTTCTAACACTTCCTTATTTTCTGGCGAAGTTTTTAATTGTGCTAACAATTCTTTTTCTCTTGTTACTTTGTCTAGTGAATGTATTTGTGCTGTATTTCTTCTAGATGGATGGATCAATTCATCCATTCTTACGTTCCCTTTCCTTCTGTATCCGCGTCTATTATTACTTCTTTCATTAGAGGTTTCTGAATAACTTATTCCTGCCATATTTACTCTATCTGTTGCCAATATGTCACTAACGTTATGTTCTAGCTTAGCTATTACACATCCTCTGTATAATTTAATTTCTCTACCTGTGTTATTAATAACCATTACTGGAAATGTTAAACTTTTATCTAATTCTATTATTCCATCCGGAACTTCTAAACCTGGCTCATCAATTATTTCATTTTGCAATTCCGTGATTCTGACTATGTTTCCTGCTACATAATACGGGTTTCTCTTCAGTCTTGCTTGTATCAAATTAACTGACTGTGGTTTTAAATTCATGGTCGTTTTGACTCTAACTAGTGTCGACACATGCATATCTTCTTCTAGATCTACGTAAACATCTTGGAATTTTAATTTATGCAAATCAAATAAAAGTCTCACCCCATTTTTCAATAAAAAATCCCGTCCCAATATCATATTTCTATTTAACTCTTTAACCACATGGAACATATGCCTAACATTTATCCCTCCTAATTTCAAATTTATCATCGTTTGTCCTAACACTTCTAATTTTTGTCCCGTTACCGAATGAAGATTCTCCTGAATTCTAAATATTTTACAATTTTTTAACATTCGATATAAAAATGCCTCTTTAATCACGCTAACTTGTGCTCCCGAATCAACTAATGTTCTAACTTTATATTTTCCTATCTGTACTATACATGAGCTAGGATCTACCATATTTAATGACAATTGTTTTACCTCGGCTTGTTTTTTATTTCTCAACGTTCTACTATACTCATCCTTTGTGTTTTTAATATATTGATGCCCTTTTTGGATCTTACTATCTTCCCTCCTACTGCCGATCCTATTCAGTAAGCGGGATGCCAATTTCCCTGATTTCCTGACCTTCTAAAATTTCTCTGTATTTCTCCAGAATTCCAATTTGCTGGTCTGCCATTTGCCATTCTATTCTGTATACTCGTCTGAACCCCTCTACTATTTTGCGTATTCGATGGGCCACTTCTGTTACCACAAAAGCGAAAAATGTGCCCACGTTGGTGACATCCCCAACAAACCACATTCGAGTTATTTGTGTTACCTTCCATGTTTCTTACAGTATTTCTCACTTGTCCTCTTCTATCTTGATTATATACATTCTCGTTTCTTTGCACCATTTGTATTTCTCCTCGTCTTCCTCTCCATCCATGTCTATACTGTCCTATTTCCATAGGTTCTTCAATTCTATCTTCCGAACTACTACCTAACTCTCGTCCTACCCTTAACCTAAACCTCCTCCTCAAGCTTTCCTCTTGTATAGCGATATCTACCGCTTGTGACAATCTTGCAGGATTCTCTCTTAATAATTTAAATTTCAATCCATCTGACCTAATCCCATCAACAAAAATCCCTACTAACATCCGTTCCACTTCTTCTGCTCGTACATTCTGTCCTAAAAATGACTCTTCAGCTAAATTGATTAACCTGTCACTGTATAACTGAACACTTTCTGTGCTGTTTTGTCTAGTCTGTCGCAATACTGAGAATGCGTGTTGTGGATCAGTAATTTCAGCATATTTTCTTGCGAGATCATCTTTAAATTCTTCCCAGGTTTCACCTCCTGCTGCCTCTAACTTTCTTCTTATATGGTCAGAAACTGGACTTGTACTTGTTCTGTATGCCAAGTTCTTTTTCTCTCCATCTGTAGCGTTTACTAAATATGCATGTTTTTCAATAGAAATAATCCATTTCTTAAACTGATTTGCTTGACCCACTAAATCTTTCAACATCAGTGCTTATATTTTGTTGTCTTAACACTGCATCCAACCTTGATATTGCCCCGCCAACGCCAGTCAGTACCTGTGAAAAATCTTGGGATTCCATCCTAAAATTTATAATTATCAAGCAATATACAAATATTTCAAACAATATTAATTTCAAACCCAGCAACAATACATAATCTGTTAATTACTCTAATATTATCTAATTATCTTAACTAAAGCCTCCAATCGAAGATCCTGACGAAGAAATATTCCTGTTTCAACCTTGAATTCTGACAAAAGAATTTAAATGACCTCCTGATTCAGAATTACCTACACCACATAAAAAAGGACTCTAATCAAGCTCGTTAAAATGAGCAGAACAACGAAGAGCCTCTGGGTTTCTTTCCTTAATAATTTAATCGAAGTTGAAGTCAGATCTTTCCAATTATTTCCTGACGTTGATTATGCTCGATATCAGGCTCGCAACAAGACTGTTTGATTACTTGCTCGATTACTGTAGATTCCCTTCAAGTAAGGTCACCTTCACGCAAGCGACAATTGCTCACGACTTCAGCAAAAAAAACTCACTTTCCAGCAGCAATCTGTGATTTTCATATATATATTTCAGCGCAAACGTAATCCAGTCAACAACAATTGGACTTAAAGCTGACGCTATCCAGTCTCTTATTTTCATGTGGGACTCTCGCCATTGTCAGTTTAAATTACTTTATCCAAACCCCGAGTTGAGACAAGTTTCATTTATGCCTTCCTTTACTTGAAGTGACTGTAGAGAGTATCGCAGACCTTGATTTCATAATTATGGAATTTGCACCATAACCTTGACTTCACCTTCAACAGTCCCACGGGTTAAAACTCATAATTTGTACTGATTTTTGATGCAGAACGGCATTACTTGATCTCAATATACCATTTTGCGTTGGTCAATTCTCCAGTTAATTTCATAATTATGTAATAACATCAGTCTTTCAAAAAAAATAAGTATCAATCAAACCTTTTTTTTAGCGCTGACCTTGAAAATGGATCTCCTTCTTAACCAGGAATCCAGTGAGAACCCAGCACAGCTACCAACAGTCGGCTTTCATCTGTTGCGTTTCTCAATATTTACTTCTCCAGACACGTCAGACATAACCATCTTCTATGGCTGTACTCTCTCTCTCTCCGCGACCTCCCATGTTTCATAAATTCACGGCACCAAATCAACCTGTGTCACAGTGCTACATACAGGTTATAATAGTGATCGTACAGCACACAAGTCTTCGCGTTGTTAGAAACATACTTTATTATCTGAATCGTTCTATCTCTGCACACATGATGGAGACTCTCTTCTTGGTGTTGACATCTCTTCTCGCTGGCCCCAAGTGACGTGTGTGTTTTACCTAGATACCCTTCTTCATTCGTGCACACACGTTCACTATGGTTTTCCCCCTAGTCAAGGAATGCGCAGCATTCCTTAACTCTTTACTCCTAACCTAATTCCTCACTGTTACATCACACCGCCCTCATGTCATTATCACCGCAGCTCCCTATCAATTGGGCTAACGCGCCGGCTACTGGATACGTTAGTGAATTATCACATTCCCATTGACAAGATTCAGCTGGATACGAAGAAGCTGCGATTAAGGATGTTCAATCATCAGCGCCTGTACTTCTGCTTCAGCTACCGTCGAGTTTTGTTGTTTGCAGGAATACCTCAGTCTAATGCAGATTGAAGAAGACATACCTCACCCTACTCGGCATGTTTGCAGGAATACCTCAGTCTAATGCAGATTGAAGAAGACATACCTCACCCTACTCGGCATGTTTGCAGGAATACCTCAGTCTAATGCAGATTGAAGAAGACATACCTCACCCTTCTCGGCATGTTTGCAGGAATACCTCAGTCTAATGCAGATTGAAGAAGACATACCTCACCCTTCTCGGCATGTTTGCAGGAATACCTCAGTCTAATGCAGATTGAAGAAGACATACCTCACCCTTCTCGGCATGTTTGCAGGAATACCTCAGTCTAATGCAGATTTGAAGAAGACGTACCTCACCCTTCTCGGCATGTTTGCAGGAATACCTCAGTCTAATGCAGAATGAAGAAGACGTACCTCACCCTTCTCGGCATGTTTGCAGGAATACCTCAGTCTAATGCAGATTGAAGAAGACGTACCTCACCCTTCTCGGCATGTTTGCAGGAATACCTCAGTCTAATGCAGATTGAAGAAGACGTACCTCACCCTTCTCGGCATGTTTGCAGGAATACCTCAGTCTAATGCAGATTGAAGAAGACGTACCTCACCCTACTCGGCATGTTTGCAGGAATACCTCAGTCTAATGCAGATTGAAGAAGACATACCTCACCCTACTCGGCATGCACCTATTCATCGCCGGGTTCTATGTCCTCGATTACACATGTTGCATAATGTATTCGACCAGGTCCATTCCAGGTGTACCTCTGTTTAAAACGCGGCTCATTTTCCTAGGAGTCTCATTGTGCAATGTCGGCGTTGACTCCATGGTATGCACTTGCACGTCACATCCATGATCTGTCCTCTATGGCTCGAAAGTTAACTAAATAGCGCAATCCGCATCTTGCGTGCACCCGAGGGTAATGCACATTCTGCACAATGACCAGTCTTTCCATCTGCTTAAGACTCAGAGTCAGGATCGCCACAGCATACTTAGTTGTGGACAGGATACTGTCACGAGCGCCATGAGTTAACCAGCTAATAATACCGACGTTTGCGTGGCGTATATTTTCTAGGCCACAACAGTCGTACTAACAGAGTAAACACAGCTGCACAGGTTACATCGTGTCAGCCCATAAACACATTTGGTGGTGAGTGAGAAGGAATGGATACATCGAGTTGGCAGTTCATTAACAGTTAGAATCACATATGATTGTCGGCTTAGGATATGGAATGGTTCCGTTTGTCATCTATACTGCCGGACATCAGACGGAAATGGCTGCTGGGATGGTCACCACGGAACAGAAGATTGACAGTTTATCAACAGGTCGGAAGTGCCCGACTAGGGAGAAAACAGTGCATCTGTCAATTCTTGGTTTCCGGCACATCGAGAGGATTGACGGGGTTATTTGCAACTCTTTGTTGTAACTCGACAGAAACTCGCTGGCTTGTTTGAGAATCTAAACTATTACTGACAACTTTGACAGGACAAAAGCCAGGAAAATGGATTCTTGACAAGGGATGATCTGCCACTGTGCCACCTGTGTGGGGGCATAAAGGATAACGTCACGTGGCCAACTTTGGTAGTTTGCCATATAAACCCGAGTTGGGATCAACTAGGGTGGACTTGAAAAATGCTCTAGTCAGAGTGCCAGGGCACTGCAGTGCTTAGTGGAAATAATATCTACCGTGTGTTAATTAGTGACTTAATTTTGCACGTGCCTATAATGGCAGATGTAGATATGATTGATAGGACTGCAGTAGTGCCATTTAAGGTATAACCTATTATAATATCTTCTTCTTCTTCTTCAGCATTCCGAGCCATTGAGGTTCTTTGCTGCAAATACAATCTGTCTCCATTCGACCCTCTGGTGGACCTTCTCTTGCCAGTCGTTGATTCCAAGTGCTTGTAGGTCTGTATGTATATTATCTCTCCACCGCCTTCTTGGTCTACCTCGGGGTCTACGGTCATTTATTTCCTGAGTGTAAGCGAGTTTTGTTTCCCTATTATCTTCCATTCTTTCTATATGCCCCAGCCATTGTAGTCTATTAGCCTTCATGATACCAGTGATTAGCGGGGACTTAAACAAATCATAAATGTCTTTGTTACTTCTTCTTTTCCACTCTCCACTTTGTGTATCCCTAATGGGTCCAAAGATGCGTCTTAAAATTTTGTTCTCAAAGGTTTGTAACAAGGCTTCGTCTCCTTTCGTTGTACTCCAGGTTTCAGAGCCATACAGCACAACTGGTCTGATCAGTGTTTTGTATATTGTGATTTTGGTGTTACGAGATAGCGCCTTTGATTTTAGTAGATGTTGTAGTGCATAGTATATCTTATTTCCAGAGTTGATTCTAGTTTGTATTTCTTCCCTTATGATGTTGGAGCAGTTGAAGATTGTACCCAGGTATTTGTATGTTTCCGTTCTTTTAATGGTCATATTATCTATTTGTATGTGGCCAGAGTTTTTAGCCATTCCGTCTCTTGAAATTACCATATATTCTGTCTTATCTTGGTTGATAACCAGCCCCATCTGTTGGGCTTTTTCCTTTAAGTGAGTCAATATTTCTAATGTCTTTTGTTCACTTTGCCCTATAATATCTATATCATCTGCATAACCAAGCAGCTTGGATGTTCCTCCAATATCACATTCCTCCTTTACCTTCCTTACAACTTTCTCTAGAGCCAGATTGAAGAGTAGCGGCGATAGTGCATCACCTCTGTTTCAAGCCAGATGTTATTTGGAAGGGGTCTGATTTCCTGCCTTTATATGTTACTATATTATAAGTATCTTCCATGCATAGTTTGGTCATGTTAATTAACTTCCTTGGTATTCCAAATTCCTGCATAACATTCCATAGACTATTCCTATGGACACTATCATAAGCCTTTTTAAAATCCACAAAAATGTTATGGAGATCTCTTTTATATTCCCAATGTTTCTCGGCTATTTGTCGTAAGATAAATATCTGATCTATTGTTGATCTGTTTTGTCTAAAACCCGCCTGGTAGTCACCTAATATGTCTTCTGAATATGGTTTTAGTCTATTTAGTAATACTGCGGATAGTATCTTATAGCTTGTGGACAGTAGTGATATTCCTCTATAATTTCCACATTGGAACTTGTCTCCTTTCTTAAAGATAGGTATCAATAATGACTCTTTCCAGTCATGGGGTAATTCTTCTGTCCTCCAGATTTTTATTATTAGTTCGTATAGCTTTAGATGTAATGCATGGCCACCTGCCTTTATAAATTCAGCAGCAATTCCATCAGTCCCAGTTGCCTTATTGTTTTTTAAGTCGTGTGATTACATATAGGATTTCTTCAAATGTAGGTTCTTCAATTTGTGGTTCGCATGTTAGAACCTCTTCCTGTGGGAAAATGTTACTTGGAGCTTCACAATTTAGTAATTCAATAAAATATTCTTTCCATGTGTTGCACATTTCTTCATTGGTATTTATCATATTCCCATTTTTGTCTTTTAAACCATATGTGTTTTGTTGGTGCCCTCGTTTCATTGACTTCAGTACTTTAAAAAACTCTCTGGATTCATTTTTCTGGTGATTAGTTTCCATATCTTTGATTATATTACTCATATATTCTCGCTTCTGCTGTCTGACTATTTTTGTAGCCTCTTTACATTCATTTCTATAATGCTCTTCCTTTTGGATGTTATTGATGTCATTTAACCATACATGTCTGGCATTCTTCTTCTTAGTGACTGCTTCTTCACATTTTTGATTGAACCATCTGTTCTTTCTATGCGTGGTTGACACACCGAGACATTCTTCTGCGGTAGATTGAAGTGTATTCTTGATGTTCAACCAAGTTTGGTCAACGCTTTCCTCCAGAGGGTTTTGAAAAGTTTCAAGTTTACATTTTATTTCATCTGTAAATTTCTCTTTGACTGTAGTGTCTTGTAGTTTTTCTCTGTTATATGTTGGGTGTAATCTTTGTAATTTAGTATAGAAAGCTCTCTTAAGTTTTATTTTAAATTTTGCTCCAACGAGGAAATGGTCACTGTGGCACTCAGCTCCTCTATAACTTCTGACTTGCTGTATGTTTGATGCATTTCTGTTGTTAATTAAAATGGGATCTATTATAATATATTCGTTATAATTACTTTAGGCAGTAGCCTTGTTAAACTATAGTGTGATGATTAGCACTGTTAGTGGAAACTAGCTAGAGTAGTGAAGTGATACTTGGCTCTGTTAGCTAAAATAGATTAGTGAAGTGTTGATAAGCTTTACTAGTTGAGAATTGAGTAATGAGGGATAATTGGGATCTTCACGTAGGTGTCCCTGGTGGGCGGGGTTCCGCATTCTGGTTGCTGATTTTTTCTTTGTCATAGCCTGATTCGGCTCTAGGTGGGTAGCTAATCTGCTCTGTGACTAAGTCTAGTTAGCTAAAGATCATTAAGCAAGGTGATAGGCTTACACTCAGCCGAAGGGATCAGTGACTAGTACTATCACCAGATGTGTTGTTTCTATCCTAGGTTCCCTACCAGATCCAAGGAAACTCTACAAGTTTTGGGAAAGAATTAAAAAACCCATTCTGAAGAACACCAGTTCAAGAGTCAATAAAGTTGCATACAGAAACGTAACTTACGCTAGAAGGAAATTGATTCATCAAAGAGAGTGATGCATACTGATGCACCACACAGCATCAGACAGTAGTAACGAACCGAGAACCGGCTAAGAGTACCTAGTGTTAGTACAGTAACAATTAACATTAGTAATTAGCACTTATGGACTGAATGGTTCGATGTGCAACGAGGATGATCTGTCGACTAACTAACTAACTAACTAACTGCGTACACACTACACAAGACTTGTGCAGTTTGTTAAGGAACGTTAGGAACGGACATTGTGTAGACTGCAACCGGTCCATGATTAACTGTTAATACCACCGGTGTCTATTTCGGATGTTCATGAAATTGGATTACCAGAGGTCTACAGAGGCAAAGCAGTATCCGGCAAGATGGTTTCGGCAACGGGTGAGAAGTACATGTTCTGACGTAACGTGCTGGGGTCTATCTTTGCTGGGATCAGCTGACTGGGTTGCTGTCTGAGAGTCAGAGTCTACACACTTTATAGAACACGTCACACATTTTCTTCACATACACGTCTCATATACGTTACACTTTTATTTTAATAAATTAATCTTTATTAATTTTTAGAAGCAAGAGTTGTTGAGTATGTTGCGTTGGGGAAGTATGAGAAGGGGGCATAGTACGACAGTGTGCGAGTGATAGGAAAAGGTGTCCATAGGCTGATGGAGTGTGTTGGACGGAAGCTGGTGGATTCACCAGAATATTGAGAGGAAAAAAATATTATAATGTGGGTGTCGGATCTCCTCACTCCAGGGACGACACTTTAAAAGAGGACACGACAGATACATAGTCAGGATCGCCGGAGCTTACTTAGTTGTGGACAGGGTACATAGTTAGGATCGCCGGAGCTTGCTTAGTTGTGGACAGGATACATAGTCACGATCGCCAGAGCTTACTAGGTTGTGGACAGGATACAGAGTCACGATCGCCAGAGCTTGCTTAGTTGTGGACAGGATACAGAGTCACGATCGCCAGAGCTTGCTTAGTTGTGGACAGGATACAGAGTCACGATCGCCAGAGCTTACTTAGTTGTGGACAGGGTACAGAGTCAGGATCGCCAGAGCTTGCTTAGTTGTGGACAGGATACATAGTCAGGATCACCAGAGCTTACTAGGTTGTGGACAGGATACAGAGTCACGATCGCCAGAGCTTGCTTAGTTGTGGACAGGATACAGAGTCACGATCGCCAGAGCTTACTTAATTGTGAACAGGATACAGAGTCACGATCGCCAGAGCTTACTGGGTTGTGGACAGGATACAGAGTCACGATCGCCAGAGCTTGCTTAGTTGTGGACAGGATACAGAGTCACGATCGCCAGAGTTTGCTTAGTTGTGGACAGGATACAGAGTCTGGATCGCCAGAGCTTGCTTAGTTGTGGACAGGATACAGAGTCAGGATCGCCAGAGCTTGCTTAGTTGTGGACAGGATACAGAGTCAGGATCGCCAGAGCTTGCTTAGTTGTGGACAGGATACAGAGTCAGGATCGCCAGAGCTTGCTTAGTTGTGGACAGGATACAGAGTCACGATCGCCAGAGCTTACTAGGTTGTGGACAGGATACAGAGTCAGGATCGCCAGAGCTTGCTTAGTTGTGGACAGGATACAGAGTCAGGATCGCCAGAGCTTGCTTAGTTGTGGACAGGATACAGAGTCAGGATCGCCAGAGCTTGCTTAGTTGTGGACAGGATACAGAGTCAGGATCGCCAGAGCTTGCTTAGTTGTGGACAGGATACAGAGTCAGGATCGCCAGAGCTTGCTTAGTTGTGGACAGGATACAGAGTCAGGATCGCCAGAGCATACTTAGTTGTGGACAGGATACATATCGGACCAATCGACACTCGGCGGATGTTATGGTAAGTATATCTCTGGCCAGGTTTGTTTCCAAAAGCATATCTTGGTACCCATTTTAGACTTGTTCTATTTGAGAGATCGGGTGAATTTTAAAGCGCCCCCTCCCCCTCCCCACCCTTTGCGGTTTCGAACCCATGACCACTGGGTCGGCAGACCAACAGCTGGCCACTACGCTACCCATTCCCCAATGTTAGAGGAGGAGGTTTAGCAAGACCTTCTCTATGGACATGACAAGAGAGGAGAGGTTTGTCGAAAGTAGTAGGAAACAAGATGAACTGTGTTACAAGGTGGCACGCACAGCATTCCATCATGAACGCTTGGAAATATCGGCCCAGCATTTAGGTCGCCCCACCTTTAATGTTCAACCCGGTTATTCAACGTCATTAGTTAGTGTGCAACAGGCCAGACTGAAGATGGCAGCGGCCAGAAAAGAGGAGCGAATGAAGGTAACAAGTGGGCTGGCCAATGTATTAAACACTCCGAAGCTGAACAAGCATGACAGGAGGCTTAGATCATCAGAAGCGGTCCCCCTTTCCCCGAATGTTTCTGCCCCCTCCTGGCAAGCTCAGAGGCGAGCCCGTCCGGGTCATGACTCACTGGTGTTTTTCTCCTGTCGGACAGCCAGAATAACTTATCTCACACAAGAATGAGTATTGACAGCCAGCAAAATGATGATCGGATGGGAAAATACGATAGTATGCTAACTGGTTCTACAGAACTCGCAGTTATTCGCCATATAGGCCCTAAGGGGCGTTCATTTGAAATCCGTTCGTGCCGCACCGCGTGTAATTGCATACGTTGAACATGATCATGTCGTAGTCATGTGATAAGTACTGACCAATGATTAAAAGAGAACGTGCTTATTGCCCCATGATGCATAGGTCCTGTTTCTGAACGTTGAGAAAATGGCCGGGTTGATCAAAGACCCGTCCAAAGAAGCTCAAAGAGCGGTGATTCAGTTTCTTTCATTTGAAGGATGTCAAACAGTGGGTACGGTAAAAATGTGTGTCGAAGACGACAGTGACAGACTGGGCACGAATGTTTCGGAAAGGACGTCAGTTCACGACAGGTCTTCGACGGCCGGGTCAAGCGCATATTGTTGCAACAGAAAAAAACCATCGCCAAAATTGATGCAGCCGTACATAAGAACCGTTGTCGAAGCATACGTTCGCTAGCGAAAGAATTTGAAGTGGCAATTGGGACAATTCTTCTTCTTCTTCTTTTCGTTCATCCGGAGTGTTTTTTCAGATGTGATTGCGGTGTGCGTTAGGCACCCTTGGGTCGAAACCCTTAGGTCAACACATCCGGCTTCTGCGTGCATTTTTGACCACGGTTAGCATTCCTGGGAGACTCTCACTTTTGTGGTACCGTCCACCTCCCAGCTGGTCGAGTTGGAACGGTCGAAGACTTCGCAGTCATCCCTCAAAGGAAGGCAGGGACAGTCCATAGCATTTTCCGCCATCCTGGGTGGCTTCCATAATTGCAGAGCCGACACATAATGCTCTGGGACTGGGCTCACCGAGGGAATCGTCACGTCCTGCTCATAGCTGCTTTAATTCCTCACTTCAATATATTGGGTACCTCGTTAACCCCGGGCCGTTCCCGCACAAACCAGACAGGTCTGCAGACGGTATCCACTCAGCGAGTTTTCGACACGGACATGTGCTTGTCGTTGCGCCCGTCAGAGCTGGTCCAGGCACGCCAGACATTCGGAAAACTACCTAGTCAGAGCTGTTCCGAACAAGAGTGGCATTCGGAAACTAGGTAGTCAGAGCTGTTCCTAGCACGAAAGACATTCGGACGAGACATTTCACTCGGACGTAATTGCGTAGTGCCATTTTTATTTTGCCACCCGTAGACTGGCACTTCCGGCTTCTGCGGGCATTTTTTTATGAGGTTAACCTTCCTCGGGTTTCGAGACTCTTATTTCGACTTCCACACAGCAAGCTTTCGCTTCGGGCTGCCACGTAATGGATTCGCAAGACAGGCGTTCCATTTCGTGTCAACGAGACAATTTTCCACCTTTGACTACACTCACTTCATGAGTATGGTTACAGACTATCTACGGGACGTGCGACCGAGGTGTTTTCCCACCTTTTGTACTCGCTCACGAGGTAGGCTACATGTGCTGCCGGCTCAGCACCTTACCTCCGTGCGTCTGTGGGCGAGTAACGGTCAGGCTCTTTCATCCGGGGATATCTCATATCCCCCAGCTAAGAGCCATCGAACGAGTATCTGCGCCGAGCATGTAGCGTGCTAAGCACCTCATCACAATTTTGATGTAGGTTTGTGTCGGCCAGGCTCTCACTTCCAAGGGTTTATGGCTTAGAGACGTTCAGCCATACACCTCGGATGGGAGCCTTAGAGGTTATGTCCGGACTGAGATTTTTGGGATCGTTTGCCTGATTTTGACTGCTATCCTCAGTCACCTGCAGGGCAGCAGGTTGTGTCTCTCTTAGTCTGGTCCCTATCCCACGAGCCGTCCGATATGTAGTTTTCACCCATCGGCAAGCACATGGGGTCGATGGGACACGCAAGCTCCCCCACCACGTCAAGGTGGAGACACATCGGGGGAGGGGACAATTCAAAAGGTCGTTATTAAGAAACTGCAATATCGAAAGGTGTGTTCACAGTGGGTACCACGGATGTTGACCGACCATCAAAAAGAGGAACGCATGGGATGGTGTTTGAACCACTTGCTGTGTTACAGAGTGGAGTGTGATGCATTTCTCTTCCGCATAGTGGCACTGCGATGAATCATGGTGTCACCGTTTGAGCCGAGCAGCAAAAGAGAGATCATGCAATGGAAGCATGCTGGATCATCAAAAGCTAAAAACTTCAAGTTACAGGTTTCCGCTGGTAAGGTTATTCTGAGCGCATTTTTTGACCATAAAGGGCTATTGTTGGTCGACTTTATAAAAAAAAACCAGTGTTAACATCAACTCTACCAACTACTTGCAAATACTAGACAAGCTGCAAAAAGTCATCAAGAATAAACGACCCGGCATGCTTTCTCGCGGTGTGATTTTGTTGCATGATAATGCTCGTCCGCATGTCGCAAAGATTGTGCAGGAATCATTAGCAAGGAAGAAGTGGGACATTCTACAACATCCAGCCTATAGTCGTGATTTGTCACCATGTAATTTTCATTTGTTCGGACCTCTAAATAAAGCTCTCAAGGGGTAACGATTTCACACAGATTCAGACGTAATGAACGCGGTAAACACTTGGTTTAGTGAGCAACCACAATCCTTTTTTGCGGACGGCATTCGCCGCCTACATAAGCAATGGAAGGCTTGCTTGAATGCCTACGGCGACTTCTTCTGACCAACCCATGGTGCATAATTCATTCAAAATGAATGCTTTGTTTAATTCTACCACACCTGTTAATGTTTATTTCATGCTTTTGTAATAAAGCCATTGGAACGGGTTTCAAAAGAACGTCCCTAATGCATATGCATTTATTACCAAGATGAGTGAAGCCCCTACGAGCATGTTCAAAGTGTAGTGAAGATAATAAGTATTGAAATGAACTTGTAATCTAAAACACGTTACTTGTTATGTGCGTGACTTGCTACAAAATACCGCACGACCTCTTTAAACTGTGCAGCATTTTTGTCACTTTCGTTTTCATCAGATTACATACTGTTTACGAATTTACATACAGAAATATAATTGAGTTTTTCTGTTATGCATTGCGAGTGAATCCTGGTCAGTCAGCTGGCCCTGTTTCAAACGTGTCTGAATGTATGGTGCAAGAGACATCAAGCGACAAATGTATGCATAATATCATAAATATTCCAATGCAGCAAAAGTTGTCAGACAGCCAGAATAGCTTATCTCACACAAGAATGAGTATTGACAACCAGCAAAATGATGATCAGATGGGAAAATACGATAGTATGCTAACTGGTTCTACAGAACTCGCAGTTATTCGCCATATAAGGGGCTTTCATTTGACATCCATTCGTGCCGCACCGCGTGTAATTGCATACGTTGAACATGATCATGTCGTAGTCATGTGATAAGTACTGACCAATGATTTAAAGAGCACGTGCTTATTGCCCCATGATGCATAGGTCCTGTTTCTGAACGTTGAGAAAATGGCCGGGTTGATCAAAAATCCGCCCAAAGAAACTCAAAGAGCGGTGATTTAGTTTCTTTCATTTGAAGGATGTCGAACAGTGGGTACGGTAACAAATGTGTGTCGAAGACAACAGTGACAGACTGGGCACGAATGTTTCGGAAAGGATCGTCAGTTCACGACAGGTCTTCGACGGCCGGGTCAAGCGCATATTGTTGCAACAGAAAAAAAACCATCGCCAAATTGATGCAGCCGTACATAAGAACCGTTGTCGAAGCATACGTTCGCTAGCGAAAGAATTTGAAGTGGCAATTGGGACAATCAAAAGGTCGTTATTAAGAAATTGCAATATCGAAAGGTGTGTTCACAGTGAGTACCACGGATGTTGACCGACCACCAAAAAGAGGAACGCATGGGATGGTGTTTGAACCACT
Source organism: Cepaea nemoralis (assembly GCA_014155875.1). Lineage (NCBI taxonomy): Eukaryota > Metazoa > Mollusca > Gastropoda > Stylommatophora > Helicidae > Cepaea > Cepaea nemoralis. The sequence goes on along the minus strand of JACEFZ010015755.1, from coordinate 15,338 downwards.
TGCTGTGTTACAGAGTGGAGTGTGATGCATTTCTCTTCCGCATAGTGGCACGCGATGAATCATGGTGTCACCGTTGAGCCGAGCAGCAAAGAGAGATCATGCAATGGAAGCATGCTGGATCACCAAAAGCTAAAAAATTCAAGTTACAGGTTTCCGTTGGTAAGGTTGTTCTGAGAGCATTTTTTTACCATGAAGGGCTATTGTTGGCCGACTTTATAGAACCCAGTGTTAATATCAACTCTACCAACTACTTGCAAATACTAGACAAGCTGCAAAAAGCCATCAAGAATAAACGACCCGGCATGATTTCTCGCGGTGCGATTTTGTTGCATGATAAT
>JACEFZ010015755.1:0-10000 GCA_014155875.1 Cepaea nemoralis | reverse complement strand
CAGATGATATAGATATTATAGGGCAAAGTGAACAAAAGACATTAGAAATATTGACTCACTTAAAGGAAAAAGCCCAACAGATGGGGCTGGTTATCAACCAAGATAAGACAGAATATATGGTAATTTCAAGAGACGGAATGGCTAAAAACTCTGGTCACATACAAATAGATAATATGACCATTAAAAGAACGGAAACATACAAATACCTGGGTACAATCTTCAACTGCTCCAACATCATAAGGGAAGAAATACAAACTAGAATCAACTCTGGAAATAAGATATACTATGCACTACAACATCTACTAAAATCAAAGGCGCTATCTCGTAACACCAAAATCACAATATACAAAACACTGATCAGACCAGTTGTGCTGTATGGCTCTGAAACCTGGAGTACAACGAAAGGAGACGAAGCCTTGTTACAAACCTTTGAGAACAAAATTTTAAGACGCATCTTTGGACCCATTAGGGATACACAAAGTGGAGAGTGGAAAAGAAGAAGTAACAAAGACATTTATGATTTGTTTAAGTCCCCGCTAATCACTGGTATCATGAAGGCTAATAGACTACAATGGCTGGGGCATATAGAAAGAATGGAAGATAATAGGGAAACAAAACTCGCTTACACTCAGGAAATAAATGACCGTAGACCCCGAGGTAGACCAAGAAGGCGGTGGAGAGATAATATACATACAGACCTACAAGCACTTGGAATCAACGACTGGCAAGAGAAGGTCCACCAGAGAGACGAATGGAGACAGATTGTATTTGCAGCAAAGAACCTCAATGGCTCGGAATGCTGAAGAAGAAGAAGAAATTGGGTTGTGATCATTACATTTTTTTAAAAAAAACATCCAGTTCTATACAAAAAAGTGATATATATATATATATATATAATATATAAGATAGTATATATAATATATATATATATATATACTCACACACACACACACTCATATCCATTGATTTGTCAAATATAAATCCATATCAACCAGATAATATATTGTCTTTTTATTACATTTACCTGCTTCATTTCTTGTGGGGAATTACGTGTAATCTGAAGAAGAAAAAAAAGAACTGTATACAAATACTGTTTCTCCACTCCCTCCAGGTTTGTGACACCTGGATGCAAGCAGTCAATGGCAATATCTCTTGTTAATTGTCCAGTGGTGTCTGGATCCAGGGTCTGAGCCAGAATATTGGCTCTAGTTTTTCCCCTTTATGTTCACGGATAATTATCTATGTTACCTGTCCTACATGGGTAGAGAAAAATCTTGCAGGTGAATAGCTTTTCGGCATACTGTACAAAGGGCATCACTCAAACGAGGTGCTTCATCTATCAGGGGCTTCACTCAACAAGGTGCTTCAATCAAACAGTCAGGTCTGATTAGATGGATCTAATAAGTACCTTCACCAAATTTGGTGTCTTCTTCACGCTTATAACATCAGCGGATTTCGGGTTCCCAAAACTTGGTTTCGTTTTTCCAAAGTTCGCTTGTTGGCTGCATATTTATAGGCTGATGCTTGTCTCTTCTGCGTTGTGCTCGAGGTTATTGTGTAGCTCGAGTGCTGGAAGTCCCGGGCTCAAGCCCCGGTGGTGAAAGACGGATTTAATTTCCCGTGACTTCTAGAATAACAAATTTTCCCCTGGTCTTGGGTAGTGAGATTGAAACGCCCGTGTTGTGACGTAAAATATCCCTTGGCAGTTGTAAATCGAAAAAGAGTAGCTTTACGGCGACTGCCAGGCAAAATTCGAGTTACAAATCTAGCCAAATATTTCAGATCCTCGCCGGTTGTGCTACGGAGTTGCGCACTGTGCTGAGTTCTCCAGACTCAGGTTTGAGTTACGAGGAAAATGGAGCACTTATGGGTTACCACCCGTGTGCCGTTGATGTTGATCCATCGACTAAACTAAGCTACTCATACTATCTTAGGATAATGCCACCCGGTTTAGGAATCTGCGCGATTTTCCACTTTGGGATGTAATTGTATCCTTTTCTTAACTCTCACGCTCATCCTTTCTTTCTATAATTTAAATTTCAGTATGTTGGGATTGTTGGCGATTGTTGTAAACTGGAAGGGTATGTGCGGGGAATTTAAAAACAGCGCTGTGACGGTTGCATAGAAATATATTACAATCATGATCATCCCTCCTTTTCCGTCCTTCTTATTTCTTCGGTCCTCCCTCCTACTCCTTTAACTTCAAATGGAGCATCGGCCAACCAACTTACGGCCACGCTCTGTGTTTGCGCTAAAGTTTTTAAGTGATGCAGCCAGCCGGAGGACATCCTCCTAGGTTCGTCTCCTTTGGACATGTTGGTAGATTACACTCTTCCTATTCTGTTCCTCCCTGAAGAGCCCCGGGAAACAGAAGGCGGCCCCTTACAGACCTTTATTTTCAGTTATGTATTTCTTCTCCTTCCTTCTTTCCAAATCCTCCCTCCTATCTTCTTCCCTTCTTCCTTTCTTCCTTTTGCTTCCTCTTCTTTGTGCGCTTGAAATCTGTCTATAACTGCAATGTCGTTTCTTGGACAACTTAAACTGCTTTTTTAGCTCACACAGCGGATCCATAAAGTTTACTTCCCACTGTCGTTTCTCTAGGCCAGAAGGGTTGCCTAGAGATGTTATATTTTGGGCAGTCTTGGGAGTATGTGCTCTGCTGTCTGCGACTCCATGTCCACATCGTCGACATGGCTGTTTAACCAATCTTGAATTTTTGTATACATGTGGTTGGGTATAATCAAATTGTGTTGCTGGTCTGAGGAGCAGAATAATGAATTGTTCTGCATGAACATAATGTGGTAGTCATCTTGTGAGCAGGTTTGGGAGGCTTTCTGACTGATTGGATCATCTTTTCTTTTGGCGGTATGTAACGGGCCACATCAGCTGTTCTTCTTTGGCTCCTTCCTTAGCCCAATTGACCAGCTCTGTCATTTCCGGGTACTCCACAGTGGGATGGTATCCACTGTTATGGTTGACCTTATGCTGACTGGCTAAGTCAGGAAAGTAGTTGTCCTTAGTACTGGAAATTTCCAGACAGGAGCGCCTCGAGTACTAGATTTTGCAAACTATCAATAGCACCACTTCGTTCAGAAAGCAATGACAAGCTATTGAACGTAACACTTGCCTAGTAAATCAACAGCAGCTGAAAATGCTCGTGTTGACTGCAACGTCCCGTAAGGGATACGCAACAAAACATTTTTTTAATAGCAACACAAGCTGTGTACCATTAATGATATTTAGTTAATTCTCTGTTGCTATCTTGATTTGCCTCAATTTTAGCATCATGGTTATGACAGTACTTTCCTGTCGGTACTCTGGCTGTGTCCCTAGTATTATTTGGGTATTCTATGTACACTCCCGCTCTTCCATTTCGAACAGCATTTTGTGCTGACTCATCTGTGTAGACTCGGATCCAGAGGTCCTGTGGGTATTTTTCATCAAGGAAGATGAGAATGGCTGCACACTGTTCTGTTTTTCCTTGTCAAATATTCCTCTCACTTTTGTCTGGATTTGTAATGATAGTCTATGTGCATATTTCCATGGAGTTCGCTCTGGAATAGTTGTTAGGGAGGTACCAACTGTGGGCAGATCGGTGATTTCTCTTCTGCAGAGTCGTTTGGCCTGGTGGATAAAACTACTTCTTTTCAACCGCCCCATAGCTAGGTTTTCAAATCTGTTCTTCATAGGGTGGCCTGGCAAGCTGAGGAACTTTTCTGCTTATATTAGCGTTTTCGTATCTCTGCGCTCTCTCAGTGCTTGTGTCCTCACCATCTTCTCCATTTCCACTATAGGGATTGATCTTATCCCTCCTGTGGTACCAATAATGACATGTGAGCAGCGGTGGCGCACTGCCTGACAAGCTCGCCTGTCCATTCCCTGGTCATGTATTCGAATCCTTATGGAAGCGTAATTTATTTCGCTTGACCTGTGCTCCAAGATGGACCTGTCATGAAAAGGGTACCAGGAACTTTCCTGGGAACTAAAGGCGACCGGCGCGGTGATTGCCACCTCTCCCATCCTTCAAGAGGTTTAACAGGATAATTTACTTTACTTACTAACAATGCCCTTGACTTACGAACAATGCCCTTTACTTATCAACAATGCCCTTACCAACAATGCCCCTTACCAACAATGCCCTTACTTTCCAACAATGCCCTTTACTTACAAGAATGTCCTTTACTTACCAACAAAGCCCTTTACTTACCAACAATGCCCTTACCAACAATGCCCTTTACTTTCCAACAATGCCCTTTACTTACCAAGAATGCCCTTTACTTACCAACAATGCCCTTTACTTACCAACAATGCCCTTACCAGCAATGCCCTTTACCTACCAACAATGCCCTTTACCTACCAACAATGCTCTTTACTTACCAACAATGCCCTTTACTTACTAGCAATGCCCTTAAACAATTGCTTGGGTTTTTTCTCGGACCTGTACGAAGGAAAGTCAATAAGTAAGTCACAAATGGCTGTAGAAAAATAACTAAATATGATAACAACTTGAAACTAGTTTATTTCATACATTGTCCCTTTATTTCTCAACATAATTTCCACCAACATTAGTGCACTTATCCCATCGTTTTATCATTCCTCCCAAACCAGCAGCATAGAACTGCGTGCTCTGTTTTCTAAACCACGTTTTCACTTCACATTCAACCTTCGGCGTCATTCGCGAAATGTCTCCCGCCAAGGTGGGTTTTCAGTGGACCAAAAAGGTGGAAATCGCTAGGGACTAAGTCGGGCTGTAAGGTGGATGTTCCAGTACTTCCCACCTTATTTGGTTAATTTTCTCCTGAGTTAATCGAGCCATATGTGGTCTGGCATTGTCATGAAGAAGCAACACTCCTCTAGTCAGCAGTTCTGGATGTTTTCTTCGAATTGCATCATGAAGCATGGATAGAACTTCACAGTATGATTCAGAATTCATATTGTCACCTTTCTTCTCGAAAATGGTTAAAAGCACCCCTTGACAATCCCAGAACACTGTCAGCATAATCTTCCCTGCTGATGGCGTAACCTTGAATTTTTGGACACAAGGCGAAGAAGGATGTTTCAATTGCATTGAAGCACGCTTTGATTCGGGCTGGTAGTGATGCACCCATGATTCGTCCCCAGTAACAGTCCTGTTCAGCATGTCTTCTCCTTTATCTTCATATCGACAGATGACGCAAGGACAGGCCAAATCGGTTCATTTTGTATTCCTCCTTCAATTGTCTGAGTACCCACCTTGAGCACACTTTCTTAAATTTCAATTGATCATGTATTATGCTGTATGCTGAACCATGTGAGCACCCTATTGCAGATGCTACAGAGTCTATCGTTTCTCGCCTGTCACCTCTAATCATCTCCTCCACCCGCTGCACGGATGCTTCTGTTGCAATCTCAACAGGACGACCAGATCGGATTTCATCAACAATTTTAGAACGTCCTTGAGAAAATTGTCTACCCAGCCTATGCACCCGCTTTACAGGACAAACATTTTTCAGCATAAACAGGAAAATTTCCTTATGAAAGTCCTTTGCAGGCAGTCCTTTTGCCCCACACACAAAAAAAAACGCACAACAGCACGTTGCTCTTTGGTGTACACTCCGTAAGTAGAGTTCGCCATTTTGTTTATGCGCTGCGCATGCGCATGAGACACCTAGCGCCACCTGACGAACGGGAATATAAAGTTCAATGTTGCTAACACCTAATGACACCTGTAGAAAACACCAACTAGAGTTACCTGCCATCCCGCAGAACTGTGTGACTTACTTATTGGCTCGCACCTCGTATCTTCGCTGAGCGTGTGCCTCTGTTGCGTCTCCGAATAGATCCATCCATTCCTTCGACGTGAAGTAACCATCGTTCCATAACAATTTCTTAACGGTGAACATTGGTGGGTGTAAGGACAAGTAGCGTGGCTGAGAGGTTTAGGTCTCAGTGTCTGGTCGAGGGTTAGAGGTCTGTGGGCAGGGTATCAACATCTGTTGGTGCCATGCCGATATGCGTGTATGGTCATGGTTCGACATCGAACACTATCACTAGAGTAATGGATCACGTCTGTGTTTTTGTTTGTGTATTTGCATCTCAGTGTTCATTCTTTTTATGTTGTATCCTGTACTTAGTTCTCATTGTTTCATGTCTCTTTCTTGATCTGTGCTCTTATTTCTCATAGCCCCATGTATCTACACTGCGCCGTGTACTTATTTCTCTTTGTCCCATGTCTCTACATTGTACCGTATACTTATTTTTCAGTGCTCCATATCTCTACATTGTAATCTTTACTTAATTCGTATAGTTCTACATCCCTTTATTGCACCCATTATTTATGTCTAATTGTTCTGTTGTCTCCACATTGAATCCTGTAAATACATCACACAGCTCCATGTCCCTCACTATACCGTGTCACTGTTTCTCATTGTTCCAAATTCTTTACTTATTTCTCATTGTTCCATGTGGTTACATTCTTTCCTATATTAATATCTCACTGTTCCACGTCGTAAAATTATCATCATCACCATCAAGTGCCTCGCCGACTGGCGTAGGCGATCGTGCTACTCCATATATTGCGATCTCTAACAGCATGTATTAGTTCATGTGTTGACTACCTTCTGTGCCATGACACAAGACTGTCACGAATTTTCTCATGTTGTCTTCCACTGCTGCAGGCGATTTGGCAACTGGCTGCCTTGCGCTGGGTTTTACAAAATGGTATAAGTGCCAGTCGTTCAGAAAGCAACGGCAAACTACTGAACGTAAACTTGCCAAGCGATCACAACAGGAAAATATTATGGTGTTGTCTGTGAGGTCCTGTAAAGGATATACAACTAATTTTAACTTCCTCTATCTCTCTTTCCACAAAACTTTCCAGTTTCACAACATGTTCCACTTATTGTCTCCTCATAATACGGCCAACAAGTGATGACTGCCTCTTTCTGATGTTTGCCACTTAGCCTCCCTCAAAATGTCTGGATTGTTCATTTTGGCAGTCCAGGACATACCCAGAATCCTTCTATTAAACCACATCTCCAAGACGTCCGGGATTTTTGTTTGTTTGTATTATTTTCTTTGTTGCTTGTTTATTAATTGTCAGTTATTCGCAGCCGTGTGATTGAACCGTAATACCATTGCCTATATATATATATATATATATATATATATATATATATATATATATATATATATATATATATATATATATATATATATATATACTAGCTGCCCGGCCCGGCTTCGCCCAGGCTCTGGCGGGGATCTATCTATCTATCTATGTATCTATCTATGTATCTATCTATGTATCTATGTATCTATGTATGTATGTATCTATCTATCTATCTATCTATCTATCTATCTATCCATCTATCCATCCATCCATCCATCCATCCATCTATCTATCTGTCTGTCTGTCTGTCTGTCTGTCTGTCTGTCTGTCTGCTTGTCTGTCTGTCTGTCTGTCTGTCTGTCTGACCCGGACCGGCTTCGCCCAGCTCCTGGTGGGAGCATCTCATTTAATTCATATAAGTAGTCATATAAGCTCCCGTTCCCGACTATCTATCTGTCTGTCTGTCTGTTTTTCTGTCTGTCTATCTGTCTGTCTGACCCGGCTTCGCCCAGACCCTGATGGGGAGCATCTCATTTAATTCATATAAGTAGTCATATAAGCTCCCGTTCCCGACTATCTGTCTGTCTGTCTGTCTGTCTGTCCGACCCGGCCCGACTTCGCCCAGGCCCTGGTGGGGAGCATCTCATTTAATTCATATAAGTAGTCATATAAGCTCCCGTTCCCGATCTTCTATCTATCTATCTATCTATCTATCTATCTATCTATCTATCTACTCTATCTATCTATCTATCTATCTATCTATATATCTATATATCTATCTATCTACCTACCTACCTACCTACCGACCGACCGACCGACCTACCTAACTATCTATCTATCTATCTATATCTATCTATGTTCGGCCCGAACATAACAACAAAATATAGATAGAATAGAAGAATAGATAGAAAAATGATTGAAGAGATCTATCTAAAGTAAACTTGGCTCCGTTCCCGACTATCGTCGGTCTGTCAGTCTGTCTATCTTTGTCTGTCTATTCTGTCTGTTCTGACCGGCCCGGCTGCACCCAGGTTCCCTGGTGGGGAGGCATTTCATTTATGCAGATAGATATCTCTAGCCAGGGGATTGAATTTCGATATAACATTGCTACGTAAAACAGTCATATCCCTTTTTTAAATATTTTGGAGTATTTTCTTTTGTTCAGTCATTTAATTACAAAAGTTAAATTGTAGGACGCAATAGCTGATAGGATAAAAACTATGGACAGGTTGGTTGGCACAGACTGAAAGGAAAACGTGTAGAATCGGATGGACCGTTCGCCCGAAACGCAAGAAAGTGACGGAGCCACAGAAGACAGACAGAAAAGACAGGCATAAAGACAGGCATGCAGGCATGCATGCAGGCCAGCCATCCATCCATCCAGCCATCCAGCCAGCATCCAGCCAGCCAGCCCAGCCAGCCATCCAGCCAGCCAGCCAGCAGCCAGCAAGCCAGCAGCCAGCCAGCCTAGCCTAGCCAACGACAGACAGACAGACTACAGACCGACAGACAGAGACAGACAGATCAGAAGACAGGAAGCCAGCCAGCCAGCTCCAGCCAGCCAGTCATGGCAGCCACCCAGCCAGCCAGCCATCCACCATCCAGCCAGCCAGCATCCAGCCAGCGATCAAGCCAGCCATCCAGCCAGCCAGCCAGCCAGCCAGCAGCCACCAGCCAGCCACCAGCCAGCCATCCAGCCAGACAGCCAGCCAGCCAGCCAGCCAGCAGCCAGTCCAACCAGCCAGCAGCCAGCCAGCCATCCAGCCAGCCCATCCCGCCAGCCAGCCAGCAGCCATCCAGCCAGCCAGCCACAGCCCAGCACCTCCAGCCAGCCAGCCATCCAGCCAGCAAGCCAGCCATCCACAGCCAGCCAGCCAGCCCATCCATCAATCCAGCCATGCCAGCCATCCAGCATCAGCCATCCATCCATCAGCCATCCATCACCAGCAGCCATCCACCAGTCCATCCAGGCAGGAGGCAATGCATGCAGGCATGCATGCAGAATGCATGCAGGCAGGCATGCATGCATGCATGCAGACATACATTACATAACAGACAGACAGACAGAAGACCAGACAGACAGACAGACAGACAGACAGACAGACAGACAAGACAGACAGACAGACAGACAGACAGACAGACAGACAGACAGACAGACAGACAGACAGACAGACAGACAGACAGACAGACAGACAGACAGACAGACAGACAGACAGACAGACAGACAGACAGACAGACAGACAGACAGACAGACAGACAGACAGACAGACAGACAGACAGACAGACAGACAGACAGACAGACAGACAGACAGACAGACAGACAGACAGACAGACAGACAGACAGACAGACAGACAGACAGACAGACAGACAGACAGACAGACAGACAGACAGACAGACAGACAGACAGACAGACAGACAGACAGACAGACAGACAGACAGACAGACAGACAGACAGACAGACAGACAGACAGACAGACAGACAGACAGACAGACAGACAGACAGACAGACAGACAGACAGACAGACAGACAGACAGACAGACAGACAGACAGACAGACAGACAGACAGACAGACAGACAGACAGACAGACAGACAGACAGACAGACAGACAGACAGACAGACAGACAGACAGACAGACAGACAGACAGACAGACAGACAGACAGACAGACAGACAGACAGACAGACAGACAGACAGACAGACAGACAGACAGACAGACAGACAGACAGACAGACAGACAGACAGACAGACAGACAGACAGACAGACAGACAGACAGACAGAAAGACAGACAGACAGACAGACAGACAGACAGACAGACAGACAGACAGACAGACAGACAGACAGACAGACATGACAGACAGACAGACAGACAGACAGACAGACAGACAGACAGACAGACAGACAGACATA
>JACEFZ010015754.1:0-19648 GCA_014155875.1 Cepaea nemoralis | reverse complement strand
ATGGGGGGGAGGGGGATATGTGTGGGGTGTGGGAATGTGTGTGTGCCTGTATAGAGAGAGAGAGAGAGAGAGAGAGAGAGAGAGAGACGAGGAGAGAGAGAGAGAGAGAGAGAGAGGAGAGAGAATTCAGTGCTCGCATGTCCTGTAATATGCCATTCCATATTTTTTGTGTATTTTCATCTTTCACATTATCATTTTGTATGTATGACACTTGATTTTATCATGTATAATATAACATTACTGTTATGTGAGTGAGAGAGAGAGGGAGAGAGAGAGAGAGAGAGAGAGAGAGAGAGAGAGAGAGAGAGAGAGAGAGAGAGAGAGAGAGAGAGAGAGAGAGAGAGAGGAAGAGAGAGTTGAATTGCATCACTAATTTTTAAGTTACAAAATGTATATGTACAATTTTTCTTCATTGTCTTTACAATTTTGCGACAATGCTCACGACAATCGTCACTGTATGTGTGTGTAAAGTGTGGGAGTTTGATCATAATAGTAGGTTGGGGGATCGGGGGATGTGTGTGTGGGTGGATACGTGATGTGTGTGGGTGGTCTCAGGATGTGTGGGTGGGCGGGGTGGGTTTGTGTGGGTGGGTGGGGGATTTGTGTGTGGGTGGGTGGGGGATTTGTGTGTGGGTGCGTGCGAGATGTATTTGTGTATGGGGAGATGTGTTTGTGGGTGGGGATGTGTGTTTGTCTAAGTGGTTGTGGGAGAGTGGGTGGAGGAGGATATGTTGGTGGATGATTGATGGTGGGTTATGGGATGGGTGGGAGTATATGTGTGGGTGGGGAGATGTGGGTGTGGGGATATGTGGTGGGTGGGAGATGTGTGCAGGTGGGGGTGGTTGTGGGTTTGGGGATGTGTGTGTGGGTGAGGGATGTGTATGGGTGTGGGATGTTTGGGTGATGGGTGGGGAGTGTGTGTGGGTGAGAGATGTGTGGTGAATGTGTGTGGGGGATGTGTGTTGGTTGGGGGAGGGGTGCGTGATGGGTGTGGGTGATGGATTTGGAGATGTGTGTGTGGGTGGGGATATGTCTGGCTGGGTGGGGGTGTGTGTGGCTGGATGGAGGATGTATGTGTGGGTAGTGAGGGTGATTGTAGTTGGGGGATGTGGATGGGTAGGAGATGTGTGAATAGATGTGTGTGTGGGTGAGGGATGTGTCTTTGGGATGTGTGTGGGTGTGGTATTGTGTGGGAGGGGAGCTGGGTGTGGATAAATGATGTTTGTGTGGGTGGGTGAAGGTGTGGTTGGGTTTGTGGGTGGGTGAAGGATGTGTGTGAGGGTGGGGGATGTGTGCTTAGATGGGTGGTTGGGATGTGTGAGTGTGGGTGGGTAGATAGGAGATGTATGTGTTGATGAGTGAGTAAGTGATGTGTGGGTGTACGATGTGTGGGTGTACGAATTCAGTGCTCGCATGTCCTGTAATATGCCATTCCATATTTTTTGTGTATTTTCATCTTTCACATTATCATTTTGTATGTATGACACTTGATTTTATCATGTATAATATAACATTACTGTTATGTGAGTGAGAGAGAGAGAGGGAGAGAGAGAGAGAGAGAGAGAGAGAGAGAGAGAGAGAGAGAGAGGAGAGAGAGAGAGGGATAAGTACGTGTGAGGGGATGAATGTATGAGTTGTGTGTGCGTGGATGGGAGGTGTGTGTTTGTGAATGGGGAATGTGTTGGTGGGTGGGGATGTGTGTGAGGGATGTTTGTATGGGTGGGGAGATTGTGCGTGGTTGGGGATGTGTGTGTATATGGGTAGGGGTGTGTGGTTAAGGGATGTGTGGCTGGGGGAATGGGTGGATGGAGGACGTGTGTTTGGGTGGAGGATGTGTGGTTGGGTAGAGGATGTGTGGGTGGGTGATTGTATATGAGTAACGGTGTGTGGTTAAGGGATGTTTGGTTGGGGGATGGGTGGGTAGAGGATGTGTAGGTGGGTAGAGGATATGTAGGTGGCTGAGTGTGTGCAGGTTAGGAGATGGTGGGGGATGTTTGTAGGTGTAGGCTCGGGATCTGTGAGTGGGCTGGGGGAGATGAGAGATTATGTGGGTGAGTGCGGAATTTGTGTGTGGGTTGGTGCGGAATATGTGAGTTGACGGGGAGATTTGTGTGTGGCTGAGGAATGTGTGTTTGGTTGGGTGGTTGGAGGTGTGTGGGTGGAGGAGGATATTGGGTGAGTGATTGTTGGTGGGAAATGGGACGGGTAGAGGATATGTGAGTGGGTGGGGAGATGTGTGTAGGTGGGGGATGTGTGGGTTATTGAATGTATGTGTGCTTGGGGTGTCGGTGGATGGGATGTGTGGTGGGTGAGAGGTGTGTGTGGGTGGGGAGATGTGTAAGTGAAGGGATGTGGTGGATGGGTGGTGGAATGTATTGTATGTGTGTGTGGTTGCGTGGGGGAGTTGGAGTGAATGGGGGATGTGTGGGTGGGTGGTGGATGTGTCTCATAACATAGTAATATGCATTGTTTATGTTTACAAAATTCATGTGACAATGTTTTTTTCCTTTGCACTGTTGATGAAAGAAAGATGAGTGGTTGGAAGGGCCGAATGTAAGACGGGCCTGCGTGCCCAATTTGTTACCCTTTGAAAATAAAGTCTGTTCGTTCGTTCGTTTGTTCACACATCCCCAAACCATACACATACATCCCCACCAACTGACATCTCCCTACCCAAACACACACATCTCCCTAACCACCTATACATCCCCAATCCACTCACACCCACCCCACCACCCACATATGCATCCTCCACCCACCCACACATGCCCTAACCCAGTACCCCACGACACACATCCCCCACCCGCACTCACATACATCCCCTACCACGCAATATTCCCAACTGTGACGAAACCGCGATCATCTGTCTAGTTAGTTAGTTAGTTAGTTAGTCGACAGATCATCCTCGTTGCACATTGGACCATTCAGTCCATAAGTGCTCGGATCCCCTCCTCAGCAAATCCCGCAGTGTGTAGCGGCTAACGACGCCAGTTCTGTGTTGGTTTATAAATCTTCTTTGGCTTCCTGCGTAGTGTTCTTGTTTGGCCACCCCTCTTTTAATTTGCTGCTCTCGCAATCTGGCCATTGTTGTAGATTCACAGTCATCACTTGGTTCTTGCAAAAGTCTCACTTCTCGTAGAGCATTCAGAATGTCAGCCTGGTCCATGGCGCGTCCGCCCTCCACAGTAGCCTCACCTGCGAGCTTGTCAGCCCGCTCATTTCCTTGTACTCCCGCATGCCCTGGCACGAAGATGAAACTAATCTTTGCCAGCCGAGACCGCTTCAGAGGCAGCAACCATTCTCTTCGGATCGACCCCTCCTCTATCCTCTTGATCATGTTCATTGAGTCGCTAAGGAAACAAGCCCTAGTGAATGTCTGTGTCTCGAGCCATGTTATTGCTTTACTTACTGCCATGACTTCCATGGTCAGGCTACTTGTGGTTTCAGTGAAAGCACCAGAGTCCTCCTTCACAATTCTCCCTCCGGCCCGAGCTGTAAAGGCCCATGAGCTTCTCACATGTCGGACGACCGACCCATCTGTGTAGATGACCGCGTCACTGTCTAGCGAATTCTCGAAAATCAACGCTTGTACTTCAGCCTCAACAGCAGCCGGATTTTCTTGTCTGCATTTTCTATCTAGTTGGATGCAAACTGAAAAGGATGTGCAGAAGTCTGTTGGCACTTGCACCCACTCCTCGCCAGGTTCTAAGTCCTCAAGTGAACACACCTGTTGAAGAATGTCTTCGGCTTGACCCATCCACGACCGTCCTCTTTTTAACCTGCTGCCCTTCACCTTCCTAATTTCACTATGCAGTGGATGCTGTGTGTTTGCGTTAATTCTGAGGTAGGCGCGTGCCCTGCAAACTTGCATTCTCTCTTCAATGGTTGGAAAATCAAGAAGGTAGCGCATCGCCCTGCATGCTGTATCTCTTGTACATCCAAGAATAATGCGCATAGCTTCATTCTGTATCCTTTCCATCCTTTCTATCTGCTTATGGCTGACAGTCAGGATTGCCATTGCATACTCCAAAACAGACATGACCAGCCCCTCGTACAGAAGACATAGATGGCGCTGCTCACAGTTTGCTGCCGCCATCACCCGCATCGCTGCCAAACCCCGCTTGGCCTTTGTTATCACCTGGTCTATGTGCACATTATAAGCAAGGCTTCGATCAAACCGTATCCCCAGGTAATTCATTGCCTGCGTTCTTTCCACCGTCTCTGAACACAGCATTACAGTTGGTGTTGGATTGTTGACAATATGATTATTCAACGAGAACCAAGTCACTGTTGCCTTTGTTGGGTTGACCATTGCCCCAGCTTCATCACACCAAGTACTTATGCGATTGAGTTCGGTTTGTAGTTCCACAGCAACCTCCTCTCTATCCTTACCCTGACGATACACTAAAACATCATCGGCATATGACAATGTCCTGCCAGGTCCAGTGATCTGCTCACTGGTGATTCTCACTGTGTAGGCGTTGAACAGTACCGGAGATAATGGTGATCCCTGTGGTAGGCCAGGATATATTGTTGTTGGTTCCGAAGTCCAACTGCCACATCTAAAAACTACTTTCCGTTGGAAGAGGGCTGCAGCGATCCAACTAAGGAGGAATGGACTTACGTTTAGTTCAAGAAGCTGAAACATTAAAAAATCCAGTGGTACTCTGTTGTATGCGTCCTCAAGATCAATCGCTGCAGCAACGGTTTCAGTGCCTGAGTGGAAACCTTCATAGACATCATGGGCAAAGACTGCTGCATTGGTCCAGGTTTCTCTTTTTGGACGGTACCCACCCAGGGTAGGTGGGAAAACACCTTGCCTCTCTAGTTGGCTTGATATTTTCCTGGCAATTACCTTCTCCAGCAGCTTGCCTATTGTATTCTGCATGGTTATAATTCGATATCCCTGAATTTTTTTGTGGTCTTTGTCAGGCTTCGGCAAGGGAATCAGATAGCTGTGTAACCATTCCTCCTTGATGCTAGCACTCCCTATACTGTTGTTGTACATGTCTGCTAGTTTCTCTAGCTCATTGTCGGTACACCTATTTATGTCGTCGTATCTTATGCCATCAGGACCTGGAGCACTGTTTTTTGATCGTCGAAGCACAGCCTTGATTTCTTTCACTGTCACTGTGTCTTCATCCGAAGTGTTCTGGGCCTTGCATCTGTCTGAGGTGACCTCCTTGGCCAGATTTCGGCCTCCCATGTCTGTCTGGTTGCTCTGCTCAAGGTAGCGTTCAAAGAGGGCTTTGCCCTTGTCCTCGTCAGTCCTCTGCCAGATGAGGTCAGCACCTTGGAAGTCAGAAATGCTCTTATTCTTGACTACACCACTCATGCTTTTATGTAGTCGCCAGAACAATTTCAGTGACTTGTCTGTGCTTACTCTTTGACACACCTCTGCCCATTTTTCGCTTTTAACCACCTTGACCAGTTTTTTGAAATAGCTTACTTTTGTGTGCATCTCTCTTTCTAAGTGCAAGCAGGGACTAGGATGACCAGCTCTGTTCTTCTTGGCATTTTGCCATCTCCTTACAGCACTACGCTTATCCACCCAAGCCTTCTCCACCTCGAAACTCCACCACGGTGGCTGCTCCCAGCTTTTTTTCCTGCCCTGAAACGTTCTGCGCTTGTCACGTCTTATTTTACTCACCACATCTTGCCCTGTACTGTCATACTGGAACGTCTTTACCTTTAGCTTGTGCTGCCTGGTTCTGCCTTTCTCCACCAATATGCTGCAAGGGTGGTGGTCGCTGCCATGGTGTCCTAGGACACCCCATCTACACACTGTAGTGAAGGTGAAACTAGCGCCAGATCAATAGCACTGTCCTCATCGCCTGGACGGCTTGCTGTCCTGGTGACACAGCCACTGTTGATACAAACCAGGTCGATGGTTTCCAGTGCAGTCTCGAGCTCCTCCCCTTGTGTATTGGAGGAAGTGTTTCCCCATGATCTGCCTTTAGCGTTGAAGTCACCACAGAAAATAACATTTCTCTCGTGGCCTAATATGCCACTTAAGCACTGCCACTTCTGGGCGTCCACACTCGCATTGCGGGCATAAACATTAACCAACACGAATGGTATACTGGAATGAACTCTCAACGCCTGTATTTGTATATCGTCACTGTCCCAACTGGACATGTCTAGCTCTGACGCCACCATGCTGTCGCGAACGAGAATCGCCGTTCCCAGATGTCGTCTGTTGTAGAAACATTTGAAGCCGGCAATTCGGAGTAGCTGATCGCCCAGTCTCGTCTCCTGGAGTGCTACAATGTCGTTCCTGTAAACTAGGGTTTCTAAAATAGAGCCCCGTTGTTTTACACTGGCACAGTTCCAATAAAGAATACGGATGTTCCTGAGTCCTAGACGGTGACACTTGAGTCTAAAACGTCTCAAACCACCCCGCTTACCTTGCTTCTTTTTCCCTGCGCGGCTACCACGCCACTTCATTATGTTGACTGTAGACCGCTCGGAAAAACCACGTTGTTCCGCCATGTTGAAAAAACGTAAACACAGACTGCTGAGAACCACACACGCTGCTGAAAATTCACTCAAGGATGGCTTCGCTCGATGCACGAACTCCGTAGCACCCGCGCAGATCTTGAGTAGAAACTCCTGGTTTTACATCCTGGCAAACCAATTACACGCAAGAGATGAATAAATCCATCCCCTACGCGAAAAAGTTAACGAACACAAAACAACACGACCGTCCGTCGCCATCTTGAAACCGGATCATATGTCTGTTGTCGTCGGGATCCAGCACTATTTTGGCGCGTCATCGGGGACTTTCCCAGTTATAAATAGACTGAGGGAAGCCGATAGGAATTGTCCATCTAGAATCATCTCTAATTACCGGTATTTGACTGTACCGGGTTGCCGGGTGTTTCAGCAAATTCCCGTGCAGAGAGGACTAGAAATTCAAGGCGGGGAATGAATGTTCTCCGAGAAGGTGACTTTTCTCAAGGAGCTCTCTTTCCTCGTGCGCATGAGTTTGCACGATTGGGGGAATTCGGCTAGAATTGGCATTCACTTCATGACTCTCCCGGAGAGAAGACGCAAGGCTGTGTTGAGCCATTTGTTTTGCGTCTCACCTCATCCACATTACAGCTGACTGTTATCGCAATGAGGCAGATGTGCCGTTGAACAGTTC
This sequence comes from Cepaea nemoralis, assembly GCA_014155875.1. NCBI lineage: Eukaryota > Metazoa > Mollusca > Gastropoda > Stylommatophora > Helicidae > Cepaea > Cepaea nemoralis. The sequence goes on along the minus strand of JACEFZ010015754.1, from coordinate 12,501 downwards.
AAAGTATTAAGGTATCTATTTGGTTAATTCATTTAACTTTGTAACTGTTCACAAAACGCAATCGTTCTAACCTCATTAATATGCGGATGTCTTCTGCATTAGTAATGAGACTTCGATCGATAACGCCGCTGAAGCCTTAGGCCGTGTGTAGGCGTTTGTTTACCAGCGTGTGTAGTTAAATCACCTGTTGGGAATGTAGGCGTGTGATGTTGGCGATTTGTGTTCAACTTGTATTTACCGTGTGTTGCAAATCGTTGCATATACTATGGCTGTTTTAGAATAGAACATAGTTAAGTGTGCATGATATGAACCTAGACTTATGTCAGTCAGTTAGCTGAAGCAAGAAGAACTGTTAGATAGCAAGGTAAGTTGGTAGGTGGAGATTCAGACAGAATTGTGCTTAGTTACTAAGTAAAGAGAGAACTTAGTTCTTAGCCACCATGAATGATGTAACTATTGTGTGTTAACTTAATAGTGAATTCATTGTGTGGAACACTGGAATTCTGTGAGAAGGTAAGTCTTCATTGATGATGATATATATATATATATATATATATATATATATATATATATATATATATATATATATATATATATATATATATATATATATATATATGATGTGGCATTATGTATATATATTAAGTCATGTTATGTGATACTTCTTGGAGCGATACCGAACGCCGAGTGGGTCGACGCGTGATAACAATGCGTACCGTCGTGATGTACATTTGCGTTCTGAATTCTTGTCTTTACTTTCCTGTTCTTTCATGCTGGCACACGTGCGAATGAGTGCTGAGGTGCTAGTGGTATGGAAGGACAAAAGGAGGTTGCATGAGACACGGGGACATATGGGATATGGGGATTGGAAAGCAAGTTATGAAAGTATGGGGCTTGCAGACCAGGCCAGCTATGAAGTTCGGTCCAGCCCAAGGCTAATCCACTTGGAAGGGCAGAGCTGGAACATAACCCTTGGAACATGTGGGGAACATGTTTTACCAAGAAGGCTTCTTGACTCTAGGGAAGAGTCTGATAAGAAGAGTTTTGCTATAGGGTGGGCAGGATGTCCCACCAGCAGAACGGTGTGTGTAAGATACTTGATGTGATCATGTATTATCCCTATATCCCGAGGGATGGTACAGTGATCAGTAATATGTTTATTATTGAACATGTCCAATGTAAGGAACGAGTCCAGGGACTCTTCACCTTAATGTTTAGTTCTGTTAATTTTAGAACTATGATAACCTGATTACTATAGCTAGTGACGTTAGCGACAACTGGTAGATGATTAGGGATAGGTGAGACATACGATCAGACTCGTCATTCTGATTTCTTACTCTGTTTGACGGGCTGTTCTTTGTGGCCAGCTGACATTGACGGAAACCCATGCTTTACTACTCTTCATATAGAGATAATGCTTTAGTTATTTGCATAACTAAGTAGCATGACTGAGGGTTGAGTAGTCAGTGGTAGGATGCATGTGGACCAATGTTTGGGCCAGAATACTCTCACCGGTCGCTCTTCCTTTCAGGAGTTTGCCTGTTGAGGAACCAGTCGACTACACTTGGTGTCGGCCTGAAACCACTTCGTGTACCACAGCGAAGGGTAGACTACTTACCTCGCCTGACTAAACCACACCATGTGCCAGGGTGAATCAACATGAGTGAATGTTAGCATCCAGTGATTCCGGTGCCCTGAAAGTGCACGATGTGATGGTTTGTGTTGCTTTTCTGACTTAGAAGATACTTTATTTCAGCAAGGAGAAGTTCAGCTACCTGAGCAATCATGCTCAATGATACGAGACACCAGACGGTACGCCGTCTAGTGAGGTTCCGCCTAAACGCGGGAAAGAATGATTTATAAACTGGGACTGTTCCTACGACAGCTTTAGTGGCAGGTCATGATGAGACCTACACCAGCTTACGTATATAGAATTATTACCAGTGTTATTAGGTAACGGCCAACTAATTATTGTCCAGACTGAACTGTGTTAGCTCCGGATGAAATAGAAGTGTGATCCAAATGGTGAACTTAATTTAGAAACAGAACTGTGTTTTCTGGTAGTACTCTAGTGTCAGCAGAACTATCTGATTACCCGACCAGGGGTAATGTACTATGATTTAGGGACCATTAGATTGGTCAATGGCTTATTACCCAACCAGGGGTAATGTACTGAGACGTAGGGACCATTAGATTGGTCATTGGCTATTACCCAACCAGGGGTAATTGATTCTAATGAGAGACCATTAGATTGGTCAGTGGCTACATACATACATTGAACTCAAGAGTAACTGGGGTCAATTCTAGGAGGATTGTTTCCCAGCTAGGCGGTTTACAGGTAACTGCATTAAATTAGCAGTGACTCATTAGGAAGTGATGAAGTTGCAGTTGGTCCAGTTGAGTGAGGTCCAGGGGTAACTCTCTTGTTGTCGATCCAAGCTCTGGGGACGGAGTGGTCTCCAAGGTTCTAGTCATCTCACTGGAAGGAAGCCGGGTGAGTGGCGGACCGACTGGACGGGACATCTGCATCCAATCTACTTCTCAGCCTGATGATGAATTGAGCCATATCTCTGTTTCTGTCTCTACTCTATCCTCTATTTGTGTAAATAGATTATTCTATCAGGATGTTCACTTCAGTTCTATATTCTTAAGGGTAGAATAAACTTTGTGTATGTTGACTTGCTCTTTGTATAGTTACTGAATGTGGTCTCGGACGATGCCTCAGTGTTCATTGTTCCACGGGAGTAGGTAGTTAGTGGGGGTCTAGAATCTGGAGGGGCTTGTAGACATAATTTAACTAATACGAGGTCAACCACAGAGTAAAAAGTGTATCTACCTGTCCAACCCCTGGGGTTAGAATACACGGGAGTGCTAGAGACACCTCGGGTGTGGTTAACTCTCACTACCCAAGGCGATCTTGTCACACTCCAGAATAGAGTGGGGGCTCGTCCGGGATTATTCCAAGCTCTCTGTGTGTGTTAGGAACCTCTCGTAGGGATACTGACTTAGTCCATATCCTCTACTTCAGTCTACATAAGATTCTACTACTTCTACCTATCTCATATCTGTCTGACGGACATTTGTGTTGTGGTGGTTAGTTAATACTATTAGTTAGTGATTAATTGTATTGCTTCACCCTCACATACTTGAGTAACCACATCTCATAGTCAACATGTCTACCCAAGAGTTAGACTTAGCCAAAGTTCAGGCCACTGGGCAGAAGTTAGGTCTAGATTGAGATGCATTGAAATCCTATGTGCAAGAGGTGGACAGAAATTTTCGCCAAGAGGAAAGAGAGAGGAGGAGAGCAGATAGAGAACTTGAAGCCAGTCAAGTGGCTCTAGAGAAAAAGAAGATAGCTGCTGATAGTGAGATGAAACGGCTTGAGTTGGAAGCCGACAGAGAAAGACGTGACAATGAGTATCGAATGAAGCTACTTGAGGCACAAGCGCCTGCTTTTGGTGTAACTGATGGAGCTGTGGGAGGAGATGTACCTCCTAGCTCAGAGTCAATCAGTAGACGTGACTACCAGGCTATGAAGAGGCCTTTACAGCCGTTCGAACCTGAGAAAGAACGGATAGACCAATACTTAGAGAAGTATGAGGCCATGTCTATTGCCATGGGATTAGACAAACAGAAATGGTGTTTGAAACTCTCCCAGGGACTTCGAGGCGCCGGTTATGAAGTGTATGCACGCTTGCCACCGGGTTTGCAGAATGATTACCCGGCATTGAAAGCGGCTCTCTTGAAGAGATTTGAGATCACAGCGCACTCATACCGACGGAAGTTTAGAACTTCAAAGCGGGAACCTGGTGAACTGTTTTCAGCATACAGTGTGAGATTGAACTCATACCTTCTTAAATGGATGGCCTTGGCCGGATTTGAAGAGGAGTATGAAAGTTTGCGTGAGTTGATGGTTGTAGATCAGATGCGAATGCAAATGTCGAAACCCTTGCGAAACTTCTTAGGTGAGAATGGGGCTGAGAGATTAGATATATTCAAAAAGTTAGCCGAAAGATACGTTGAAGTCTATGGCGAGACTGGAGACACCAGTCCAACTGATCCGAGATCGAAAGATAAGGATCAAGATAAGTCAAATAAGGCAAAGAAGACCAAATGTTCTGTGGAACCAAATAAACAGGTAAGCTACTTTGAGAAGACCTCTAACATAAACCAAGGTAAGAATAGCCCACCTAACTCTCCAAAGACGAAGTGGAGTGAAGGGTGGTGCAAATTCTGCAAGGCCAGCACTCACAATACCAGTGAGTTCAAGAGTAAGCCCAAGGACTTTCACTTTGCTTGTCTTGCAGAGGTTAGGGATAGACCATGCAGGAAAGTGAAGTCGGTTGATGGGAATGTAGAACCTGAAAGACCTCCAGTGGCTGAGAGTGTAGAAGTGAACGGGCAACAGGTGATGTGCCTCTAATAAGGCGACGTGCGCAGATATATCAGGTCTTGTCCTGAGTGCCGTAAATGCACACCTGAAAAACGGACGAAGACAAAGATATCCTTCGCGGTTGGAGACCGAGTTCTAGTACTACTCCCAATCGAGGGGAACGAATTCGAAATCGGGTGGCAGGGCCCATTCTTAGTGGATAAAGTGGGGCTCCACAAGCACTATGGAGTGGCGATCCTGGGAAAGTCTTCTACTTTCCATTCCAGTCTCCTCATGCGCCATGAGGGGAAACCCGATAATAAGTCTACCAACCCAAGGGCGCAAAGTTTCGCTGAAAGAACGGTTCGTGGTTCAGGTCAGGTAGCGGAAAGCCTGTCACACCATAGGAAGTCCTATATGTATGTGCAGGTACCTTCTTCGGTTCAGCCCGGTGCTCGGGGGAACATGACCGGCCAAAGGAACACCCACAGTGCTAGCTACACTGAGAACCGTGGTCGGAAGAGGTGGGTTGTGTCGGAACGTACACAGACCTCTGGTTCCTCAAACCGACCGACTGCAGTCCAGCTGGGTCCTCGAAAGAGGAAGCTGGAATTGCAGAAGTCCAGTAAACTCTGGCAGGAGCGATCGTTAAATCAGATCGAGACGGGAGCTCTGGTCCGCAAGACACTGCGAGATGCCCGATCGCAGTAGCGGAGTAGGTGTTGATCACCCGTGATACTGAATAGCTTGTCACCCCACCAAAGGTGGTAAAAGTTTCCTATACAATATTGACGGGTTAGACTTCCTCTCCCGCCATCCGGTCTCTAAGACAGAAGAAAGAACGACATAGACAGCTTCTGCGTAGAAGTGGAACGACGGGGTCGATCCTCTTAAAGTGGGGGACTATGTGACGAAATCGCGATCATCTGTCTGTTGTCGTCGGGATTCCGCACTATTTTGGCGCGTCATCGGGGACTTTCCCAGTTATAAATAGACTGAGGGAAGCCGAGAGGAATTGTCCATCTAGAATCATCTCGAATTACCGGTATTTGACTGTACCGGGTTGCCGGGTGTTTCAGCAAATTCCCGTGCAGAGAGGACTAGAAATTCTAGGCGGGGAATGAATGTTCTCCGAGAAGGTGACTTTTCTCAAGGAGCTCTCTTTCCTCGTGCGCATGAGTTTGCACGATTGGGGGAATGCGACTAGAATTGCCATTCACTTCATGACTCTCCCAGAGAGAAGACGCAGGGCTGTGTTGAGCCATTTGTTTTGCTTCTCACCTCATCCACATTACAACTGACTGTTATCGCAATGAGGCAGATGTGCCGTTGAACAGTTCTTGTAGCTGACTGGAGGCTGATTCAAAGTATTCAGGTATCTATTTGGTTAATTCATTTAACTTTGTAACTGTTCACATAACGCAATCGTTCTACCCTCATTTAATATGCGGATGTCTCTGCATTAGTAATGAGACTTCGATCGATAACGCCGCTGAAGCTTAGGCCGTGTGTAGCGGTTGTTTACCAGCGTGTGTAGTTAAATCACCTGTTGGGAATGTAGGCGTGTGATGTTGGCGATTTGTGTTCAACTTGTATTTACCGTGTGTTGCAAATCGTTGCATATACTATGGCTGTTTTAGAATAGAACATAGTTAAGAGTGCATGATATGAACCTAGACTTATGTCAGTCAGTTACTTAAGCAAGGAGAACGGTTAGATAGCAAAGGTAAGATGGTAGATGGAGATTCAGACAGAATTGTGCTTAGTTACTAAGTAAAGAGAGAACTTAGTTCTTAGCCACCATGAATGATGTAACTATTATGTGTGTCACATGATGGACCAACCTGATTTAACCGTATGAGAATAAAGGCTTTCTGAATTAGCGGCATGATCGAGGCCAAAGGTTGTTTCAAAAAATCCAGAAAATGTAGCTGGCCGTGTTTACATCTGGTCGACAGATTGGGAGCATTCGGTGGTGAGTGAGACAAATCCCGGCATCACTTTGACAGTTTATCAACATTCGAATACAGATAGAACCCGTCAGATCCTGGTTGCAATCAGATGTCAACCATCACAGGTCGGGAAAAGTTAACAGCTGCAGATGTGTAGGGGAAGTGTGTGAGATGAGTCCATACATCGCTTTGACAGTTCATAAACAGGTCGGATTGAAAGCGGAAGTACTCAGCTCGGAAGAAAACAGTCCGTCTGTCAATTTATAGTTTCCGGACATCAAGAAGATTGGCGGTTTGTTGGGAAAACTGTTGTTGGGATCATACAGTAACTCGCTAGCTTGTTGGGGATGTCAAAACAAGTGATGACAACTCTGACAGTGACTAAGGCCAGGGAAAATGGATTCTTGACAATGGATGATATGCCCAAATAACACCTGCAGGACATCAATACCGTCACGTGACCAATTTTAGGTTTTGCCAAAAACCATGATTGGAGATGGGGAGTTGAACTAAAACCGTTGATTGAGGCGGACGTGCTTCGGCCCTGCGGTTCTGAGTGGAAATATGTCTACCGTGTGCGAATTGAGTTAATTTAATTTTACACGTGCCTGTCATGGCAAGAGTAGATGTAAATTGATCTAACTGCGGTGTTGCCTAAGGTAGAACCTATTATAATTAGTTCTAATTAATATAGACTGTAGACTTGTTAACACTAGAGAGTGATACTTAGCTCTGTTAGTTGAAAATAGATTAGTGAAGTGTTGATAAGCTTTACTAGTTTGAGAATTGAGTAATGAGGGATAATTGGGATATTCCAGTAGGTGTCCCTGGTGGGCGGGGTTCCGCATTCTGTTTGTTGATTTATTTTTCTTGTCTTGGCCTGATGATAACCAATGGGTTGAGTCATCTGTCCCTGACAGAGTAGGTTCATTGTATTTTACTGAGCGAGGCCGAATGGCCCACGATCATCTAATAGAGATCAGTGACGGGGAGGCTATCACCAGTTGTATGATTTATGTTACAGGTTCCCTCTGGTTGGAATGAAGAACCCGGAACCAATGAAAAATCCGATCCCGGATAAATTATGATGTAGAGAGATGGGCCAGCAACTTTCGCAACGGAAGAAGTTAATACACATTGCTCGGTGGAGCCTAATGGTATATGTATCCTACATGAGTGCATACCAATCGTTAACACACCTGAAGTGATGGATGTTCAGCCCATGTGGAACTAGATCAGTAGGAACTGATGTTCACATTAGATGAAACCAAACATTGAAGTGTAGTTGTTCCACGTATCAAGGAAATCAGAACTGTCAGACTATATCTAGTGAATAAAGCAAGCCATTTTTGTCTAGATACATTGACTGTTTAAGAGTGAAAATACAGAACATTTCGCAAGAAGAAACGTTATGTTCATGAGACAGTGTTCCATTATTTTTCACTGTGCAGGAATTATGAGATCTTAGATTTCTATAAACTAATAGGAACCGTTGTGTTAGGAACAATAATAGTATTTTCCACGGATTATATATTTACATGGGATTCAGATCTCATGGTCATCAGAGCTCCTGGAGGAGGACATGTCTGGAGAGAAGGATACGACTTCGGTGAGGTCTATTGTACTGACTCGTGTGATGTCGTGTAATCCTTGCCATGATGACTGGACTCTGATCCTGAACTCTGATGGTCTGACCTATACATTTATGTTATAATACACGACACACATTTTCTTCGCATACACGTCTCATATACGTTACACTTTTCTTTTAATAAATTAATCTTTATTAATTTTTAGAAGCAAGAGTTGTTGAGTATGTTGCGTTGGGGAAGTATGAGAGGGGGCATAGTACGACAGTGAGAGAGTGATAGGAAAAGGTGTCCACGGGCTGATGGAGTGTGTTGGACGGAAGCTGGTGGATTCTCCAGGATATTGATAGGAAAGAAAAATATTATAATGTGGGTGTTGAATCTCCTCACTCCAGGGACGACACTTTAAAGGAGGACACGACAGTGTGTTAACTTAATAGTGAATTCATTGTGTGGAACACTGGAATTCTGTGAGAAGGTAAGTCTTCATTGATTAGATAAGTATTCATATATATATATATATATATATATATATATATATATATATATATATATATATATATATATATATATATATATATATATATATATATATATATATATATATATATATATATGTAATAGTCTGGCGCGATACATCATGATGATGATAATGTTATCAATACCAGCATCCCTTGCAGTGCCCTGGGGTACGATGGGAAGCCGCTCTGGAAGTGAGGATAAATAGAGGCGCGTGTCAGTTTCCCGGTCTCTCCAAACCAGACAACCGTGGCCGAAAGGGAGGCTTTAACCAGCCCTCCCCAGTCACTGGACCAGAGCAGGGAGTCACAAATGCCTCTATATTTAACCATGACTGGCTTGTGTGGCCCACACACGAGGACCGAGGAAATCCATCAAAATAACTGGCAATTTGTAAGCCCACTCTTGGTGAGTTAAATTTACTTAGATAGCTTAATTAAAGATAGGATAGTGGTGCCTTTGCTAGTTTCCAACTGGAAGCTCCAAACTTAACATCCACAGGTTTGAGGTACGATTCGGTGTAGTTCGGTTTATAGTGTTACCTAGAATGAGGAAATCTTCTGTTCCTAAGTGAATAAAATTAGTATTTATTTTCACAAGTAAAATGGCGACGATCGGCAGAATGACAACAACATGGGTTCGCCTCAATTAGTAACTGTAAAAGTGCTACTCTGCAGATTGGCAGGGATGTAGTAAGAAAATACCAGGGGTATTCAGTGACGATGCAGGAGAAAGGTTGTTCTCATACGATGGTGTGTATATTTGTAGGTTTTTAGATTTAATATAGCAGACAGCGCAGTGCCAGTACGAATTGGAAGTAATCAAGTATCGATACTGTACTGTGTTTGGTAGTTCTATAGAATTTGATAGGTCCAGAATTCAATACAGTAGGCAAAATATGTAGTATCATAGTCCAGAGTAGAGGAGGATGTATTGTTCTGTAAAGTCTGTGTTCTGACAAGAGGAAAATACAGAGAACTAGAATAAAATATGAGGAAATAATGAAATAATGGTTGTGGCTGTTTACAACAGTGAAGAGGAAAATATGGAGCACTGTAGTATAAAATATTAGGTTATGTTAATTTATTTAGGTGATATTCCTGTATGGAGGTGGCCAGATTAGGTGTGCAGGATATATATAATATAATATGCCATTATTATAGTAGCATGGTGAGGTTGAAGATAACAGTAGATTGAATGGCCTGGGGTAACCAGGGCTGTTCCAGGTGGACTGTACAGTCAGTAAGAGGGAGGCAAAGTACATAACTGGGTGGTTATACCAGTCTGGTCTAGAATGAGGAACATGAAGTTGAACTGGAAACATGGTACGGATGTGTTTATGTAACTTCCCACAACAAAGGGGAAGGCCCGGTGTCTTTATATTATAATATATTGAGGTAGTGAGATGCCTCATGTGTAATGGAAAGTAAAGGGTGCCAGGGGATGAGAGACACCTCCATTATGTTATATTGTGTGTTTGAAGTCAGATGACTTATCACGACTCAAGAACACCAAACCTATAGTGATTGCTGGCGTACGAAGGTGTAGAGTGGCACGGTGAAAGTAATAGATATATGGTGCTTGATGACAATGTATGTTATGTTCTTCTAGATAAATGGAGCTATGGTAATAATTATTCATGACTGGGTGTAGTGATGAAGGTGCCAGGTTGAACACTACACATGATAGGGTGGTTTATGATTATAATAGTGTTCATGGGGATAATGATCTGTGTTGCTCAGGTTGGACACATGTGAACTTAGAAGAATAGTCTTGAGAATAGTCTTGGAAGAGTTGCTGAATAGGGCACCCATAATGAATCTGGGGTATTATTGAGTGAGCTTTGTCATGGTGAGGGTGACCATGTAGTGATGTCAGCTAAGATGATTGTGATTGTGGTGATGGCTATGGTGAGAGCGATCATTTGATGATTGTGATGGTTTTATGTGGTGTTATATGTCTGAGTTGTTGGCAGTGACTTATGTTATAGCCTGTGTCCTGATTGTTGCTGGTGTTATGTGTAGAACTGTACTTCTGGTATAGTGATGTTGTCTAGTTGTCACCAGTACAATGACACATCTAGTTGGTGATGTCATGTTGAATTGCATATCCTGTCTGCTTGATTGCTGTTGGTGCATTGGACTGTATTTATGTCCTGTATGTACATGTCCAAATGGTGTTGTCCTGTTAGAGTCGTGGTACACCGGTGTAGCTGAGTTGTGTTCGGTGTTGATTTTGACTAGTTGATGAGTGTTGTTGTGTAACATTGGCATTTATGAGTGGTATTCTCAGCCTGTGGTGTTGGGGATGAGAAGTTGTGTTGTGTCAGAGATCTGTAGGTAATGACCCCCCTGAACTGAGAGTGTTCAAGAAGTAAATATTGAGTTAGATGAGAAGCCAGGAAAGGCTGCGAGCATTGTGACGAGGGATGATCCACCCTCACATTAAGATTGTCCCATGATATGGTGGTGGCTGTTGCATTAATTGTGGGCCCAATCACTCCGAAGGATGCTGTAGAGCGTGTGTGCTCTGTTTATATTTTATGTGGAGTATATCCTATAACCTATCCATGTCATGGTTGTCCAGTTGAAGTATCATGTGGTTGGTGTGAACTTACACAGTCCATGTCTATGTTTGTGCCACAAGGACACTGTTTGCATACACCGTTGCTGTAGTTGTTGTCCTGTGAAGTCCATGTGTTGATGCAAATATTGATTCTTTGATGATTATTAATTAGATGTTCATGATGTCATGCATTGCAGGTAGTGACCCCTGGCCATGTTTGTGGGTTGTAGAGCAAACTTGAGCCCCGGCTCTGGTTAATGTCGTAGGCCGCTCACATCCCCCTTTTTTTTATACCCCTTCGTATACCTGTTATGCCTGTTTATGCCACTATATCTCTGCTGTGAGGGTTATAGTTTTGTTACTCGTTATGTTATGGTTTTTCGCTGTATCTGGTCCCAGTCGACTTATGTGATGCGGGTGTCTTGTGTGGGTATCAAGGGTGCCCTTCGACTCAACTGAACATGATTGAGGTCTCACTGTCATTTAGAGACCGCCCCTGTAGTTAGTACTAGGCAGCAGTTATCTCTGTGGGATTTCAGATTCCCATTTCTGTAGGTACCAACTGTCCATGAGTCCTGAGATGATTACAATAGAGAGTCCATACCTGCTGTTATGTTGTTGTTTACGTTGAGGCTCTGTTGTTGCCATGTCCTTGTTGGTTTGTGGAGATGGGTACCTAGTCATGTGCATAGCGATGTTAGGCAGCAGTGATTACTGTGGGAACATAGGTTCCCATTTCTGTATATGTCAGTTATGTGACATGTCAAGATGCCTGTTTGTCCCTAAACCATGCAGTTCTGTCAATAAAAACCTAATTTTGTTGTTCCTAATTTGTTTTGTTTAGTCTGTAGTTTGTTGTGTAAACTCATTGATCCTGTTACAGTCCAGCAGTGTAATCTTCTGTCTGGGGTGTACAACAGTACATCCCCCGCCCTAAGAACTCCTGGAATCTTCTGTCTAAATTCTACCCCTTTTCTTGTTAACAGAGGAGGATATACACAGTGCTCTTTCTCTATTTCTCCTTATTGTCCTTTTCTTCTCTGGCCCATTAAAAGTCAGTGTTGCGCTTCTTTGTCTTTGAGCACTTAAGTATAGGAAATTACATCTTCCTGTCCTTTGATATTCCACCTCCTATGACATATATATGATGTGGCATTATGTATATATATTAAGTCATGTTATGTGATTCTTCTTGGAGCGATACCGAACGCCGAGTGGATCGACGCGTGATAACAATGCGTATAGTCGTTATGTACATTTGCGTTTTGAATTCTTGTTTTTACTTTCCTGTTCTTTCATGCTGGCACACGTGCGAATGAGTGCTGAGGTGCTAGTGGTATGGAAGGACAAAAGGAGGTTGCATGAGACACGGGGACATATGGGATATGGGGGATTGGAAAGCAAGTTATGAAAGTATGGGGCTGGCAGACCAGGCCAGCTATGAAGTTCGGTCCAGGGCCCAAAGGGTAATCCACTTGGAAGGGGAGAGCTGGAACAAATT
>JACEFZ010015753.1:0-20042 GCA_014155875.1 Cepaea nemoralis | reverse complement strand
CGGCCCTGGGCCCCCGAAAAAAACCAAAAAACCCCAAAAAGGGGGGGCTTTGGATCCCAAGGGGGCCCCCCCTTCCTAAGTGATCCTATGAGATGGCGAAACATAAAGCCTACGTTTATCGGCATGGCATTTCAATATGACCTTTATCCTGACACACCATGTCATGACCACCACATCTACAGCATTTTAGTGGAGAAAGGTAGATGCAGGAAACATAAGTACACATTATAGACGTGAAATAATGTGCAGTAATTTTCACTAGTCACCTCTGGTATTCTGTGTAATAGCCTCTTTCCTCATTGCGTTATGTATATTGCAACTCGTTTCAATTAATGCAATGTTCTATAGGTAAAAATGTTGAATTCTCTATAATATGAAATCATAATCTCGAGGGACATAAATAGAAATGGTGTTTTTAAGCAACAAGGGAGACAATGGCAATAATTTAACAGAGTATAAATGTAGGCTATGCAATGCAAATATTATGTTTGAAGAAAGTATAGCAGGATTATTATGGACAAATATTGCCTTTCTGATCAATAGCTACCAAAATATATTAAGTAATTGCGATATATTAGATCTTCAGTACTGTGACCTCAGGTGGTAGATAATATCTCAATGGAGGTGCAGTCTACTTATGGGACAGTATATCATTTGCAACACCCATGAAACTGTAATATACTGTTAATCCTGATTTGGCTGGCACATGTGCATGTGCCTCATAATCATGTAAAAAAATGGTCGCAGAAATGTTTAATGACGAGAAGAACCATGCTATATCTAAGTTATTCTTTAATACACAGGTGAATTACGGCAGTCGCTAAAGTTTGCCTTAACGCACAAATACGGCTTGAAATAAAAAAAAGAAAAATTAACACGATTAATTTGAAAACATATCACTCATTCAACATGCTGAAAAAGTATGCAAGCATATAACCTATCCTCTTGTCTTCCTTGCTGCTTAATCTACGATTTGTATCCCGTGGATAAATAGTTCCTATTCTAGATGTTCCTATTTATTGACAATGTATATTCTTATTTTACCGTACACTGCAGTGATCAACACGAGTTTATGTATTTATAATGTCACACAGCAACAGGTGTACTCACATCTACAACAAGCCTAAATTTTATTAAATATCCTCGGTCTCTCCTAACAGATGTAGAAGGATGTGAGCGCTGAGAGTTGGTATTGCCAGCACATGGGAACCTTCCTCGACTGTGATCATCACAGCCAGTTAAAATACTGGACTCCTCAAGCAAACATCAGTGGTCGAGAACATTCTCTAGGAGATGTGTCTACTTGCACTATCCTTCACCTATTTCCTGCATTATCTCATAACTGTAATATATCTATGTGTTTATGATAAGTGCTTTTTTACACCTAGATAATTTTTTTAACATGAAATTAAGGATAAGCTCATAATGACGGAGAGCTACAGAAAAATAATAATAATAGAGAGAAACACACTATCAGAGAGAAAAGGCAAACGTTACACAAAGAGATGTAGAAGTAGGAAGAAGATATTGACACAATAATGTTAAGAGACTGGCAGAGACTGCGGGATACATAACATGTACAGCCATGGATGGGACGACAGAGGGCCACACTAGAGGAATACATCTAATTAACAACATAAATATACTGAAATAGACCGGCAAACAACTTCACACATATAGACATACTGACAGAAAGACAATGACAAAGAGTGCGAGACAGTCACAGAGATAACACAGTGAAGACAACTATTTAATTATATTAGTCCAGATTATCCAGTTAACAACTAACAAAATTAACTACATTGTAAGTACGCGACTGTTTCATTAAACATCAGTGTTCATGATGTTGGATAGTTGTATGACATACGAGCGTGGCAGTGCTGTCTCGATCCATGTCTGCTACATCAGAGGGCTTGGTTACTATTCATCAGTATAGCAAGGGATATATAGCCATCAGAAATTAAATAAACATATATCTTGTGCTCAACGTACCGACTTTAATCGTTCGGCCTGGACAACCTACCTCCAGTCTCGGGTTGGTACGCGTGTCCCAATATTATAAAGCAAACTAAGGTAATGTATATTAACTGTTTGGCGACTGAGAGTCATTCCAGCTGAACACCTTAACCGGCGGCTTGTCTTTGCTAGAATCACACATAACTCCAGCGTTAAGGCACCATATGCGACTGCCGTAATTCACCTGCGTATCAAAAACGGACATCGATATCATCTGTTTCTTAGTGTCACTGGACATCTCTACAACATTTGCACCATTATCAGACACATTTACATGTGCTAGCCAAAAATATTTATGAAAACCGATGAAATGCGCTACAAGTAAATGTATATTATACTGGATATATTACTCCGTAGGTAGGTTGCACTTTCTTTGAGATATTAGCAAGGCGAGAGACAGTGTTGGAGATCAATTGCAGCCAACCTTAAATGTGGAGACGGCACCTTATTGATTGAATAAGATTTATTCCGTGAACGAGCAATATTTCTGGTCTATTGTTCCATTCGTGCATAACAGTTCGTTTAGTTTACGTGTTTGTATATAACACTGTATCTGTCATTGGTGGATATGTCATCAAATAACTAACAAAAAAAGCAGGCCTAACCTCAGCTATTCCATGCATCCTCATAAGGATGAAGTGGGAGTTATAGCTGTGCTAGATATTATTAGAAAAAAAGTAAGTTAAATGGTTCGGCCATATAACTAATCTACCAGCTAACAGTATGTCACCACCGCAATGATGCACATACCAATGGAGCCAGAAGAAGAGTTCAACCATATAAACGATAAACATAGGGAACAACACCTTGGTTTTGAGCGGACCAAGTAAAATAGTTTAACGCAGAGGTAGTGATGAGTGGACCAAGTAAGTCGGTTTAATGCCGAGACAGTGATGAGGGGGCCAAGTAAGGGAAACATACGGAAGTGTTTAGTCACCATAATCTAGTATTATAAAGAAAACTAAGGTTACATGTTTGGCGACTGCGAGTCATGGCAGCTGAGCACCCTACGGCGGCTAGTCTTTGCTAGGAGCAAACATATCTGCAATGTTAAGGCATACATCAGCAACTGCCGTAATCCACTTGTGTATCAATGGCGAACATCGATATCACAGTTTCTGCGACCAGATTTGATATCATTATCAGGCACGTGCACATGTGTCAGCCAAACATACAAACTACACTCAACGTTACCAATAAGATTAACCAGATTTGATATCATTATCAGGCACGTGCACATGTGTCAGCCAAACATACAAACTACACTCAACGTTACCAATAAGATTAACCAGATTTGATATCATTATCAGGCACGTGCACATGTGTCAGCCAAACATACAAACTACACTCAACGTTACCAATAAGATTAACCAGATTTGATATCATTATCAGGCACGTGCACATGTGTCAGCCAAACATACAAACTACACACTCAACATTACCATTAAGATTAACCAGATTTGCACTAGACAGTTTACCCCGTATGTAGAATGCACTTAATGTATGATATTATGTACCAAGTGAGGTGACATACTGGACGTTGTAGATATCGCATTTACATAAATTTATTTTAGTAGCTTTTGATAAGAATGACAACATATTTCTGTATATAGTATTTAATACTTTTTTTAAGCTAACTATTTGCATTACACAGCCTTCATTTATACTCCAATAAATTATTTTGCCTGTTCCCCTTGTTCCTTATAAACAAAACACGTCTTATTTTTATTTCCCTTGATACAATGAATTCCAATTATGTATATTTCTACATGTTTACCTATGAAACATTACAATGATTACACGAGATGCAATATTCATAAAGAAGTAATGGCTGCAGTACTGAACACTAGGAAACAAAAACAGTTACGTATGTGTCTCTCCTGCGAAACAGTGAGATATACACAACACGGACATAGTATACATATCTTACAACGAATTCCACAATAGTGACCATAAACAACAGCGGAACATGAGAGGGGGGGGGGGAGGGTGATTATAAAATATAAAATAAAATTTAAGAAAAAAAAATAAAAATAAGTTAACTTCGACACAATGACTAACGTTTCGATTATACATATATTCTTCAGGAACGGAACAACACAAACAGGTCTAAAGTAAAACATCAATTTAGAAAATTTAATAATATTAAAACACACATAATTCGTTGTTAGGAAGGCACCACAGAAGCTCGGTTCAGTTGATTTGTGAGCGGTGCCAAATAAGTACATGTGGAGCCGAAGGTGTGGACAAAGTTAGATATGGATAAGAGGGAAATATAGAGGGAAATCAGTGTTTCTCTCTCTCTCTCTTTCTATCTCTATGTTACTTTTCGAGTCGATATATAAGTCACTATCACTATCTCTCTATTGTTGATCTCTCTCTCTCTCTCTCTTTCTCTCTCTCTCTCTCTCTCTCTCTCTCTCTCTCTCTCTCTCTTTCTCTCTCTCCTCCTCTCTCTCTCTCTCTCGTCTCTCTCTCCTCCTCTCTTTCTCTCTCTCTCTCTCTCTCTGATTCTAATTATCCCTCCGTCTGTTACTTACTATATAGCCTCCTGTTGTAATATCTCTCCCTATCTCTCTCTATGATTTTTATTTCGTTATACGTCGCTAGCGGTCTTTCTATCTATCTCTATCTCTTTCATTCTCTGTTACTTATTCGGTCGATGCATGTCCGTCTCTCTCTCTCTCTGTCTCTCTGTCTCTCTCTCTTTCTCTCTCTCTCTTTCTCTCTCTCTGTCTCTCTTTCTGTCTGTCTGTCTCTCTCTCTCTGTCTGTCTGTCTGTCTGTCTCTCTCTCTCTGTCTCTCTCTCTCTGTCTCTCTCTGTCTCTCTCTCTCTGTCTCTCTCTCTCTCTGTCTCTCTCTCTCTGTCTCTCTCTCTGTCTCTCTCTCTCTCTCTCTCTGTCTCTCTCTCTCTGTCTCTCTCTGTCTCTCTCACCCACTCTGTTGCCTCTTCTGTCGCTATGCCTGTCTCATTTACTCCATGTAATGGCCACCCTAGCGAACGTGTATGGATCTAGTAACCTAAGCATCCATGGTTTGGGAAAACAGGAAGTGTCAGTGAGTCGAGTGAAGAAGTGCTTAATGTTGAGACATAGCAGAAGGACAACGAGGTTTTACTGCGGGCAATAGACGTGTGTGTGTGTGTGTGTGTGTGTGTGTGTGTGTGTGTGTGTGTGTGTTTGTGTGTGTGTGTGATTGTGTGCATGTGTGCACATGTGCATATGTGTGTGTTTGTATCAGTGTGCGGTCGAGATTGTGTCAGTGTGTGTGTGTGTGTGTGCTGCGCGCTGTGTGTGTGTGTGTGTGTGTGTGGTCGACTATCCAATAATGCTGTTGCTACGATAATGAAGACTCCACTGTACAGAAAACAGGGCTCAACCAGTAGGTACACAGCGTCCGTCATTTAATGCATCGTTCCCGTGGCCTAGCCACGAAAACATATTTGTGTGTGGCAGTCTGTTCAAAAAACCTTTACCACCGTGCATGCGCATATTGCAAAACACATATACACGTATGCACAATCTGTGGTCACCGATTTATCAAGAATGCTAGATATCTCCAACAGTTGCTGCTCTTCCGTCTCTTGTAACCACGCCTAGATTAGTGTATAAGTATGGTGATAACTGTTTTTCATTCCAAATGATTTTATTAACATGAAAAGGACCAAACATATCTGACGGTAATGTCATGACCAGAAATATTCACTGGTGTGAAACGACCTTCTCATAAAATTGGAGCACTTATAGATCAGAATTCCCATTCTCTAACTTTATTCAGGCGCTCCATCTTATTTTTGTGAGTAACTTCTGTGCCATGATTGTTAGTAGCCATAATACGACATGGTCCATGATTTATCTGTTCAACAATATTCGCATTCAATTGCTCCTCGTCATTGTGTTGTATTTATAAATACATATTTTACCATATCACTAGATAAATACCCACTGACATAAATATCATTCAACATTTTGGTTAATATTTCTACTCCAGTTTCTCCCAGTGTTCCAATTTGACTACTGTGATTCCATCTGGCCCTGCTGGTTTTGCTTTCTTCATATGTTCGATACCGTCAGTGACTTCTTAGAATACGATGATTACTAAATGTTTTCTTATGTTAATTCTTTCCTTTCTCAATTATTTCATTTACTTATATACTCATGTCATCTTTTCACTATAGTACCTTCCTCCAATAATCTCTTTCCTGTTTATGATTTCAAATACCTTGTGTTTACTATTATGTTCATCCCTTGAGCTCATTGATGTGCCTGTGCATATAGGTAAAAGTTATTATGGTAAAAGTTATTATAGGTAAAAGTTATTATGCCTTTTTAAAGCACAAACTATCTTCTGTCAAGGACGGGAAGGTGCCAATGAATGAATGAATGATATAAATATATATATATATATATATATATATATATTATGTATATATATATATATATATATATATATATATATATATATATATATATATCTATATATATATATATATATATATATATATATATACATTGTATAAATATAAGTGACATATAAATGGTATGTAAATTGAATTGTTAATGTTTGTTAATTTCAATTTCAGAAGCATCATTTTCCAGAAAAATTTGTCAAATAAAAAAGTATGTTTATGTTTTTTTTTTTGCTTGCGGTGGGGTAAATGTGCCATACATATTTAAATATGCATTTTTATTCTACGTTTACTCCAGTTCATATATGTATATATCTTCTTCTTCTTCATTTCATCGTACAGTGGATGCTGTGCACTCATTGACTCGCTGGCATATCGTTGCTCATGTACTTTGCCGATATATGAGTGCATGATCGCCGACGCCATTTGTCAAGGCACATGATGATGATTATGTCGATGATATTATATTAAAACACAAAAAATAGTCTCACCGTTCACTAACATATTGTTGTCTATTTTTGTTTTCGCAATAATGTGCAAAACAATTAAAATGAATATATGAAAATCTGTACTGGAGGTAATTAGGCAATAAGGGGAAACAAATATAATGTAAATCCATATGAAGGCCAGATCGGGAGATAACGATCGCTTTTTATTAATATAACAAATAAGGTGATAATTTAACATTTTAAAAAAATGTGTCACATTTTACTTGCCACATTTCTTGGAAGATCTTAGATAATTATGCTTTCAAACAGTCAGCTTATTAGTTTCTTGCAATTTTGTATTAACCCATCCTTGACTCTTATAATTGTATAATATCGTACACAATATTAGTTTAATTCAACAGTGATATGTCTGAACAATTATCTGCACCTTTACCTCTTTCATAGTTCCCGTCCATTACCTCAGGTGGATAACAATCACCTTCGGATTGATAAGACTGTGGGGGTAAAACCAAATTCAGCTACCTGTGGTGGCTGTTTAGTCACAGGACTATCATTCTGGACTGGTGATGGACCCTATTATAACTTCTCCTTGAGGTGGAACGGGGTAGGGGTAATCGTGAAATCGACCGTTATCTGACACATTGAGGCGAATTTATAATTTTTGGCAGTTACACACGTGTACCTTGTTAATGTACTCGGCATTTTGGCTAATATTAAAGTAGCATCTGCTCTTGATCTAGACAGGGCTACAAGCTGAGGTCAATCGAATGACATACAGGGATGTGGGGACCTGAAGGGGTGGCTCTGGCCACTGTGGGAAGCGAAATCCTAAATAAAGTCTAACAAGTCGTGGCAAAGATCAAAGTATGCATTTATCTGCACTTGATGTGGCCAGGGTATAGAGGAGGTCATCAACACTGTAAAACTAAATCATCAAATCACTGATACTGGCAGAGAGCACTTGGCGGAACACAATGAGCCTAAAGGCCCTAAATAAATAAAGTGTAACTAGTGAAGGTCATCGAGAGGTGTCATGTACAGGTC
Source organism: Cepaea nemoralis (assembly GCA_014155875.1). NCBI lineage: Eukaryota > Metazoa > Mollusca > Gastropoda > Stylommatophora > Helicidae > Cepaea > Cepaea nemoralis. Next base: position 12,125 of record JACEFZ010015753.1, on the reverse strand, counting down.
AGATACATCACACCAGGGACCATCATTGTTGAGGAAATATACGTCACACCAGGGACCATCATTGTTGAGGAAATATACGTCACACCAGGGACCATCATTGTTGAGGAAATATACGTCACACCAGGGACCATCATTGTTGAGGAAATATACGTCACACCAGGGACCATCATTGTTGAGGAAATATACGTCACACCAGGGACCATCATTGTTGAGGAAATATACGGCAGAGAATCTACCTCAATCTCCACCACTTGGCGTGACACTACAGTTAGATATATAAGAATATTGTATCGTAGACTGTCTTGATGCTCTCACTCTTATCTCTGAGTGCACGCGCCCGGCACCACTTCAAGTGCATTAGAGTAGGAAAGAGGGCTACATTGTGAGTCAATATTGGTAATTGTATTTGATAGCTCATTGCTTTAGTTCTACTTATAGGTGAATGGTTCACATATTAGCATGGAATTACTGAAAGAAAGGTGAGAAATCAGAAGATGAGATGGAACATAATGAAAACATTACTATCTTCGACCTGACCCTTACAGGCATTTCCTTTGTCTAATCTGCTTCCCTTTTTCTTCTTGATCTCCCCGTCCTGTGGATGCTGTGCACTCATTAACTCGTTGGTAGACATATGCTCATGTACCTTGCCGATAAGGGAGTGCATGATCGCTTACTTTATTTGAAATGGCACATGATGATGATAATGAATTCATAGTTTAATATAGTATTCTCACAGTTCAGAAATATTGTGTCGTCTAATTCTTTTGTCGCAATATTGTACATAATACAATTAAATACAATTAAAATACAGTTTGAAAACACTGCACTACGGGAAATAAAGCAACAAGGTGAAACAAACATAATATAAATCATTGCTAATGTCGCCAACACGGGCGATAACGATAGTTATTTTTTTCATGTAAGAAATACGGTGGTTATTTAATTTTTCTTTCAAATGTTTATATCATTTTACTTGCATCTTTTCAAGCAAGCTCTCCGGCTATTATACAGCCACAAACCTTTTAATTGCTTCTTACTGTATTATTTTAATTCATAATAACTTTTCTTATTGTATAATATCGTACACAATATTACGTTTCTAAAAGAATGTTAAATTAAAACATTTATCTGGTTAAATGCAATTTCTAATTGTGATGTTAATGGTATTTTTTGGCAGGTACACAAGTGTACCTTGTAATTGTAACTAGTCGCCGCTAAGGTCGAAGTCTATATTTGTCGGCACTTGATCTGGTCAGCGTGCAGAGGCGGTCATCCAAACTGCAAATACGAATCACTGACCAATAAGACCGGCATTGGTGGACCGAAAGGAACATAACGAGACTAACAGGCCCTAAATACATTGTAACTACGAGGGTAAGTTAATAAGTAAGTCACAAATGGCTGTAGAAAAATAAGTAAATATGATAACAACTTGAAACCAGTTTACGCTTATACATGCATTGTCCCTTTGTTTCTCAACATAATTTCCACCAACATTGATGCACTTATTCCATCGTTTTATTAGTCCTCCCACCGGCTGCTCAGAACTGCGTGCGCTGTTTTCTAAACCACGTGTTCACTTCACATTCAACTTCAGCGTCGTTCGCGAGATGTCTCCCGCCAAGGTGGGTTTCTGTGTTTATGCTGAAACATGTTTGTCCCGTAAAGTTGTGCATAGCTGGGTAGAGAAAGTTACGAGGGCGAGTAACAAGTAAGTCACACAATTCTGTGGGATGACAGGTAAATGTAAACAGAGCACGCAGTTCCATGTAGTGTGTTTGGGAGGACTGATAAAACGATGTGACAAGCGCATCAATGTTGGTGGAAATTATGTTGAGAAATAAAAGGACAATATATGTATACAAATAAACTGGTTTCAAGTTGTTATCATATGTAGTAATATTCTACAGCCATTTGTGACTTACTTATTAACTTATTCTCGCAGTTATGGTAAATAAAGGTGTTATGTTCAGGCCAGATACGTCACACCAGTGACCATCATTGCATAGAAAGTATACGTCCAAGAACCGACAGCAATCTCCACCACTACGAGTTAGACCACGGTTGGATATACGAGGGGGTTTCACATTAAAATATTAGAAGTATGATGGATATACGAGGGTGTTTCACATTAAAATATTAGAAGTATGTTGGATATACGAGGGTGTTTCACATTAAAATATTAGAAGTATGTTGGATATACGAGGGTGTTTCACATTAAAATATTAGAAGTATGATGGATATACGAGGATGTTTCACATTAAAATATTAGAAGTATGTTGGATATACGAGGGTGTTTCACATTAAAATATTAGAAGTATGTTGGATATACGAGGGATGTTTCACATTAAAATATTAGAAGTATGTTGGATATACGAGGGTGTTTCACATTAAAATATTAGAAGTATGATGGATATACGAGGATGTTTCACATTAAAATATTAGAAGTATGTTGGATATACGAGGATGTTTCACATTAAAATATTAGAAGTATGTTGGATATACGAGGATGTTTCACATTAAAATATTAGAAGTATGATTGACATTACAATAACCATGCCCATCTTTTGTAACCTGTCAATATTGTTGTTAAGGATGTCAAGAGGGTTAAGTATGTGACATCACGGTGCAGACGAACACCGCGACCTCATAACCGCAGCTTAAATATGGCCGTTCTGATATCTGTTATTTTGATCGGTGAAGGGGTGAGTTTATAGAATTAGAATGAAGGTCCAGTATGGCGATGCATGCATGTCCGTCCAGCTGGGTATGAGTAGGAAGTTTCAAGACTGTTCGGTCCGATGAAGTGGTGCAGTAGTGGTGCAAGAGTGGTTACAGACGCGGTCAAGAGCCATGTACAGGCACACTAGCATTTTATCGGCGATATATAGACTTGCATTGAACATAATGGTGACCACATCGTTTAATAATTCATGTGTTCCTGACTTTTTCTAAATATATTCAGACACAAAACCAAAAAAAAACAACAACACGAATTAGATGTTTTAATTTGAAGCCATTCCTCCCCCTTCCTCATATGTTATCGTAGACTATCTTGATGCTCTCGCTCTTAACTCTGAGTGTGAGCGCTCATAACTTCTACAAGTTCACTAGGGTTCGAAAGAGAGCTACATTGTGATTCAAGACTGGTTATTGCAATTGTGAGCTCATTTCTTCAGATCTACTTATGGGTGATGTCCCACATGAAGCAGAGGGGAAACCAAAAGCAAGAACCACTTAATTCTGCTACGGTGATGTGAGGAGAAGCACAACTCTGACTGCGTTAGGGCCAAAGAAGAAAAAAAGTAAAATCAGAGAAAATCTCTGGAATAGTCCGACTGCGCTTCTTGAATACTCTTTTGTTGAGTGCGACTCTCAAGTTCATTGCCAGCCTGCGGCATGTATGGTAATAGCTCTGTCTAGTGCGCCCAACTTCATAGGGGTATTGACTGTAGGTAATTTCTTGTGCGGTCGGCACCATGGTCATCTCTCAGATCTTACATAAGATAGCCAGAGTCATGTATCAGATGTGTGTTTTTGTTTCGATTATGCCATGTGGCAAAGACATGTAGGTATTTACCTCTCTGCCTTCAATTTGTTCGTTTCCTTTAAATTTGCCAGTTGTCACCAAGTTTTCTAGTTCACGTCTTTTTATAACGTGCCCAAAACAATTGATTGTCGAAGTCTAATTTCTTTAATCATTTTATGGATTTAATTTGCCTCTTGTAGGCTCCACTCATTGATATTCATGTCTTTCCATGGTATTCTTTGAATGTTCCGCAGAATTCATATTGCCACTACCATTTGATGTTTATTTACTCATTGTCCACGTTTCACATCCATACACAAGCAGAGATTATATGTTACTCTTCAACAATTTTGTTTTCATTGCACTTGACATCTTTCTGTTGGTCAGTGTGGTTTCCATCTTGAACAAGGCTACCCTTGTCATAGCGATTCTTGCTCCAATCTCCTCAAGGCATCCCCCATATATATTATAAAAGTTTTGAAATAGTTGTACCGATTCACATGTTCAAGAATATTAATGTGCCCTGTATGTTACATTGTGGCTTTTCTTTCTTCCTAGAAACGAACATAATCTCTGTCTTCTTACAATGCATTTATAACCCTAGTTGTTCACTAAGAAAAGGTGGCTTAACAGTCGTCGGGGTCGACTTCATTGCACTAGATTGTATCCCACGTGGTTCAGCTTCCTTCAGCAGTGCGAGCCGCCGAAAGTGTCGCACAAAGAATCAAACTCCGTAGCTCCAGTGACGACCCCCATGCGTCTCGAAAACAGACACCCCTGAACCGAAGGACGCGGCTCGGATTCGAACACATAACCATCGGAGCCCGAGACAGATGGCTTGACCTCTTCGCTACAGAGACTCCTAATTGTTCATTGTGCACAATAAACACATCTACTAAATGTTGCAGATCTTGCTTGTTGTCTGCTGTCAATACAGTATCAGCTGCATCTCTAATATTATCTAATTTAAGCCACCCACCCTCAATTCCGCTCGCATGTTCTTCTTCTTCTGCGTTCATCCGGAGTTTTTTTCCGGACGTGATTGCATTGTGCCTGTTTACAGCAGAGCTGCGTTCTTGCGCCGTTAGACCGACATATCCGACTTCTGCGGGCATTTGTTGACCGGGTTAACCTTCCCGGGGGCTCGCATGTTCTAAATGTCTAATAATATTTTTACTGTCAGGGTGGTCAGGAGACATTACACTTCACTGCAGCACATCTCTATAAATAGGCTGATATAGAACTACATTATCATCAATCTGTATGGCAGCTTGTTGTTTTAGATATATGTTTGTGTTTTACAAGTCTAAGGTCTGCCCCATCAATGTGTATATCTGTAAGTATCTTTATCAAGTCGACCTGCCTTACTTTATCGAAAGCCTGTGTGTAGTCAATGAAGTAAAGATGTTGGTCGTTGTTTACTTCTATCGAAAGGTCACATTAACGTTATCGGGAAATGCACATCAGTCACTGTACCCTTGCTATCGCAAGTCAATACAACACACCGACATACGTCTTCTCAACGTAAATACATAGAATAACATTATACATTGTCAAGAGAAGTGTGGAATATTATAGTTGTTCCACATACACAAATTCACGAGACTGACATAATTGACAAAAGACCACCCATGAGACTAATACCTGCACTCACTCAATGAGTTAATAAGATTCTAGTTAAAAGTATAACAACATACATTTAATTTCTATCTTGAGAAAGCAAGATAATGTCTATAGAATACGTATGACAATAGAGCAGACACACACACACAGTGTTACTATTGAGAGACTAGTAGACATCCATGAGTTAGTCATGTATAAGTATGACAATAGAGAAGACACACACACACAGTGTTACTATTGAGAGACTAGTAGACATCCATGAGTTAGTAATGTATAAGTATGACAATAGAGAAGAAACACACACACACAGTGTTACTATTGAGAGACTAGTAGACATCCATGAGTTAGTAATGTGTAAAAACAAATAAAACATCATCTCAGTGGATTTAATACAGGATGAATATTCGACGTGGAAGTTTGAAAATACATAATTCTGAATGCAAACTAGTTTTGGATTCCCACTGTCGGGAATCCGTTGAGTTTGTTAACATGCACAGCACAGTTACGACATTTTGGTAGCCTCTCGTTGACAATTAATCTCGCTCAAAGCACAAAATTACAAGCGACGTGTTAATGATCGTGTTTCACTCATAAATCATGTGCATTGCTGATTCTCCAATTTATTTCTTCTCATAAAGTGACAGAAAAGCGAAAAATGGGCAGAGGTGTGTCAAAGAGTAAGCACAGACAAGTCACTAAATTGTTCTGGCGACTACATAAAAGCATGAGTGGTGTAGTCAAGAATAAGAGCATTTCTGACTTCCAAGGTGCTGACCTCATCTGGCAGAGGACTGACGAGGACAAGGGCAAAGCCCTCTTTGAACGCTACCTTGAGCAGAGCAACCAGACAGACATGGGAGGCCGAAATCTGGCCAAGGAGGTCACCTCAGACAGATGCAAGGCCCAGAACACTTCGGATGAAGACACAGTGACAGTGAAAGAAATCAAGGCTGTGCTTCGACGATCAAAAAACAGTGCTCCAGGTCCTGATGGCATAAGATACGACGACATAAATAGGTGTACCGACAATGAGCTAGAGAAACTAGCAGACATGTACAACAACAGTATAGGGAGTGCTAGCATCAAGGAGGAATGGTTACACAGCTATCTGATTCCCTTGCCGAAGCCTGACAAAGACCACAAAAAACTTCAGGGATATCGAATTATAACCATGTAGAATACAATAGGCAAGCTGCTGGAGAAGGTAATTGCCATGAAAATATCAAGCCAACTAGAGAGGCAAGGTGTTTTCCCACTCACCCTGGGTGGGTACCGTCCAAAGAGAGAAACCTGGACCAATGCAGCAGTCTTTGCCCAGGATGTCTATGAAGGTTTCCACTCAGGCACTGAAACCGTTGCTGCAGCGATTGATCTTGAGGACGCATACAACAGAGTACCACTGGATTTTTTAATGTTTCAGCTTCTCGAGCTAAACGTAAGTCCATTCCTCCTTAGTTGGATCGCTGCAGCCCTCTTCCAACGGAAAGTAGTTTTTAGATGTGGCAGTTGGACTTCGGAACCAATAACAATATATCCTGGCCTACCACAGGGATCACCATTATCTCCGGTACTGTTCAACGCCTACACAGTGAGAATCACCAGTTCTTCTTCTTCTTTCGTTCGCTTGAAACATGTCTACAACTGCAATGTCATCTCTTGTATGAATCTAACAGTCTTTTTTAGTTCATTCAGCGGTCCATAGAGTTTATCTTCCACTGTTGTCTCTCTAGGCGAGAAGGTTCGTCTGGATATGTTGTAGTTTGGGCAATCCTGGAGTATGTGCTCTGCTGTCTGCGACGCCAAACCACATGTGCACATGGCTGAGTCACCAATCTTGAAGTTTGTATACAAGTGGTTGCGTAATCTATTTTGTCCTGTTCTGAGGCGCAGAAGAATGACCTGTTCTGGTCTGTCCATAACGTGGTAGTCGTCTTGAGTAAGGTTTGGTGGCTTTCTGATTGATTTGATCATTCTTTTCTTTTGGTGGTATGTAATGGGCACATCAGGTTGTTCTTCTTTTGCTCCTTCCTTAGCCAATCGATCAGCTCTGTCGTTTCCGGGGACTCTACAGTGGGATGGTATCCACTGTATGGTGATCTTACGCTGACTGCTAAGTTCAGAAAGTAGTGTCCTCAGAACTGGCAATTTACCAGACAGGAGCGCCTCTATTACGGATTTTGCATCTGTCAATATCACTGCAGGTTGTGTACCATGGCTGGTATTTTGTAATTTCTCTGTGGCTATCTTGATTGCCTCAATTTCAGCATCATAGTTATGGCAGTACTTTCCTGTTGGAATTGTGGCCGTGTCTCTAGTATTATTTGGGTATTCTATGTACACTCCCGCTCCTCCATTTCGAACAGCATTTTGTGCTGACCCATCTGTGTAGACTCGGATCCAGAGGTCCTGTGGGTATTCGTCATCAAGGAAGCTGGACCACCAGTGAGCAGATCACTGGACCTGGCAGGACATTGTCATTTGCCGATGATGTTTTAGTGTATCGTCAGGGGAAGGATAGAGAGGAGGTTGCTGTGGAACTACAAACCGAACTCAATCGCATAAGTACTTGGTGTGATGAAGCTGGGGCAATGGTCAACCCAACAAAGGCAACAGTGACTTGGTTCTCGTTGAATAATCATATTGTCAACACTCCAACACCAACTGTAATGCTGTGTTCAGAGACGGTGGAAAGAACGCAGGCAATGAATTACCTGGGGATACGGTTTGATCGAAGCCTTGCTTATAATGTGCACATAGACCAGGTGATAACAAAGGCCATGCGGGGTTTGGCAGCGATGCGGGTGATGGCGGCAGCAAACTGTGAGCAGCGCCATCTATGTCTTCTGTACGAGGGGTTGGTCATGTCTGTTTTGGAGTATGCAATGGCAATCCTGACTCTCAGCCATAAGCAGATAGAAAGGATGGAAAGGATACAGAATGAAGCTATGCGCATTATTCTTGGATGTACAAGAGATACAGCATGCAGGGCGATGCGCTACCTTCTTGGTTTTCCAACCATTGAAGAGAGAATACAAGGTTGCAGGACACGCTCCTACCTCAGAATTAACGCAAACACACAACATCCACTGCATAGTGAAATTAGGAAGATGAAGGGCAGCAGGTTAAAAAGAGGACGGTCGTGGATGGGTCAAGCCGAAGACATTCTTCAACAGGTGTGTTCACTTGAGGACTTAGAACCTGGCGAAGAGTGGGTGCGAGTGCCAACAGACTTCTGCACATCCTTTTCAGTTTGCATCCAACTAGATAGAAAATGCAGACAAGAAAATCCGGCTGCTGTTGAGGCTGAAGTACAAGCGTTGATTTTCGAGAATTCGCTAGACGGTGACGCGGTCATCTACACAGATGGGTCGGTCGTCCGACATGTGAGAAGCTCATGGGCCTTTACAGCTCGGGCCGGAGGGAGAATTGTGAAGGAGGACTCTGGTGCTTTCACTGAAACCACAAGTAGCCTGACCATGGAAGTCATGGCAGTAAGTAAAGCAATAACATGGCTCGAGACACAGACATTCACTAGGGCTTGTTTCCTTAGCGACTCAATGAACATGATCAAGAGGATAGAGGAGGGGTCGATCCGAAGAGAATGGTTGCTGCCTCTGGAGCGGTCTCGACTGGCAAAGATTAGTTTCATCTTCGTGCCAGGGCATGCGGGAGTACAAGGAAATGAGCGGGCTGACAAGCTCGCAGGTGAGGCTACTGTGGAGGGCGGAAGCGCCATGGACCAGGCCGACATTCTGAATGCTCTACGAGAAGTAAGACTTTTGCGAGAACCAAGTGATGACTGTGAATCTACAACAATGGCCAGACTGCGAGAGCAGCAAATTAAAAGAGGGGTGGCCAAACAAGAACACTACGCAGGAAGCCAAAGAAGATTTATAAACCAACACAGAACTGGCGTCGTTAGCCGCTACACGTTGCGGGATTTGCTGAGGAGGGGATCCGAGCACTTATGGGCTGAATGGTTCGATGTGCAACGAGGATGATCTGTCGACTACCTAACTAACTAACTAACTAACTATAAAGTGACAGAAAAAGTGTCACTGTATACGTCAATTGTATTTAATCAGTTTTCGATATTCATTTGTTTCTTGCAGGATGTTTTTTGTGTCTATCTTTGATATTCTTTGCATGTTCCCTCATGTATCACATGTCCACAGCCATCTGATGTTTGTTAGCTTGTCTGCCATTGTCTACACTTCACATACATACACAAGTACAGGTTCTATGCAGCACCTCAACACTATTTTTCTCTTTGCAAATGGCAACTTTGTATTGGTCAGTATATTTTCCATCTTGTAAACGGCTGCCTTTGCCATGGCGATTTTGTTCTAATCTCTTCCAGACTGTTGCGAGATAGTTGTACAGATTCACTTGTGTAAGAATATTTCCATTTGCTAGTATACTGCCGGCTTCCTGGCCTAGAGGTTAGCGACTGTTCTCCGTAATCTCGTATACTCTAGTAGGTAACGTGACGACGGTGAGAATCAGCAGTGGTTCGAATCGCGTCGGTAACTTACGGGGTATGTGATTATTTTATTAATAGGTATTTTATTCTGAAGGTCTTTTCAAGGTCATCCAGAGATGGCAGAAATGCATAAATTCACGTGGTGGCTACACTGAGAAGCAATAAGCACTGTGCCAAGTGTCAATTTTCTCTCTCTACTCCTTTAGAAGTACAGAACAGATTTGAAATATTGTCTGATCTAGAGATCCTATTCCAGGATGTGGATGATCAATGGGAAATGTTAAAGAATTCAATCAATGTGGCTGCAGAAAAAACTATTCCAAAATTAAAGAAGGTGGGTCGTAAGAAATGGATGACAGAGGAAATTTTACACTTAATGGAAACAAGAAGACTCAACAAAAATAATCCTGCCAAATATGAAGAAATTCACAGACAAGTCAGAATATTATGTAGGAGGGCAAAAGAATCATGGCTTGAGGAAAAGTGCTTAGAAATTGAAAAACAACACAACAGTCAAAATACCAAATTAGTGCACAAAAGAATTCAGGAACTTACTAATAAAAGAACAAGTACATCAACAGGCTGTCTAAAAACTAAAGATGGCAAAGTCATAATAGAAAAAGATCAGATTCTACATGTATGGACAGATTATGTGAAAGACCTGTATAATGATAACAGAGAGGAACAGTATGCTATTAGATTTAATAATGAAGGACCAGCAATTTTAAAGATGGAGGTTCAAAATGTTCTTAAGCATATGAAAGCTGGCAAGGCCCCCGGTGCAGATAACATCACATTAGAAATGATTAGAGCTCTAGAAGAATTTGGACTAGAGCAAGTCACTAGACTGCTGAACACATTATATGATACTGGAGATATACCTTCTGAATTATGTAATTCTGTATTTATTGCAATCCCAAAGAAATCAGGAGCCTTAGAATGTGATCAACATAGAACAATTAGTATAATGAGTCACATCACAAAGATTTTGTTACGAATTATCATGCAAAGAGTGAGGAAGAAAATACAACCTGAAATAGGGGAAGAACAATGTGGTTTTGTAGAAGGAAAGGGTACAGTAAATGCTGTGTATATGCTGCGAACAGTTATTGAACGTGCTTTAGAAGTAAACAAGGATATACATCTTTGCTTTATTGACTACACAAAGGCTTTTGATAGAGTTAGACATGTCAACATTGTGGATATGCTTGCAGATCTACAAATTGATGGGAAAGACATTAGACTTATAAAAAACATATATTGGAAACAACAAGCTGCCATAAGGATTGATAATGAAGTAGGACAATACCAACCTATTAAGAGAGGTGTTAGGCAGGGATGTGTAATGTCTCCATATCTTTTTTCCCTATACAGTGAAAATATTTTCAGAAATGTAGAAGACCTAAATGGAATCAGCATTGGAGGACGAAACATAAATAACATTAGATATGCAGATGATACAGTATTGATTGCAGACAATGCACAGGATCTGCAACAATTAGTAGACGCTGTGGTTGTACACAGTGAGCAGCTGGGGTTGGAATTAAATTGTAGGAAGTACACAGGTTATGGTCGTCACTAGGAAGAACGAAGTACCACAATGTAATATACAAGTAAATGGGAATATTCTTCAACAAGTGAATTCGGTTCAATTATCTCGGAACAGTCATAACATCTGATGGCAGATGCCTTGAAGAGATTAGAACAAGAATCGCCATTGCGAAAGTAGCCTTTAGCAAGATGAAAAACATTCTGACCAATAAAATGATGTCAATTGAAACGAGAAAAAGAGTGTTGAGGGGATACATAGAGCCTGTTCTTTTGTATGGATGTGAAACTTGGACAATGTGCAGTCAAGCAGAAAAACATCTGATGGCTGCAGAAATGTGGTTTCTGAGGAAAATGCAAAGAATACCATGGACAGATAGAAAAACCAATGACCAAGTACTACAAGAGACAAATGAAAATCGTAGATTGATTAGAGAAATTAGACGTAGACAGTCAACATTTTTTGGACATGTTATGAGAAGAAATGGACTGGAGAACTTAGTGACAGCTGGCAAGATCGAAGGGAACAGTCCAAGAGGAAGACCGAGAGGAAAATACCTGGATGGCTTGGCCACATGGCATGGACGAGACAGGAACACTGAGCTGATCCACGACTCTGGTGATCGAGTGAAATGACGAATCATGACCGCCCACGCTTTCCGGCATGGCACATGATTGATTTATTGACTCCTTCATGGTCAGGCTAAAGACTTATGAGAAGCCCCCTGTATGTAACCCTAACCCTAACATGTAACCCTATCCCTAATAATTGGTTTTCATTAACATTTGATTTCAATTAATCGATGTTTCCTGCAAGATTTATCTCCATTTTTTGAAGGATTCCGTATTGTGACGGCAGAGCGAATAATTTACTAAGCTCATATAAGGCACCCCTTGGCGGTCAGGAGCCACAACAGGCCCCCTCGCCCACTCGAACTG
>JACEFZ010015752.1:0-20014 GCA_014155875.1 Cepaea nemoralis | reverse complement strand
TAGGATAACTTCTGCTGAACTTGTTTCATGTATACCCTTTTTTTTAAATGTAACCCTTTACTTCCACTTATAACGTCAGTATAGTTTTGAAAAGCATGGGCATAATTCATCCTGAAACGTTACCAGTAAGTTAAAACTCAGAGATAATATGTATATACCAAACCCTGACATCCTTTAAGAGTTAACAGATTCAGTGCCAAACAAACAGTAGGTTTGGATCACACAAACATGGATGGCGGAAAATGAAAAGCAGGGGTGTGTTACTGTCGTGTCCTCCTTTACAGTGTCGTCCCAGGAGTGAAGAGAGTCAACACTCACATTATAATATTTTTCCCCTTTTTAATATTCTGGAGAATCCACCAGCTTCCGTCCAACATACTCCATCAGCCCGTGGACACCTTTTCCTGTCACTCTCTCACTGTCGTACTATGCCCCCTCTCATAATTCCCCAACGCAACATACTCAACAACTCTTGCTTCTAAAAATTAATAAAGATTAATTTATTAAAAGAAAAGTGTAACGTATATGAGACGTGTATGTGAAGAAAAGGTGTGACGTGTTCTATAAAGTGTGTAGAATCGGACTCTCAGACCACAACCCAGTCAGCTGATCCCAGCAAGGATAGACCACAGCACGTTACGTCAGAACATGTACATCTCACCCAGTGCCGAAACCATCTTGCCGGATACTGCTTTGCCTCTGTAGACCTCTGGTAATCCCATTTCATGATCATCCGAAAGACACCGGTGGTATTAACAGTTAATCATGGACCGGTTGCACCCTACACAATGTCCGTTCCTATCGTTCCTAAAAAATGCACAAGTCCTTTGTAGTGTGTACACAGTTACTAATGTTAATTGTTAATGTACTGGATCCTCACTCGTGTCTATCTAGCCTCAAGTATCATGTCTTGTGTTCTATTACACGAGATTATATCACACTAGGCAACTATTATCAGTAATGTTCTCAGTTAGTTACTACTGTCTGATGCTGTGTGGTGCATCAGTAATCATCACCCTCTTTGGTGAATCATCTTCCTTCTAGCTTCAGTTACGTTCTGTACGAAACTTTATTTGACTGTTCCACTGGTGTTCTTCCGAATGGGATTTGAACCTTTCCTAAAAACTTGTTGAGTTTCCTCGGATCTGGTAGGGAACCTAGGATAGAAACAACACATTTGGTGATAGTACTAGTCACTGATCCTATCGGCTGAGTGTAAGCCTATTGCCTTGCTTAATGATCTTTAGCTAACTAAACTATGTCATAGAGCAGATTAGCTACCCACCCAGGGCCGAATCAGGCTATGACAAAGAAAGACCCATACAGAGTGCAAAACCCCAGCGGGCAATTCCCCCGTCTCCCAATTATCCATCATTACTCGATTCTTAACTAGCATAGCTTATCACCACTACCCTACTCTATTCTTAACTAGCAGAGCTAATATCACTATTCTACTCTAACTAGTTTCCACTAACAGTGCTAATCATCACACTATAGTTTTAACAAGGCTACAGTCTATATTAATTAGAACTAATATAAGAATAGGTTATACCTTAAATGGCACTACTGCAGTCCTATCAATCATATCTACATCTGCCATGATAGGCACGTGTAAAATTAAGTCACTAATTAACACACGGTAGATATTATTTCCACTAAGCACTGCAGTGCCATTTCACTCCGACTAGAGCCACATTTCCAAGTCCCCCTAGTTGGCCCCAACTCGGGTTTATATGGCAAACTACCAAAGTTGGCCACGTGACGTTATCCTTTATGCCCCCACACAGGTGGCACATTGGCAGATCATCCCCTGTCAGGGATCCATCCCCCCTCTGGCTCCCTCAATGTTAGATTTGTCATCACTGGTTTAGACATCCAAAACAATCTAGAGAGTTACTGTCGAGTTCCAACAAAGAGTTTCGATACCAAGCTGCCAATCATGGTTTTCCAAACAAGCTTACATTGTGCACGTGACGTTGTTCATGTCCGGCAGGTGTTCCACTGTTTTCAATAACAAGCCCTCAACTTTCTGTCATGTGGTGACAGTCAAAACCTCCATTCCGTCTGATGTCCGGAACTATAGATGACAGCCGGAACTATTCCATATCCTGAGCGGGCAAGGCTATGTGATTTCAACTGTTTATGAACTGCCAGCGCGGTGTATCCATTCCTTCTCACTCACCACCAAATGTGTATATGGGCTGCCCCGATGTAACCCGTGCAGCTGTGTTTACTCTGTTAGTACGACTGTTGTGGCCTAGAAAATATACGCCAAGCAAACGTCGGTATTATTATCTGGTTAACTCATGGCGATCTCGTGACATAGGCCCCCTCTTAAGAGAGTAGTCCATCTCACTCTTCTCCACCATGAGTTTAATCCAGATGATTCATTCTTCTTCTTCAGGAGCTGGGTGTCTTGACAAGAAATCCGCTCCAACATTTTCCTTCCCAGGAATGTACTCTACTGTGAAATTATAAGGTTGAAGTGACAACGCCCACGCATCAAACGTGCGTTGAGCTTCTGAGAAGTAGCCAGGAACATCAGGGGTTGATGATCCGACTTGACCCGAAACTTAACTCCATACAAATAGGGCTGGAATTTTTACACTGCCCATACGAGAGACAAGCACTCTCTCTCGACGGTTGAATAATTCCTCTCCGCCTGTAGAAGTTTCTTACTTGCGTATGCCACAGGTTTCAAAACCGAAGCATCGTCTTTTCCTTCCTGTAACAAAGCGGCTCCAATTCCAATCGCACTCGCATCCGTTCTCAACACAAATTGTTTGGAAAGGTCAGGGAGCTGTAATACAGGTTTGCTGACCAAGGCCTCCTTTAACTGACTATAGGCATTCTCACATTCTGGTGTCCAAATGATTTGGTCCGGGAATCCCTTTTTCAAGGTTTCCGTCAACGGAGCTCCCAGTTCAGTGAAATGTGGGATAAATTTGTGGTAGAACCCACACAACGAGAGAAAAGATCGCACATCCTTCTTCGTTTTTGGCCTTGGTGCATTTCTGATTTTCTCCAGGTTCTTCTCTTCTGGGACAATGTGTCCTGGAGTGATGGTGTGACCTAGAAATTCCAGAGTCTGGTAACCAATCATGCACTTGGTTGGACGAGCAGTAAGCCCTGCTTCCGTGAGCCTATTAAACACTCTCTCCAAGGATTGTAAGTGGTCATCCAAGCTGTCACTGGAAATCAGAATATCATCCATGAATGAGATGATGGATGGATCCTGTAACGGATCTAGTAAAGTCCTCATCATGCGTGTAAACACACTAGGTGCATTGCTGAGTCCAAAGGGCATGACCTTGAATTCGTAGTGTCCACTGGGTGTACTGAAAGCCAACAGTGGTCGAATCTCCGGTTTGACTGGTATCTGATAGTACCCCCGACTCAGATCCACCTTTGAAAAGTACCGAGCCTTATGGAGCCTAGCGAATAACTGATTTGGGATTCGGCAAAGGTTCCACCTGAAACTGGTGTGACTGTTCAGAAGTCGGTAGTCTATACAAAACCCGGTGTTCTCCACTTGGTTTCGTAACAAAACTCCCCCCGCATTGTATGGGGATGTGGAGGGTGCAATCACGTCATCCTCCAGATTTTTTGTATTTCCTCCTCCAGGGCCTTTTCTGTAGAGAATGGCACTGGGGTAAACCTTTTGCAAACAGGCTCCTGTGTGGTCAAAGTCATCTCGAACTCAACCAACCTCGTTCGTCCTGGTTTATCAGTCAGTATCTCCTTATGAGACTTGAGAACCCTGGGGTTATCCTTTCCCTCTCCTGGGAGGTCAGATCAGGGTTCACTTGCACATCCTATAGGTTTCCTGGTGTTCCAAGGGATATTCCCTGCCCTCGCTGGTTCCCACTTCTGTCTCCACTGCAACTGCCATTGCCATGAGGTGAGCTGCCTTGTCTCCGGGTCTCTCTTCGTATTTCCGCAAGAGATTGATATTGAAAATCTTCGACTTTCCCCGATCCGGATCTGATAGTTGGTTCTGGATATCACCCTTTCCACGGGAAATGGTCCTTGCCAACCTATCTCCAGTTTGTTGTTTCCGTTGGGAAGTAGCAACAAGACTTTGTCTCCCACCTCTAGAGATCTTTCTTTAGACCTACGGTTGTAGTAAGCCGCATGTCTTTTCCTGGCTTTTTTCATGTTTTGATTTGCCAGAGTCCATCCCTTGTGGAGTTTTTCTTTCAGTTCCTCCACGTATTTATAGGATGAGATCACTTCTTCTGACGTCCCCTCTTCAGTCCAACTCCTCAACATGGCTTCCAACGGTCCTTTGATTGGACGACCAAACAGCAACGTAGCGGTGGTAGTCCTGTTGAGCCATGAGGAACTTCCCGATAGGCAAAGAGTGCTGCTGGGATATATTCATCCCACCTATCAGGTTTTCCTGCGCTAGTTTCCTGAGCATTGTAATCAACGTGCCGTTGAAACGCTCACTTGTCCATTGGCTTGAGGGTGGTAAGGGCTGGTATGTATGTGGTTATAGTGAAACACCCTAAATACCTCCTCCATGAGTTTTCCACAAAACTGAGATCCATTGTCCGTCAGAATTTGATCCGGAAAGCCTAATCTGGTAAAGGCCTCCATCAGTGCGTCCGCCACTCTTTTCGAGTCAATCGTGGTCAACGGTATAGCCTCACCCCACATTGTACAGCAATCCACCATGGTGAGTATATACATGTTCCTCTTCCTAGTCCTGGGAAGTGGACCCACGATATCGATGGCTACCCTCTCGAAAGGAGAGTTCATGATGGGCATCTCACCCAACACCACCGGTGCTGTCCAGTGTTTCGGTGCCACCCTCTGGCACTCAGGGCATGACTTCACATACCGACGCACATCATCTGTCATTCCCGGCCATATTAGTGGCAGGAAATCCGCTGCATGGTGGCGGCAATACCCATGTGTCCACTAAAGGAGATGGTATGCCCCATATGAAGAATCTGGGACCGGTGAGCTTTCGGGACGACCAACTGACCGTATAGGTTGTCTCTACTTCCTGCTCTCCTGTAGAGTATCCTATTCTTCATGTAGTACTGCCCCCGTCCTGGTGGATAAGCACTTTTCTGCAGCTTTTTGTAGCAAGGACGTAAAGTATCATCCTCACTCTGGGCAGTTCGTAGCTCCCCCGGCATTGGGTTAGTCACAATTGCGTCTGCCTCTTCCGTTTTCGTCTGAGAGCGAGTCTGCATTGCTCCCATATGGATTGGCTCCTGGGGCATTCCCAGAAAGACATACCGGCAACCTAGGATGACTGGAAAAATGGGATCGGTCAATACAGCGGCCTTGATGGTGCCGGTGACGTACCTTGAGCGAATCTCCACATTAGCAATGGGCAACTTCATGGTTACAGCACTCTTCTGTGCAGACTGTATATCCAATGTCTCACCTGTGAATTGTTCTGGATGCACCAGATCCGCAGAAATCACGGCCTCTCCGTCCAGTCATGTGTCGTATAAACACTCCACTTGACGACCGTTAACCTCTACCAATTCCACTACAGGTGGTTTTTCCTGGTCTGGAGTCTCTTCCTCGGCCTCGACCTGTTCGGTGGGCTCCACCTTAGGTTTCCCGGGGCACACGACGTATTGAGTGTCTCCTGACTCTCCTCTGCAGTCAATAGCATTGTGCGTATTCGACTGGCATTTTTTGCACCATTTCCCTGTCCTAGATTTTCTATTGCCAGACTTGAGTGAGCTCTCCTGGTGGCGAGCTTCCTTGTTGACCTTGGCATTTTCCGTGACAACCTCCTTGGAAGTCACTTGACATGCTGCGAAGTGAGGGTTCTTAGCCTTCGATTTGCAGTCCCTCGTATTGTGAGAGGGTGGCTTACAAATTGAACACCACTTCTCCAACCACGGTCGTTTAGGTGTAGAGCTTGAAGTGCTCTTGCTTCCCTCCTTCTTCTTCTCTGAACTATCCTCTGATTTTTGCACATAAGGTTCCCACTTTTTGATTCCTGAGTTTTTGGCTTTCTTCTTGTTATGTTTCTCTTGACTTTTGGTGTTGGTGGAAGGTTCTCCCCTGCCTCCCCATGTACCTCGACGAACCGTTCTGCTAATTTAGTCACAAGGTCAATACGTTCTGCCCTTGTTCTCCCAGGAACGTCCTGAGAGGTTTAGACATTTGCTTCTTCAGCTGGTCGACCACCATGAGCTCTTCCAGACTCTCATAGTCATGTGCGAACCCAGCCAAATCCATCCACTTATGGAGATAAGATTTTAGACGCAAACTGTAGGCGGCAAACAACTCCCCCGGTTCTCGTTTCGCTGCTCGAAATTTTTTCCGGTAGGTATGTGACGTAACCTCGAATCGTTTCAGCAGAGCCGTCTTTAACTCGTCATAATTGTTCTCATGTCCTGGTGGCAGGCGAGAATAAACCTCGTATCCGGTCCCGCGTAAACCTGGGATAGCTTAAGATTTCCATTTGTTACGCTCCAGACCCATAGCAACAGACATGGCCTCGAAGCGTTGAAGGTACTGGTCAATCTTCTCTTTGTCCTCCTCGTAGACCGTCAAAGGAACTTCATAGCATGGTACCCATGTCCCCCTACTGGTTTTGAGCCTGGGATGGAGGAACCTCCAACTGCTCCCTCAGTTTCTCCATTAGATTGACTCTTCAACTCGAGTTCCCTCATCCGGTACTCGTGCTCCCTTTTCTGTGCTTCCTGTTCAGCTTCTAATTTCCTAGCTGCTTGCTCAGCTTCAAATTTCCTAGCTGCTTGCTCAGCTTCAAATTTCTTAGCTGCTTGCTCAGCTTCCAATTTCTTAGCTGCTTGCTCAGCTTCCAATTTCTTAGCTGCTTGCTCAGCTTCCAATTCTTAGCTGCTTGCTCAGCTCCACTTTCTTAGCTGCTTGTTCAACTCCATCCTTCTCAATTCCAGCTCGGCCTTTCGATCTTCCCTTTCTGCTTGACGATACGCTCTCTCCACTTCCTGTATGTAATCCGTTAGAGCAGACCCGACAGTCCCATTTCTTCCCCTTTGCCTTTAATTCTAACGTGCTTAGTTTAGGGGTGGCCATTATACAGAGCGGTAAGCTAGCAGGGCAAGTACAATATAACTGCAAATTACTATACAGATATATGAACAAGTACTATAAATCTAGATATTACCACACACAGCACATTCACTCAGTGACAAGAGTAGAATCAGGACCACAGACCTATGCAGACGTGTGAAGTGTGAACAGGTAAGATATTTGTCCTAACCCCTATCCACATTCACTCTAGCTGGATTCTCCAAAATGATATCTCCCTCTTATAACTAAGAATCCCGTGTCAAAAAGACCCCGTTGTCAAAAGATCCACTGTCAAAGGTTCCTGCTTGCAGGAGATCTCGCTGTCCAAGGATTCCGTTTACGGGAGATCCCGCTGTCCAAAGATCCCGTTTACGAGAGATCCCGCTGTCCAAAGATTCCGTTTACGAGAGATCCCGCTGTCCAAAGATTCCGTTTACGAGAGATCCCGCTGTCCAAAGATTCCGTTTACGAGCACCCAATAATGTCATATCCTCCTTTAAAGTGTCGTCCCTGGAGTGAAGAGAGTCAACACTCACATTATAATATTTTTCCCCTTTTTAATATTCTGGAGAATCCACCAGCTTCCGTCCAACATACTCCATCAGCCCGTGGACACCTTTTCCTGTCACTCTCTCACTGTCGTACTATGCCCCCTCTCATAATTCCCCAACGCAACATACTCAACAACTCTTGCTTCTAAAAATTAATAAAGATTAATTTAGTAAAAGAAAAGTGTAACATATATGAGACGTGTATGTGAAGAAAAGGTGTGACGTGTTCTATAAAGTGTGTAGAATCGGACTCTCAGACCACAACCCAGTCAGCTGATCCCAGCAAGGATAGACCACAGCACGTTACGTCAGAACATGTACATCTCACCCAGTGCCGAAACCATCTTGCCGGATACTGCTTTGCCTCTGTAGACCTCTGGTAATCCCATTTCATGATCATCCGAAATAGACACCGGTGGTATTAACAGTTAATCATGGACCGGTTGCACCCTACACAATGTCCGTTCCTATCGTTCCTAAAAAATGCACAAGTCCTTTGTAGTGTGTACACAGTTACTAATGTTAATTGTTAATGTACTGGATCCTCACTCGTGTCTATCTAGCCTCAATTATCATGTCTTGTGTTCTATTACACGAGATTATATCACACTAGGCAACTATTATCAGTAATGTTCTCAGTTAGTTACTACTGTCTGATGCTGTGTGGTGCATCAGTAATCATCACTCTCTTTGGTAAATCATCTTCCTTCTAGCTTCAGTTACGTTCTGTACGAAACTTTATTTGACTGTTCCACTGGTGTTCTTCCGAATGGGATTTGAACCTTTCCTAAAAACTTGTTGAGTTTCCTCGGATCTGGTAGGGAACCTAGGATAGAAACAACACATCTGGTGAAAGTACTAGTCACTGATCCTATCGGCTGAGTGTAAGCCTATTGCCTTGCTTAATGATCTTTAGCTAACTAAACTATGTCATAGAGCAGATTAGCTACCCACCCAGGGCCGAATCAGGCTATGACAAGAAAGACCCATACAGAGTGCAAACCCCAGCGGGCAATTCCCCCGTCTTCCCAATTATCCATCATTAATCGATTCTTAACTAGCATAGCTTATCACCACTACCCTACTGCTATTCTTAACTAGCAGAGCTAATATCACTATTCTACTCTAACTAGTTTCCACTAACAGTGCTAATCATCACACTATAGTTTTAACAAGGCTACAGTCTATATTAATTAGAACTAATATAAGAATAGGTTATACCTTAAATGGCACTACTGCAGTCCTATCAATCATATCTACATCTGCCATGATAGGCACGTGTAAAATTAAGTCACTAATTAACACACGGTAGATATTATTCCACTAAGCACTGCAGTGCCATTTCACTCCGACTAGAGCCACATTTCCAAGTCCCCCTAGTTGCCCCAACTCGGGTTTATATGGCAAACTACCAAAGTTGGCCACGTGACGTTATCCTTTATGCCCCACACAGGTGACACATTGGCAGATCATCCCCTGTCAGGGATCCATCCCCCTCTGGCTCCCTGAATGTTAGATTTGTCATCACTGGTTTAGACATCCAAAACAATCTAGAGAGTTACTGTCGAGTTCCAACAAAGAGTTTCGATACCAAGCTGCCAATCATGGTTTTCCAAACAAGCTTACATTGTGCACGTGACGTTGTTCATGTCCGGCAGGTGTTCCACTGTTTTCAATAACAAGCCCTCAACTTTCTGTCATGTGGTGACAGTCAAAACCTCCATTCCGTATGATGTCCGGAACTATAGATGACAGCCGGAACTATTCCATATCCTGAGCGGGCAAGGCTATGTGATTTCAACTGTTTATGAACTGCCAGCGCGGTGTATCCATTCCTTCTCACTCACCACCAAATGTGTATATGGGCTGCCCCGATGTAACCCGTGCAGCTGTGTTTACTCTGTTAGTACGACTGTTGTGGCCTAGAAAATATACGCCAAGCAAACGTCGGTATTATTATCTGGTTAACTCATGGCGATCTCGTGACAGTTACAGTTATGACTTAAACATGTGTAAATAAGGTAGCAGGCGTGTTGTATTATATTAAATTAAAAGGAGTTGCTTGGGGAAAACAACTGTATATAAGCCCGTTGCAGATATGAGATATCGCTTAAGACGATTAATCATCCCATGGCAATTCATCAATTAAAATGGTACCCTTTGGCCTAATATCCAGATTGTTCAGAAATGTGTAGAGCACACGCTTTTCATGTTATTTCAACCAGTGTTTTGAACCTTTCATTCCAACAGACTGTTTTATTTTTTTTTTTTTAAACAATTTTTCTTATGTTTCTCATGTCTTGTAGATGTATTAAAATGTGTTTATATTAACGTTATTGTCAGAAGTGGGGTGTGCCGCCGCCAAGCTATGTACTATCACTGGCGAGCAACCCGAATTTGTCAGTATTGACTCGGGACAAAATCTGTATGGCTGAAATTAAGATTAAACCCCTGGATACTCAAGAGTACAGCTGTGAATGGCGCATTAATATTTATAAATAGCTGGTCTTGATATTCCCAAGGAGTGGGAAAGGTAAAGTTAGATGTCTGGGTTTAAGTCTACCAATGGACTATTAGACAGTGCAGGCTTTTCCCCCCGATATAACTCCCCTCCCTAGTATGCAATTAATCCCCCACCAAGGTAAGCAAAGCAATTGTTTCCCTGAAAAAAATATAACGATTGAACTATGAGTTAAAACAAACTACAATCAAATTTTTATCTATCATTAATCATAAAATATATGGTGGTTATCAGCATGATGGTAGTGAAAATGTAGAGGTTTATGCAGTACAGCAATCACATATATGTAGTGATGAAAAGCATGTACATAACTCTAAAGTTACTCGTATCCTCTCTGGATCTGTAGCCGGATTACATGTGAGATCCGCCTCGATCACCTCCCATCAAGTTCCAATATTCTCAAGCAGTCTTAGCCAGGGTCCGCTATGTTTAGCTAAGGACCGATATGATCCGCCACGGACAGTTACGGTCAGATAAAAACGCCGGTTGGTGTTCGGAAAAAGTGTTCTGTCCTGACGCCACCTGGTCCCTCCTGGTTATCACTGCATGGGAAAATCTGGTACTCTTGTTGAGAGCTAGAATACATAATCAAGAATGTGTATTGTCTAGTTCTATACTAATACAATCTAAAGTTAAAACGAACAATCTAGCACGCCATTCACCATACACAATAGGATGTCTGGCAGTGTCTCTCCTCCAGCTTTACCGCATTCACTCTCTATTACTGTCGAGTCGTGGAGGACTTTTCCATGGTCTAACACGTCTGTAGTTACATCTAATGTCATTCCTTCTGCTGGTCCCGACATGAGCAATGTAATGTCCTAAGTCCATGTCACGTAATCAAACACCCGGTTCTTAGCAGCCACTCGGTCAAAAGTTGTTTTAGCAGATCAAATGGTCAGTGGAGTTATTACAAGAGTGTCTGATCGGCAGGCTTAAGTGCCAGTGATCAGTCTCTGGGCTAGGCCTGAGTTACGATGAGCGCTCGTTCACCACACACTGTAAGGGCTAAGCTGAGTATATACCCATTACATATTGTGGGTAATGCCTACACTACTACATCTCTGTCTCAAACACAATCACGCTCTTAACATAAAACATTCACCATGTTGTGCTCACTACGACAATTTGCCACTGCACATAATAATATAATTAGTACAGCAATTAATCACCCTGAGGTGTTATAACTATGTTGAGCATCTACGTTCAGTATAACCAGAATATACTAGGAAATATGTATAGCATCATACGCAAAATGTGCATAAACACACAACTAAATACATTCCATCATTTGAACGATTGCATACCATGATAGTCCTACTTGTTAGTAAAAGTTAAATAGTAATACAACTATACAGACAAGTGCGAATGTAATAGCTCTCATTGCAAGAACATAAGTCACATTGAGTCAAAAGTCATACATGAGCGTGAATTTTAACAAAACAATTTCCCGACTCAGGAACTTGCTATGGTTCTGGGAATTGTTAAGACAAATAAAATTTGTAAGTATAAATGCAAGGAGGAATAGATGGCCAGTAGTTCCCTCGCTTAGTTAACGACGACTGCAGACGTAGAACTCTCTTCTCACCCCCCCCCCCCCCTCCGATGATATTGCCAGCGCAGTCTCCTAACGATTACGCCAACGCGTCCGTTCAGTAGATAATAATTATTATTTCACCAGTAATAATAACAATTATTGCTGATTCGCTACATTGACCAATATTCTTCGATTCTGCGCCGTTAACGAATTGTTACAGTTATTAAGTCAAATATTCTGGCCACATTTAAAATTAATGAGTCGGGAAATTCTGATGAAACTGTACATGAAGCAGACAGCTATACACGTAGAAGATACGATTTAAAGACATAGCAAGTGCAATTAAAGTAGAGGCATATAGTAATGGAGGTTCATCACAGCTAGTTTTCATTGCGAAGACGGTATCTAATTTTTGATGTCACTTAAGGTTAACTAAATCACTAAATCAGAAGTGGTCTTTATATGTTTCGGATGACTTGGGAAAGGGGGCGGGTCTCCGTGACGAAGTTGTTACATCGCCTGGCTCGCGCTCCGAAGGTTGTACTTTCGATTCCGGCCTACATCGTTCAGTTGACGAGTGCAATTTTCTCGGAGACTCCTGTGGGTCGTCGCTGGAGCTACGAAGTGCGTGCTTTGTGTGACACTTTCGACAGGTCGGTCTGGAGAAAGAGACCGAGCCGTATGGGATATAGCCCTGTTCAATAAAGTCGATCATCTTGTCTTTTAAATCCTGTTTAAAATCCTTTAGATGAACTTTATCCGGCTTCCTGGCCTAGAGGTTAGCGACTTTTCTCCTTAATCTCGTATACTCTCATAAGTAACGTGACGACGGTGAGAATCAGCAGTGGTTCGAATCGCGTCGGTAATTTACGGTGTATGTGAGCCGGCCGCTCAGAAAGCAATGGCAAACTACTGAGCGTAATCTTGCCAAGAAATCACCAATCAGCTGAAAGATGCTGATGTTGATAACGATGTCCTGTAAAGGATATGCAAACATATTTATTTATTTAGATGAACTTAGGTTATTTTGAAGTTTAGTAGAGCTTTCAATACAGCGTCTTACACCATTGGATTAACTAGATAGGTGTATTGCCGGTACAGATCAAACGAGCATTGATTATTTAAGGCCCGCTATATGATACTTCGAGGGGTTACAACACTTTCTCTGTAATCCCGTTTATCACGCAGAGTCTCGTAGCGGGCGAGAGCTGGAGGCGGTTCGACCCTCGCTGGTGACTTGCGGGATAACTGAGCCGGCCGCTCAGAAAGCAATGGCAAACTACTGAGCGTAATCTTGCCAAGAAATCAACAGACAGCTGAAAGATGCTGCTGTTGACAGCGATGTCCTGTAAAGGATATAGGAATAAAAAAAAATATGATACTTTCTTTCTACCGTACGGAAACAATGATGTTTACAAGTGCATGCTTTATATCAAAACTAGAGAAACTTCTGCGAACAACAAAATCCATATGTCGCCGTCATTACCCCTGGCTAATCAGGTTTGTCACACCCAGTTTGCTCGTTGGAGTTAATTTATAATTGAAATAAATTTAAAGTTGGCAATTTGTATGGCTACACAGGTTTTGAGTGTTAATTTGGTAGGGTGAAGTTATCGATTACAAGGTTAAATTACGAGAAAACAGAGGTTACAACTTGGGGCAAGTTGTCTGCACAATGATCCTGTTCAATTTATCACCAGATTTAGCAACGGAGTAATTGTAATTTGATTTGATAAACTGTGGCAGAAGGAACAAGGTATAAAGGATTTGTATGTGAAGCAACGAGGAATATTCAAGTGAGAATAACTGTGCAGGGAATGGAATGTGTGTATTTTCATGGCTCTCGCACCACATCAGACAAGCGCAGCGGTTCGAAATATGTGAAACTATTGATTAAACCAAGTGGGCAGTACCGTTCCGGGGGCGGTGGCGGTTTTGGATTTTACTAGACTTAAAATGAAGAATGAGGTGTGTGTGTGTGTGTGTGTGTGTGTGTGTGTGTGTGTGTGCGCGCGCGCGTGCGTGCGTGCGCGCGCGTGTATAAGGAGCCTAGATACCGTCTGGTAAGCAAAGGGACGCCATCCTTAAATGTTTAGGAACCATTGATTTACACCATAACTGGTTTAATTAATCAATAACAACGAAAAGCCGAATTGATCACTGTTACTAGAACACAATCCATATGTGACAGAATGAGCGCTGCGGCTAGAAAGCTTTCATCAGCGCAGAAAACAAAAAGACGCTGCTATAACTACAAAAAGTCACGAAGCTAAGGTCCTGGAGACGTCTAAATCCCAGGGTAGTAAAAATCGTTACTTGTCTACCAGATCTACAAGACCTTCCACGACACAACAGCAGATCACGGTAAACGTGAAACAAAAATTATGAAGTGCGTGTAAATGGTAACGTCTAATAGAAGCAGAATCATCATCATCATCATGTGCCATCCGGTAAGCGTGGGCGGTCATGTCTCGCCATCTCACTCGATCAACAGAGGCTTTGGATCAGCTCAGTGTTCCTGTCTCGGCCATGCCACATGGTCAGGCCATCCAGGTATTTACTTTTCTGCCTTCCTCTTGCTCTTTTGCCATCAATCTTGCGAGTTGTCACCAAGTTCTCCAATGTATTTCTTCTCATAACGTAACCAAACAATGTTGACTTTATATCTTGGTGTGAGTGAGAATTCTGTTCCCAAAAAAGTGTATACTGAATTCATAAACTGGCGACTGCCGGGGATAGCGCTTCTTATATTTTGCCACTCACAATCTTAAACAAGGACAACAGCAACCATGAAATAAAATGGCAGCATTGTCGCTCTTTTTTCTACTGCCTGAAAATAAGGAAGAAAGAAGTGTAAAATGTATCACATAAACTGCATAATGTATTGCCGCTGCTGGGCAAGAAGAAGAAGAAGAAGAAGAAGAAGAAGAAGAAGAAGAAGAAGAAGAAGAAGAAGAAGAAGAAGAAGAAGAAGAAGAAGAAGAAGAAGAAGAAGAAGAAAAAGAAGAAGAAGAAGAAGAAGAAGAAGAAGAAGAAGAAGAAGAAGAAGAAGAAGAAGAATTTAATCACTTGTTAAATAATCAATATGGCCGCTTTAAGGAGACCAAATTGTACACCCACTACCACTTCCGCTTCCGTCTGTATTTCGAATTTCCAATGTGAACTGGATGGTCATATTGTTCCATTGACCTTAGAACTTTGAAGCGTCTGAAAAACCCCAGTAATAAATTCGGATCCTCTGAGTACAAGTCTCTGGAGAGTTCTTTGTCTGCGTGTTCATCTTGCGAGCACCATATTTTGGGTGTTCAAAGACACTTGAAAACGACACCCGTATTTGAGGAGAAAATAACATATTTGTTTTCTCAGGAAACGCAATTTAAACACAACCAAGCTTAAAATTAAGTCCCCTGTCTTCGCCGACGGCCACATTTTTCTCCCGTTGAAGCCACTTGTATTTTTGTCTTTTAAATAAAGAATATTTTTAGTTACGGACGCGATTGTTGTGAGCAATTTTATGGATCAGTGTTCGGACTGTTGATTGCCCATGTTAAATTTGGTCTCTAGATACTCCAGAACATTACCAAGGTACTTTGTCTGAATAATAGAAACACAGAAGTAATGGTTATTGCACAGATAAATTGTATGCCCATGCGCGACATAAAAAAGGTCGACATGGCCGAACGGATAAGAGCGTTTGCACTTAAACTTCCGGTGCGCTAAATGCGGGGTAATGAGTTCAGTCCATACGCCGGCATTAAGTTGGACGTAAATGTTGGCTTCTTGTTCTGAAAGCGATGACAAAGTGCTGAACGTAAACTTGCGTAAAAATTCAACCTGGGGTTGGTCGCAAGGTGCTGCAAACCGCATGCAACATTACTTCTGCCGCATCATAGTGATTGGAAACAGTCTAAAACAAGTCAATGTTTAAGTGTTTATATACTTTAATAACAGCAGATGGAAGGCGAATTAAGCAAGTTAAAAGTAGAATAGTCCATGTAAAGGCAACATTTTCTTAGTTGAAAAATAATTTCTACAATTTCTCTTGGTTGATCAAGGCGAGAAAAGGAGTTCTTAAGAGCTATACTGAGCCAGTCCTGATGTACGGATGCATGGATAATTAGCAGACAAGTGAGAAATTGTGTGAAAGCTGCGAAGACGTGGCTTTATAGAGGAATGATCAGAACATCATGAACAGATAGAAAGAGCTATGAAGTGTTAGTTAGTTAGTTAGCTAGTTAGTTAGTTGGTTAGTTAGTTAGTTAGTTAGTTATTTAGTTAGTTAGTTATTTAGTTAGTTGGTTAGTTAGTTAGTTAGTTAGTTGGTTAGTTAGTTAGTTAGTTATTTAGTTAGTTAGTTAGTTACTTAGTTAGTTGGTTGGTTAGTTAGTTAGTTAGTTAGTTATTTAGTTAGTTAGTTATTTAGTTAGTTAGTTATTTAGTTAGTTAGTTAGTTAGTTAGTTGGTTAGTTAGTTAGTTAGTTAGTTATTTAGTTAGTTAGTTAGTTAGTTAGTTACTTAGTTAGTTGGTTAGTTAGTTAGTTAGTTAGTTATTTAGTTAGTTAGTTATTTAGTTGGTTAGTTAGTTAGTTAGTTAGTTATTTAGTTAGTTAGTTAGTTAGTTATTTAGTTAGTCAGTTAGTTACTTAGTTAGTTGGTTAGTTAGTTAGTTATTTAGTTAGTTAGTTATTTAGTTAGTTATTTAGTTAGTTATTTAGTTAGTTAGTTATTTAGTTAGTTAGTTAGTTGGTTAGTTAGTTAGTTATTTAGTTAGTTAGTTAGTTAGTTAGTTAGTTGGTTAGTTAGTTAGTTAGTTAGTTACTTGGTTAGTTAGTTAGTTATTTAGTTAGTTAGTTAGTTAGTTAGTTAGTTGGTTAGTTGGTTGGTTGGTTGGTTGGTTGGTTTTTTGGTTCGTTCGTTTGTTCGTTAGTTCGTTAGTTAGTTAGTTCGTTAGTTCGTTAGTTAGTTTGTTTGTTTGTTTGTTAGTTTGTTTGTTAGTTAGTTAGTTAGGTTGTTTGTTTCTTTGTTAGTTAGTTTGTTTGTTAGTTTGTTAGTTAGTTAGGTTGTTTGTTTGTTTGTTTGTTTGCTTGTTTATTTGTTTGTTTGTTTGTTTGTTTGTCTGTCAGTCAGTCAGTCAGTTAATTAGTTAGTTAGTTAGTTAGTTAGTTAGTTAGTTAGTTAGTTAGTTAGTTAGTTCGTTAGTTAGTTAGTTAGTTCGTTAGTTAGTTAGTCAGTTAGTTCGTTAGTTAGTCAGTTAGTTAGTTAGTTAGTTAGTTAGTTAGTTAGTTAGTTAGTTAGTTAGTTAGTTCGTTAGTTAGTTAGTCAGTCAGTCAGTTAGTTAGTTAGTTAGTTAGTTAGTTAGTTAGTTAGTTAGTTAGTTAGTTAGTTAGTTTGTTTGTTAGTTAGTTAGGTTGTTTTTTTCTTTGTTAGTTAGTTTGTTTTTTAGTTTGTTAGTTAATTAGGTTGTTTGTTTGTTTGTTCGTTTGTTTGTTTGTTTGTTTGTTTGTTTGTTTGTCAATCAGTCAGTCAGTCAGTCTGTCAGTCAGTCAGTCAGTCGACAGATCATCCTCATTGCACATGGAACCATTCAGTCCATAAATGCTCCTCAGTAAATCTCGCAGCGTGTAGTAACTGACGAAACCAGTTCTGTGTTGGTGTATTAATCTTCTTTGGCTTCCTGGGTAGTATTCTTGTTTGGCCACACCTCTATTAATTTGCTGTTCTCGCAGTCTGACCATGGTTGTATATTCACAGTCATAACTTGGCTCTCGCAAAAGTCTTACTTATCTTAGAGCATTCAGAATGTCAGCTTGGTCCATGGCTCGACCGCCGTCAACAGTAGCCTTACCCTGCAAGCTTGTCAGCCCGCTAAATTCCTTGTACACCCGCATGCCCTGGCAAGAAAATGAAACTAATCTTTGCCAGCCGACACCGCTCCAGAGACAGCAGCCATTCTCTTCGGATCCACCCTATCTCTATCTTTTTGAGTATGCTCATTGAGTCACTAAGGAAATATGCTATAGTGAATGGTTGTGTCTCGAGCCATATTATTGCTTTACTTACTGCCATGACTTCCATAGTCAGGTTACTTATGGTCAAAGCAAAAGCACCAGAATCTTCCATCACAATTTTCCCTCCGGCCTGAGCTGTAAAAGCCCATGAACTTCTCACCCGTCGAACGACTTACCCATCTGTATAAATGACAGCATCACCCTCCAAAGAATTCTCGAAAATCAAAGCCTGTACTTCCTCCTCCACAGCAGCCGATTTTTCTTGTCTGCATTTTCTGTCCAGTCGGATGCAAACTGAAAAGGACGTACACAAGACCTCAACCAACTCACCCACAGCCACCCTACCATTTGTTATTTCCTGCAGCGCCTTCCATGTCCTCTCCTATTATTCATCGTCTCTAATTTGTTTCTCAGTTTGTGTTTTTTTTTATATCCCTCAGTGTATTTTCTTATGTGGGTTCCAGAAAAAGGACTTTCTAGTTATAAAGTTAATTGGTTGCACAATTCTGACAAGCCAGCTGTCAAGGCCCGCGAATTTTCTAGTGAAAGAATGTAAGCCAGCGATCCAGATTACTTGCGATTTTCTTCGTATCTCGTCATACTTCTTCTAGAAGAACCTACTTCCATCTTAGTTGGCTGAGCTACTTTTCTTTCCTAACCTTTCTTTAGACGTCTTCATGGTTGGCTGGAATTTGCAGCTACAGTTTTCTACTGGATGGACGTAGCCAGTCTCTCGCCAACCCTCCACAGTCGCCAGTTACTGTATGCAATGCAGGTTGCCGTGTAACTCAACTTTGCTGTATTTATGGCCTCGTACCATGGGAACCATACTGTGCCCTTCACGGAAATATATGTTACCGCGTCCTTAACAAACATTAGGCAAAGCAAGATCATACTATTCATCTTTTCCACGTTGTTACATACTTGTTTTCAAATACTTGTTCGTTTTGCTGTTCAGATTACAGATTGCATTTTTTTTTTCTGCTTCCCGTCCAAACTGATACAGAACATGTGGGAAGGAATTTAGTGTTCAACGGAATATGCAGATCTGCTCAACTGGATGCAACTTTACACTTTATTTCAATAATTCGCCAATATTTGGCCTATATATTGAATACAACGAAACGCGCTGAATTCAATTGATGTAGGATATTCAAATTGTGGAAAGCGTGTCGTGAATAGCAATAAGCTTATTTGTTATTTGAATGAGACGGCAAGAAGACAGTTTAGTGCCTGTGTTTTGTGTGTGGAGAATGGATTATATTGATTTCTTGTAATAGTTTGGGCCTTGCGCCTACAAAATACAACATAAAAGGCCAAACGCAGCTTCTTATAATAAAGTGAAGTCCCTTTCAGAGTTTACACAGCCTGAACGTCAATAGTTTGGACTTTAAAGTGAAGTTTTCCAGGGGATTCATAACCATTCTACAACAAATCAACAATCAGTCAACCAACAATCAACCAACTAACCAACAATAATTCAACTAACAAACAACCAACCAACCAACCAACCAACCAACCAACCATCCAAACAACCAACCAACCAACCAACCAATCAACTATCCAAACAAACAACCAACCAAACATCCAAACAACCAACCAACCATCCAAACAAACAACCAACTAACCATACAAACAAACAAACAACCAACCAACCAACCATCCAAACAAACAAACAACCAACCAACCATACAAACAAACAAACAACCAACCAACTATCAGGTAACTAACCAAAAATAAACCAACTAACTAACAACCAACCAACCAACCATCCAAACAAACAACCAACCAATCATCCAAACAACCAACCAACCAACCATCCACATAAACAACCAACAAGCCAACTATCAGGTAACTAACCAAAAATAAACCAACTAACTAACAACCAACCAATCAACCAACCATCCAAACAACCAACCAACCATCCAAACAAACAAACAACCAACCATCCAAACAAACAACCAAACAATCATCCAACAAACAACCAACCAACCATCCAAACAAACAACCAAAAAAACATCCAAACAAACAATCAACCAATCATCCAAACAACCAACAAACCATCCAAACAAACAACCAAACAATCATCCAAACAAACAACCAACCAAATATCCAAACAACCAACCAACCAACAATCCAAACAAACAACCAACCAACCATACAAACAAACAAACAACCAAACAACCATCCTAACAACCAACCAACAATTCAAACAAACAAACAACCAACCAAACAACAAACAACCATCCTAACAAACAACAACCATCCTAACAAACAACCAACCAACCATCAACAACACCATCAACACACAAACAAACAACACCAAAACCACTACCCACACAAACAACCTCCAACCCCCAAC
>JACEFZ010015751.1:0-22302 GCA_014155875.1 Cepaea nemoralis | reverse complement strand
AATTCCTCAATACCAAAGAAAAAAAACATTTACCATTGTACATTTCTCTATATTATCATGATATCATACATAATAATCATAATGATGATGCAGGGAGCCTAGGTTTTTGAATTATCTTCATGAACTAAAACATCCATTGTTTTCCCCCATTGCGTACAGCACATGAGGATAGTAATCGCTGTGATATGTTTTGCCAATGACTGCTATTATTCGGAGGGTATTTATAAGAATAACTTATGCCGCATGGTCCAGTCTTCTGAATATTGCAAGCAATTTATTCACATCAATCTTCGCTTCTGTTTCTACTACGGTGAGGCGATGCGGAGTGAATCCTATCCGAACATACATTTACATCACGCGTTTAATTGTTCATGAATTTATATTCAAACATGGCCTGTCCCTAACACTATTTTATGAAATGATTATATGTTCACCCTCATATGGAGTGGTTACTAATCTGTTAACAAAAGAATGGTACTAAAATTTTAGCACTATATTCCAAGTTACAGATTATAATGTGGCAAAATATTTTATCCCCTGACTAAGTACGAGTCAGGAATATGCGTAATCATTTGTATGTCCCCGCATGGATAAAACACCTTTCTATAGTACATAGATTATTTGCAGATTTCTAAGCATAAATAGTGAGATATTGTTCACAGTGCCTAGAAGTTTTAACATAGGAATATGAAATTGACAGACACTAGTTCTTTACTATGAAGCCTGAATCAGGGGTCTGCTCCTACATTGAGAAAATCTCTAGAATGTGTTTCAGACATGAGAGTTGATACTTTACAGTACCCATAATATTCATAGATTATAGCACTACTAGTGAGATATAAGTTCATAATGCCTATACAAGATATTAACATATGGATTTGAAATTGTAAGACATAGGAAAAATTACAGCGTGGCGCCCACCTGTGTTTCCTTAGTAAACATCATCCAGCCTGGTTTAAGAGAATTGTAACTAATTCTTAATTAAACATACTGGTCTATGTAATACATAAAAATATCTTAATGATGTAGATAACATACCAATAGCTTGAAGAGAATCATGGTTTTAAAACAAACTACCTTCTCCCCGAAGGGAAAGGTCGACTTTCTTGTCAGTTCTCTTGACTAGAAATGGCCGCTTCAGTCTTTGTTTTCCCCCTCGCCAGGATTGGCCAGATAAGGGAGAGAAAACAAGCCAAACTAAATTTAGCTGTGCCACGGTCAGTCTATCGCTGTTTTATTTTCTCCTACATTAAGTAAGTTACTTAAACAGTAATTGTAAGGGTTTGTTTATTTTTAAGGGAGTCCATAAATAGGAAAGGGTAGGGACGTTTTTATTATACCACAGTGGATATGCTTGCAAATCTACAAATTGATGGGAAAGACATTAGACTTATAAAAAACATATATTGGAAACAACAAGCTGCAATAAGGATTGATAATGAAGTGGGACAGTATCAGCCAATTAAGAGAGGTGTTAGGCAGGGATGTGTGATGTCTCCAGATCTTTTTTCCCTATACAGTAAAAATACTTTCAGAAATGTAGAGGATATAAATGGAATCAGCATAGGAGGCCGAAACATCAATAACATTAGATATGCAGATGATACAGTATTAATTGCAGACAATGCGCAGGACCTGCAACAATTAGTAGATGCGGTTGTTGTACACAGTGAGTAACTGGGGTTAGAATTAAATTGTAAAAAGACTCAGGTTATGGTCGTCACTAGGAAGGAAGAAGTACCACAATGTAATATACAAGTAAATGGAAATATTCTTCAACAAGTGAATCGGTACAATTATCTTGGAACAGTCATAATATCTGATGGGAGATGCCTTGACGAGATTAGAACAAGAATCGCCATGGCGAAAGTAGCCTTTAGCAAGATGAAAAATATTCTGACCAATAAAAAGATGTCAACTGAAACGAGAAAAAGAGTGTTGAGGGGATACATAGAGCCTGTTCTTTTGTATGGATGTGAAACTTGGACAATGAGCAGACAAGCTGAAAAGCATCTGATGGCTGCAGAAATGTGGTTTCTGAGGAAAATGCAAAGAATATCATGGACAGACAGAAAAACCAATGACCAAGTACTACAGGAGACAAATGAACATTGTAAACTGATTAGAGAAATTAAACGTTGACATTCAAAATTTTTTGGACATGTTATGAGAAGAAATGGATTGGAGAACTTAGTGACAACTGGCAAGATCGAAGGGAACAGACCAAGAGGAAGACCGAGAGGAAAATACCTGGATGGCTTGGCCACATGGCATGGACGAGACAGGAACACTGAGCTGATCCACGACACTGGTGATCGAGTGAAATGGCGAGTCATGACCGCCCACGCTTTCCGGCATAGCACATGATTGATTGATTGATTGTAACACGAGTATTGGAGCAAAGATTAGCTATCTGTTGTCATTTTTCAGAATGTGTCTGTCTGCAGTCTGTCATCATAACGTGTTTGTCTCATTTCTTAGCAGACAGTAACGAGTCTGTGTGCTGTCTCTCATTAAAACGTGATTGACCACTGTCAAGAATGTGTATGTGCGTGCTTTCCCTCAGTAAAACGTATCTGAATTCTGTCAGGAATGTGCCTGTGTGTGCTTGCCGTCAGTAAAACGTGTCTGACTTCTGTCAAGAATGTGTCTGTGTGCTTTCGCTCAGTAAAACGTGTTTGACTTCTGTCAAGATTGTGTCTGTGCGTGCTTTCCCTCAGTAAAACGTGTCTGATTTCTGTCAAGAATGTGTCTGTGTACCTCATTTATCCCGAAGCAATTTCCTGCTATCGGTCTGTGATGTCTTCTTCCTCTTCTTCTTCTTCTGCAGCTGTTTCTTGTTTAAATGTTTTATTGTAAGACTCCTATTTGAGAATAGGCAACAGATGTAGACAACCAATAATTGACATCACATGTAGGCCATTTCATGGTTGGTTAGATGTTGGCTGACATTGTCTATGTAGTGATAGTGTCTATATAGTGACATTGTGTAGTGACAGAGAATAT
Source organism: Cepaea nemoralis (assembly GCA_014155875.1). Taxonomy (NCBI): domain Eukaryota; kingdom Metazoa; phylum Mollusca; class Gastropoda; order Stylommatophora; family Helicidae; genus Cepaea; species Cepaea nemoralis. The sequence goes on along the minus strand of JACEFZ010015751.1, from coordinate 19,296 downwards.
GTAGTGACATTGTCTATTTACTGACATTGTCTATGTAGTGACAGTGTCTATATAGTGACATTGTGTAGTGACAGTGAATATGTAGTGACAGTGTGTGTTGTGACATTGTCTATGTAGTGACATTGTCTATGTAGTGACATTGTCTATGTAGTGACATTGTCTATGTAGTGACATTGTCTATGTAGTGACATTGTCTATGTAGTGACAGTGTCTATGTAGTGACATTGTCTATGTAGTGGCAGTGTCTCTGTGGTGCCAGTGTGTATGTTGTGACATTGTCTATGTAGTGCCAGTGTTTATGTTGTGACATTGTCTATGTAGTGACAGTGTCTATGTAGTGACATTGTCTATGTAGTGACAGTGTCTATGTAGTGACACTGTCAATGTAGTGACATTGTCTATGTAATGGCAGTGTCTATGTAGTGACATTGTCTGTATAGTGACTGTGTCAATGTAGTGACATTGTCTATGTAGTGACATTGTCTATGTAGTGACAGTGTCTATGTAGTCACATTGTCTATGTAGTGACATTGTCTATGTAGTGACAGTGTCTATGTAGTGACAGTGTCTATGTAGTGACATTGTCTGTGTAGTGACATTGTCTATGTAGTGAAAGTGTCTATGTAGTGCCAGTGTCTATGTAGTGACATTGTCTATGTAGTAACATTGTCTATGTAGTGACATTGTCTATGTAGTGACAGTGTCTATGTAGTGACATTGTCTATGTAGTGACAGTGTCTATGTAGTGACACTGTCAATGTAGTGACATTGTCTATGTAGTGACATTGTCTGTATAGTGACTGTGTCAATGTAGTGACATTGTCTATGTAGTGAAATTGTCTATGTAGTGACAGTGTCTATGTAGTGACATTGTCTATGTAGTGACATTGTCTATGTAGTGACAGTGTCTATGTAGTGACAGTATCTATGTAGTGACATTGTCTATGTAGTGACATTGTCTATGTAGTGAAAGTGTCTATGTAGTGCCAGTGTCTATGTAGTGACATTGTCTATGTAGTGACAGTGTCTATGTAATGACAGTACCTATGTAGTGTCAGTGTCAATGTAGAGACATTGTCTATGTAGTGACATTGTCTATGTAGTGACATTGTCTATGTAGTGACATTGTCTATGTTGTGACATTGTCTATGTAATGACAGTGTCTATGTAGTGACAGTGTCAATGTAGTGACATTGTCTATGTATTGACAGTGTCTATGTAATGACAGTGTCTATGTAGTGACTGTGTCTATGTTATGATAGTGTCTATGTAGTGACATTGTCTATGTAGTGACAGTGTCTATGTAATGATAGTGTCTATATAGTGACATTGTGTATTTAGTGACATTGTCAACGTAGTGACATTGTCTATGTAGTTACATTGTCTATGTAGTGACAGTATCTATGTAGTGACATTGTCTATGTAGTTTCATTGCCAGTTTGCGACCAAACCTCATTATCCCCCATTAATGATCTTTTACAACAATCACAAATGCCATACTGTGTTCTTTAATTTTCCTTGGGGACCCTGATCAAACTCGGGGAAGTTTGGTTAACTTCACCGAAACTGTGAACTAATCTATGAATAATCGACAATTTCTCAATCCAGCCACGCGCAGTACTTGTGCCCACAGGTGGCAAATGAGGCAACTTGGACCAGACATCTTCACAATAAATTTGCGCCAGTAACCCAGCAATGTGCCAGTAACCCAGCAATGTGCCAGTAACCCAGCAATGTGCCAGTAACCCAGCAATGTGCCAGTAACCCAGCAATGTGCCAGTAACCCAGCAATGCATCAGGTGAACAAACATTTCATAAGCACACTCAACATTACAGTATCGCCCGACGGTGGGTAGTCTCCCGCAGAGAGAAAATGTGGTACTTTGACGATTAGTAAATATACCTTTGACTTCATTGAAACTATCATCCCCTGATGTTTAGATGTACCATCCTCTGATGTTTAAATATGATTGATATTCTTTCATCTGACAGATGTCTGTACTTGTAGTTTCAGTCATCTTTTCTGCCAGTGATTCTCAAAGTATAACCAGTTAATTCTGCCACAGAAGCTTTAAGTAGTCTAAGAGATTCTCAAACAAGTATCGGAGGTCAGCATGGCAAAATGGATAAGGACGCAAGTTCTTAAACATCCGGTGTGCTGATTCCGAGGTAAGGGTTTCAACCCCTACACCTGACAATTGTACTAAACTGTTGATCTCTCATCCTTGTTTTGGAACATAAATTACAAGTACCTCTGAAGTCGGAGTAGATTCACCTGATGGCGAGGGACACTGTTAATAGGGAAAGTTCATCCACGCGCAAAATTCATTCCCTCACTACTAGAAGTAGTCTGTATGGACTACGCTTGAGTTTAAAGCGAACTAGCACAAAAAGAAAGTATTGCAACACTACCATTCCTTACAGGCATTTAACATCCCATTCTGTGACGTTTTCAACTATTACTAGAAGGACAAATAGACACCGCTACAGACTGTAAAAGACATCTAATGAACAGTGATTATCAAACCATTATTAGCACTCAACGGCGATTTTTTAACGTGAGTTTGAAGATTGCTTCTGGCCAGTTTTATTCAGCGATTGCCACGTAGCACTTTAGAATGAGATACAGAATTTATAAATGAAAGAGATATCCGAAGAGTTAATCTCAAAGAAGTGAGCAGCAAAAGTCGCCAAGTGACGTCACGATGGGAAAAACGTCACGGCGTGATAGACTAGCAACCAGTGAGTGGGAGAATGATGTTTGGGCTGACAACAAGAAAGGCGGCGTAACATTCTCAGAGACGAATTATCAACGTGAATCGATCTGGAAGATGGAAATAGTAATAGGGAACCATCGTTCATAAAGGATACACGATCAAGGCATGCTCCACAGTCGGGACACACGATTGGCCTTTAATATTAAACCAGAATTTGACGGAATGGCCCAAGGTTAGCAAATGTCAACAGTAAGTCCGTATTATTATGTTAAGCGGCAACGATGCAACGCGGATACCACTAGGCGGCTAAATCATGTATCTGGGCATTCAATTAATTAACTATGTATCATGAGCATTGTGCGTTTTGCCTATATACGTAACAACGACCCTCCCAGCAACTTGGGAACGGTGTATATTAATATTTGAGGACGCTACAAGCTATTTAATATAATAAACATTGCCTTGCCAGAAAATGTCGGCCTGCCTTCAATCATTACATATTCATTAATGTTGCTCCAGTAGTTCTGCTGGACTGTTGTTCTTGACGGCGAGCTGGAATAATATTCAACAACTCTACGGCAGCTATAATCAGTTTTATATTAATATTGTGTTACTATACTCATTTATTACAAGTTATTTATCCCCATCTCTTACAACTATTCCATTCCAATCTCTTACGTCCACTATATCCCTATTACAACTAATATATCCACATCTATTACAACTTATCTGTCCAATTATAACAACTGAAGTGGTGCTGTATTTATTCTCTGATCGACAATTTCAACGTGGGCAAACTTTCCCAGGTTCTGTTATATATTTATGTATGGAGAACAAAATTCTCGACACAAGGACCGACAAGATCACTCAGTACATTACGTATTCCAAAAACAGAAACGTCATCAATCGTAATTCTAAATTCCCAATCAAAGAACTTGAATTTGATGAAAAGAAGAACATTAAAATTCTCCAGTGGATCTTTGGTTTGAATTAATTTATTAAATGGTTCGATTTGATTAAAGTTGACCCATAGATTTGATTTGCCGAGTCATGATAAACTAGGCATCTTTAAAGAAGGTAATTTGCCGTTGCTTTCCTTTCTGGCAGTGACCATACCGGCCGGAGACCGCAGCCACTGTCTCGTAAAGAGATCTTCTGTCTACCGTCGCGAAATTTGAGACCATAACCAGCAAGGCAGAGAAGTAAATATCTTGATAGCTTAGCTACATGGCATGGTCGAGACAAGAACATGGAACTGATCCATAACTATGGTGATCGAATTAGATGGCAAATCATGACCGCCCACGCTTAACGGCATGGCACATGATGGATGATTATGACACATAGACTAAACATGCTCAGAAGATGCCGATCTCTTTGACCATGTCTAAGACTAAACATGCTCAGAAGATGCCAATCTCTTTGACCATGTCTAACGTCTCAATAGCGATAACAAAATCCTCGGGTTTTGGTTCAACTCAACTGAGCTTAATAACCTAGAACAGGTCACGCTCTGCGTGATGCCGATACTTCAAAGTTTCGGACTATCTTAATCTATTGACATCAACAGCCACAACCCTGGGTTTTTATTCATCCGTACTGAGTGTAATTACCAAGAACCGCTGGCGCACTCTCTGACCCCGGCAGCTCAAAGACCCCGACTAACCGATGCCACTCTACGACCAACTTCTCTCTTTCAATTTCGATGAATCTCGAACGAATCAACAGAGATCAGACACCGCGGCTTAACTCAGGCCCATGCATTGTTCATCTCTTATCGCCAAACGAATCGTGCTGACATATTTTTCAAAATACGCAAATGAATCAATCTCTGGGAGACGTTTTCGGTAGGTGCTTGCTAAAGATTGTAACATTTACGTAATCCAAGTTAATTATTACAATGAGAAAAAGAGTGTTGAAGTGCTAAATACAACATGTACTTTTGTATGGATATGAAACGTAAACATTGAGCAGACAAGCTGAGAAACATCTAATGGCTGTGGAAATGTGGTTTCTGAGGAAAATGAAAAGAATACCATGGACAGACAGACAAACCAATTATAAAGTTCTTCATCATCATTATGTGCCATGCCGATAAGCGTCGGTGGTAATGTTTCGCCATTCACACGATCACCAGAGTCGTGGATCAGCTCTGTGTTCTTGTCTGCACCATACCACATGGCCAAGCCATCCAGATATTTACGTCTCTGCCTACCCTTGTTCTTTTTCCTACAATTTTGCCAGTGGTCACCATGATCTTCAATTTCTTTCTTCTCATAGCGTGTCCAAAACATTGTGACTGTCTACAAGTCCAACAATATACAAACGAAAGACGCAAACTGATTAAAGAAATTTGACGGAGACAGTCAATTTATTTTAGGGGCATGCTATGAGAAGAAATAAACTATAGAACTTGGTGACACCTGGCAAGGCTGAGGGAAAAGAACAAGGAGAAGGCAGAGAAGTAAATACCTGGATGTCCTGACCACATGACATGTTCGAAACAAGAACACAGAGCTGATCCACGACTCTGGTGATCGTGTAAGATGGCTAAACATGACAGCCCACGCTTACCGGCGAGGCACATGATGAATGAATGAATTATCTTGTGACATGGCGAGCCATGACCGCCCACGCCTGTCGGGCTTGGTGCATGATTATGGCAATCAGTATGATTGCGAAACTTTTATGTCATCTCTCATAGACAAAAATTGTTTGTCTTACTTAGGTTTTGAACCTGGGTCTCCTCTCAGGGAAACTAGAATCTTGGTTGGCTGTAAATCTTCTAGGAGATTGAGTTTTTTAAACTCGTATTAAGTTCAATTGCACGAACGAACAAATGAACGGGTAGATAGAACCTGCTACTTTGGGTTAAATCTATCTACAGGAAGTAAACTGTACACATATGCATGCCAAAGTTTTACACACTGATCTTTGAGGTGCACAACTGGGTGTGACACCCTTCCCTCGAAAGAGGAACGAACAAGAGGAAGACGTTCAGTGTAATGACGTCCAGGTGACCTTAACTCTGAGAAGTGCATGTACATCTGTCGGGGTGAGGCCGGTGTAGAATACTTTCTCCCGACCTGAAATCAATGAACTCACTCACCAGGACTGTTTTGCGGAGAACTTCCTCTTTCACACCCCAGAAACCACCTGAATGTGCAAGACGAGTAGTGGAGCTTCACGTTTGAACATGGATATGGGTATGTGACCAGGTGAGGATTAAACACAGAGCCGGCTTGCTCTGTAGTGCTACCTAAATGGTGTATGATTTCATATCTTTGGCGTGTACTGTTAAATGTTAACGTCAATTAATCACACGATTTTCACAAGCCTACACGATCGAGCGTTAAAACACTGCAGCCAGAACAAATCAAGGCATGAACAAAAGAGGATTAAACACATTGCATACAGACTGGCTTGGATTAAGCCTTGGCTGACAATGCTGTCATTGGTTTTAGGTACTATATTTCCAACCGGCTCCAATCTAATGCCAAATGAGAAGACTACTCTCTTAACCGCTCGCTCGCTTACTCGCTCGACAGCCGAACATAAACCCTTTAAGTAGCAACTGGAAGACAGCATGGCCGAATGGATAAAAGCGCCCGTCCATAAACATCAGTTACGCTGATGCCGAGGAAGCGGGTTCAACCCTTACAGCGGTCAGTTATACTAACATGTTGACTTTTCTTCCTTGACTTGCGGATGTAAATTACAAGTACCTCAGAAACCGGAGTGGGTACACCAGGTGATTGGGACACTGGTAATAAAGAAAGTTAATCCACATGCGAACATCAGTCCTGTGCACTAGAAGTTGTAGCATGTATATGGAGAACGTTTGAGTTCAATACGAGCGAACGCAACTAAGACAGTCATTGTGAATGATACTAATATGATAACATTAAAGGAAACAAACAGTTGATACACAATTCTGCGAAGAAACACAATAAGCACTTACAAAAAGTGTTGGAGGTTCGATTCAGTAAACCGTAGCTGTGGTCAGAGAATTTGATCGATTAACTGCTTTCTTAGATGGCCAAACAGAGCACAAGCCGACATCGAAGAACGTTACAATACTGCGCCAGAACCAACCAAGACACGACCAGAAGGCACCTACAAACAAGGAACACATATGGACTATATATCCATCCGACAACTTCCGAGGGTCTATGTCGAGAAACAGGATACCCATGCTAAAAGGTTGGGTCCAGCTGGAGTTGAACAGGTAAGGAATGGTAAAGTGTAACTAATGTATAAAAGCGTTGTGATTATCTGTTGTGATAATTTGGTGTGTCCAGTGTGTGCCGCGTGGTTACACACCCGCTTCACACGCGTGATCCGGGACTGTTTCCGGATCCGGTCAGGGATATGCACTACTGACGAGCTCAAATGAGGGCGAAACTCGAGTATAGTGCTTCCATATTGACGTGGATAGGCCTCAGCTTCATACCAGAATGCGATCGGCGTTGCCAGTAGTGGGTTGTGCTCAATATTCTAATGTAGATCAACCCAGGACTACTCTACTGGTAGACGAGTGGACTAATCATTATTTAAATGATTATCCTTATTGATTTCTAATTACCGACCATACAAATCAATGTTGTGCATATGTGTTCAATTAGGGAATAAGTACATTGATTTTGTTTTTCCTTTTAAAAAAAAACATAAAGTACATTTGATGGTTTATGTGAATTCACGTTCTGATGTATGGGCGGTGGTGGGTGGGTGTGTGTATGCGGGCATGTAAAAGTGAGTATGTATGCCTAGTTGTGTATGCGTTAACATAAATGTATCGGCGGTTGCGTTTATGTGTCCGTAGCTATATGTGGGTTAGCGTATTTGTGAAGTGGATAAAAAGTGATTACATTTTAATCCGTATGTGGATGTGTGTGTGTGTGTGTGTGTGTGTGTGTGTAATTACGTGTGACTATATGTGTGCTTGTGTGTGAATGAATCTGCTTAAGGGTGTGTATTGATATTGGTTTTATATACGCACGTGTGTGTGTGTGTGTGTGTGTGTGTGTGTGTGTGCGTGTGTGTTTATGTGTGTGTGTCTATGTATGTGTATCCACGACTGTAGACTTTTGTATATTTAGACGTGTGATGTGTGGGGTGTATGTATTGTTAAATTGATCATGTGATGTGTTCATTGTTTGTAGGTGCCTTCTGGTCGTGTCTTGGTTGGTTCTGGCGCAGTGTTGTAACGTTCTTCGATGTCGGCTTGTCAAACTCTTGTCATTGACTGACCGTTAACATTTAACTGTACATGCCAAAGAGATGGTATCATAGACACTTTAGGTAGCATTACAGAGTAAGCAGGGTCTGTGGAGAATGGGTTACAAACGCAATTCGTCATCCTGCATATCACGTTCGAAATACAGCCTCGGATGATTTGGCAGAAGACCGCACTGCGTTGGTTTTCATACTGATAAGAGTGGTCGTTCACACAGAGAGAGAGAGAGAGAGAGAGAGAGAGAGAGAGAGAGAGAGAGAGAGAGAGAGAGAGAGAGACAGAGAGAAGGAAAGAAAGAGAGAGAGAGAGAGAAATAATATGGGGTAGCATGGAAGGAGCTGTATTAGACAGCAAAAGACAGGAAAGCTTGGTGATAGTTGGTGGCGGGTCAAGGGCAACAGAAAAAGATAAATATGACATGGTGAGTCAGAGGGAGTAAAAGAAGAGGATGAGAGAGAGAGAAAAGTAAATGAGGGAGGAACAGCGGCAGCAGGAGGTGAATGAGGAGGATGCAGCACGCCCATAATGCTTTGCCCAGCTAGCCACAAACACACATCTTTCTAATGCCGAGCATTGACGAATACACCGAAAACAGGTAAATCAAATTAAAAAATTGCTTCTTTTCCACAAGAGATTTCCAGTTTGTCACATGACCCACTCGTGAACAAGATTGTCACTCCACGTGTCAGTCCTGCAGAGCAACACTGCTGGGTCTGCAGGAGCCGTAAGAGGTGAAAGATAGTGGGCGAGTGAGCGAGCGAGTGAGCGAGCGAGCAAGCGAGAGAGAGAGAGAGAGAGAGAGAGAGAGAGAGAGAGAGAGAGAGAGAGAGAGAGAGAGAGAGAGAGAGAGAGAGAGAGAGAGATCCTGTTTGTGAAGAGAACCACATGACCCGGCAATGCGATATTTATGTCAGAATGTTATCAACTCTGACAGAGAATTTCTGCACGTGATTCATACATTTAGCATTTCCCCCCACTCTTCATTCAGGAAGCAACGTCTGTTATTGTAAATGACATAGGCATGTCCAATATGTTATGAAACCGACACTACGGAAAATGTCCACACTCACGATGAATGGTTCGGTAAAAGAACTGGACATTAACATGCGAGCGCTGCTGTTACTGCATTACCCACAAACATTTAACGATGTTTAGCTGTTGATTATTGACTATATGAACTATACCACTGATTCAAATATAATACATGTCAAAATATTGAACATATATTAGGCTGCCGTGTTAAAGTTGAATAATTTCCCTCCAACAACAATCTGAAAGTTGCTGCTGTAACAGACTTTCCCCTTCCTTAAACATCTACAAGTTGCTGTAATACACGTCTACAGTTTCCCTTCATCAAACATCTACAAGTTGCTCTAATAATGCCCTGTTTTCCTTCATCAAACTTCTAAAAGTTGTTCTAGTAAATACTCTGTTTTCCTTCGTCAAACGTCTACAAGTTGCTCTAGTAAATACCCTGTTTTCCTTCATCAAACATCTAGACGTTGCTGTAATAAACATGAAACATCTCCATGTTACAGCATAAACGTGTATGGTTCAGAAACACTGAGAATAAAGCAATTACTATAATACTTCAAAATATGCTGTAAATGGTGGCCATGCAGAAAAGAAGATCTAACGTTAACAGGTTCAAGCCAAAAGACTCGACTTGGCACAGCAACTTGAATTTCATCATCATGCAGCAAGTCCCTCGCAGAGCGTCACTGCCAACGAGCGCTTTCCAACGTAACTAGGGGTATTGGGATGCTGCTGCGTTGACACTCTTTATGAAATGCACACTGACACACCGTGAACATAACTCATTACCTCAGAGTGATAGAATGGCATCATGTATTGTTTCTATGCGACACAACCACTGGTATATTCAATGTTACATGTACACCCACGACATTGGATGTACAACCTATTGTAGTACGTACTGCTATCCAGGCTATCTAATCAACTACAATGGGATATACACAATTCTTCTAACCCTACTTACAGTCCCGTTAAACATGGCCGCAGGCCCCTACATTCACAGGCCGGCAACCTCTCCACACGGCACACCCCTCGACTCCGTGCTGTAGAGTGAATATGTCCACCTGCCTGGTCGCGGCAACGTCTGTTCTCAGCCATCGGTACACGCTTGAAATATCTAGCGCACACTCAGTTACTTGCCGTTGATGTCTCTCGACATTTCATTCCGCCAGTCGAGATTAAGTTCTCGGCTCCTGGTCGTACGATGTGTATCTAATCGTCTCCCGCTCTCCGAATGCCGTCTTTGTTTCACTTTCTCGACCTTTCCTATCACATGGCCTAATCCTCGCAATCCTATTGGCCCTTACGAATAACCGATCCCCGGTGTATTCATTTCCTCTGACCATCCATGACAATTTATCCTACCGTTGTTCTATAGTAATCTACTCAACCAGACTTTACTTAACCAGACTCATGGCATATGCCCCCTGCAATTTCAAAAATATTCTAAATTTTTGGGTTCTTCCTTATCTCTACACTTGACATGAGTCAGCTTGGTCGCACATGCGTGTCCCCTGGTCGCACATATCTGCCTACTGTCTCATGCCTTAGAGCTTGCTTCTCAGTTCCCTTTAACTTCCCTCTGTGTTACGTTGATATTCTGCTATACCTTCACACAAATTATAATGTCGGACACGAATATCCGTCTATTCCCAAATAGACCTCTGTGTGGCCTCAACCCCCTTTGTGTTCGGCAAGTTAAGGACCAACCTACTATGAGTCCCAATGTCCCACCCCGGACATTCCCATAAGGTTCCTCATTTATACTTCTTTATAAGCAACTGACACCCTCCCCAGCCCTTAAGCCCTAGGTGCAGGAACGTGTGTATTGCAGACAAATCAATTTCACACCTATTTTGTTTAAGCTCTTATCTTGCTTCTGAGTAGTCTATCTTACGACTGTGGACCTTCTTGGTGCGAGTACACAGGACTTCTGCATTTTTCATGTCACAGTGAGTGCGTGGTCGGCTGCCATTAGTTACTTTTTGCTATGATGTTCGCTTGTGCTCTATGGCTAGATATTCCCTTAATTTGCCTTCTGTTTATTCCTGGTATTCTTGCTACTAACTTTCCTTTGTAGAGTTCCTAATACCATGACCATTATGTACATCTACTAGCATGCCAAAGTACTTCATGTTAAAAATATATGTACAAAGTACTATCACTTGGTACTATTTTGAATGGTACTATTAATAATCCTACTCCACTATCCTTGTAATCTTTCTTTCCCTTGTACTCTGTTCTCTCTCTCTTTCTTTCTCACTCGTCCATTTCATTTTCCTCCCTTTCTTTCATCTTTACTTGTGCTATGTTCTCTCCCTTTCATCCTCTCTCTTCATCCTTTCATCATTTGTCTGTCTGTCTCTCTTTTTTTATTTTAAATAGTGTTTAATTTTTTATTATGTACTCTGTCTCACAACACGCATACCAGAACCTCAAATGTCCCATTTATGCCTGTACGCTTCCTGTCTACCGTTGTGCAAGTATCCAGGTTGTGTTCAAATTGATTCTCATTCGCACACATTCCTACTCTGTCTTCTCGTCTCCTTTCTCTCACTTCCCTGTCACTCATCATATTCTTATGTTCTGTACCTGTTACCACAATCACATAAGTTTCTCCTACCAATTGTACATGTCTGTCTCTCCAATATACAATATTGTCATAAAACCTGAATAATATATAAAATTGGACTCACATGTAATATTGCAAGCACTATTCTAACTTTCACTCGCACATCATTATCATCTTTGTGACATCAATATGTATCACTGGTAGTAGTGTCTCAGTTAACTTCTTCTTCTTTTTCTTTTATGTTATGGGTGTCATCTGTGATGTATCGTGGTTTTAGACCCACTGTCAACCATTCTGCTTTCGCAGATGTCGATTCTTCTTTTCTTCCTTTGCGATCATTTATCAGTTTCTACCAACATCTCATCTTATACTTTCTGTGGTACAATCAGGTATCATCAATAATGTTACAATTACATGCATACTGTTTATGAATATACATGGCATGATGATTATGATCGTAAGAATGTACTGCTGTTTATGTATGTACTTATACGCCATTAAAATGATATTATTTATCTCTATATGTATTATGAGTTTTGATTATTGAATGATAGGGAATGTTATTAACTATTACTCCCTTGGTTGGTTCTGGCTGGTATCTGTCTTCGCTGACTGTATCTTCTACCAATCAGATTCTCAATCTTCACTTGCGTCTGTCTGTCTCAGCCTCTTCAGTCCGCTAGTGAGGTAACATCTTTGAGGTACCTTTGACACTATCTCTTCTGCTCAGTCATTTATACCCCTTAACTATCTGAAATTAATAACAGCCTTGGGTGTATATATATCCATACATACATATGCATATTTACATTCACAATTGCATATTATATTACAGCAATCATATCAAATTTCCTACATTGACATGTTGTTCTCATGGTCAGTACACCAACGTGCTAACCCCTTGACCAGTCACTTTGTATGAACGCATGGTTTCTTAGATGATACTATGACATAGATGATAGTACTACCGTATGCCATATTGTACCATCGGGATTCTGTCCCTAATTTGACCATATCATCTTGTCATATAGTCGATGTGACGTTTCTTAGGCCATGTCATGGCTAGCATTCACAGATCTCATATATATATATATATATATATTTAACCACAGTATTACACATCTTTACTGTTTTTACCTCTGATGACTTTACCATATCATCATGTCACTTACATCAACATTATACTTATCAATGCATTCATTCTACTACAACAATTATATCTGCCAATCACACACATATCTAACCTTTATACAATCTATACAGTATCTACAATATACATACCTATATATACATAACAAGATAAGATTGTTTCACATTGGAACGTGTGATGTTATTCCTGTGAGTGGTAATAATGATGTTTATTATTTTTAAATTTGCAATTTCTGTTTGATGTTAATAATTTTGACACTGCCTGCTGAACCCAGTAAGTATATGCTGTTACCAGTTTCTGATGTGATTTGCCTGGTGGTATAGTGTAAGCAGGTGAGTCTTGAGTTTTTTGTATATCTTGGGATATACTGTTGTTTTCTAAATGTATGTGTTGTTCTTGTATTCACTGTTTTCAACATCCGCTGACGTATTTTCTTTCCAATAACTATAGTATTCATCAAAGTTAAGAATGTTATAACCCTAAGTTTGATGCACTCTGCACATGTCTGACGACGCTGCCACTCTTTTACGCCATATGCTATTGGTGTGACTGTTTGCTGTTCATTTGTCAGTGGTTTATCTATCTCTTTATCAGTAACCTGTTCTATGTGGTGAGTTTCTGATTTCCTGTCCTCTTGTCGACAGTGTTTCTCAAGAGTGGCTTCTCCCTCTTGCTTGATGCGTTTATCAGCTCTGGATACGTCAGCGAGTATCTGCTGCAGAGTTAAGTGATGAGTTTCTGATTTTTTATTACCTTGTTGACAGTGTTTCTCAAGAGTGGTTTCTCCTTCTTGCTTGTTGCATTTCTCTGTCTGTATGTCTGGGACCAGTATGTCTGTCCGTTTGCACAGTTCTGATACCCGTCTAGAATCCGTCTGGTTACCCTGTGGTGTGACCACTTTATCTTCTTCCTTGTCTTTCTTAATAAGCTGTTTGGAGTCTGTATTTTCCTGTGTCATCTTACCATCCCATCTTTGGGCTTCATCTTCTGTACACTCTGTCACTCCAGGTATGTTACCTATCATTAGTCCTGCACCGTGGACTAGGCAACACTGCTACTCGTATTCTCCCTTCATAGTACGGGCAGGATATATGAACCCATGCTATAGCGTATTTCTCAATTGTACCACCGAAGGTACTGCACGTCAAGCTATCTCCCGTGTAGTCGCTACTCCTTACCAGGCTATGATCTACACCAGCTATTGACGACCCTGTATTCCTAACACAGGTGGTCAACTTCCCGTTCACGAGTGCTTTGTGGGATTTTAAAGTCCCGCTATGAATACTGCTCGCATTCAACTTCCGTGCAGGCACTGTCTGACTACACGCAGGGTTACCGATCCGTTGTCTTTTATGTCTGTCTGTCGCTATGTATCCTAAGTTTGTCTTTTGGTCATGTTCTTCTTCTCTACTAGACACAGCATATGCCCTCTTTGTATCTCTAGTTGGCTGTTTCAGTTTACACGACCTGGCCCTGTGGCCCCAACTGTTACAGACCCAGCATTTTAGGTTCTTTCCGTTGTCTTTGACTGTTAATTGTAATGTCAGTTTCTCTTTTTCGAAATTCAACTTCTCTATTTCGAAAGCTAGTGTTGCTTTTTGTATTGCTAATTTCTTTTCTTCGAGCTCTGCCTGTGCTGCTAATTTCTGTAGCTCAAATTCTCTATCTGCTGCTCTATCTTCTCGCTTTTGCTTCTGAATCACACTCACTTTATTCTCCGCCCATGTCATCAGATCTTTCCCTGTGAAACCACACTTCTCACCTAGAGCTATGAAGTCTGCCAAGGTAGACATGATTATCTGCTATCTATTAGTTCGAATATCTATATCACTATCTGTACACGCAGTCAGTGTTGCCGCTGATCTTGTTTTGAGTAACCTGTAACCTGTAACAAAAGAGGTTAACTAACTAACATCATCCCTGTGGGAGAACAATCTAATTCATCAGGCTGATTGCACAATATCATACAAATGTGTCTGGTAGCTTTCTGTAATTTAGCAGTACACATAGAAAATTAATTAGAATTAACTTACCCTGTATATATCCAGCGATGATGTTTCCAGTGGCTTGATCCCGATGCTCGGTTCACTTCCGCTTGCTTCCGGGCTTGATACAAGTCAGCGTGGCCGTCCCCGTTTCACTCACAGGTCGACAAGGATAAACTTGGTCGTCAAGTGCAGCTCCTCATCAGCGGTGTATATATCTCCTAGGGTAGTACTCGCTGTCCTAAAACACATTTCTGGAACAGATACTAGTTTTGACATCATTAGTCTATGAAAGCACTATCATGCATGTAGCCCCCCAGAAGACTGCTTTACACTGTTATTCTTGTGGCAGGATGCCATACTGTTCATGTAATTATTTTGTTTCGGATTTCCTAATATTAAGGTATTGCCGTTTATGCACAACGCCAAGTTAATCAGAAATAGTAGCTTTGAGTATCGACGTGGGTTCCGTTGTTTGTATTGCTGCTACTCATCTTCTTAGCTTTTGCAGAATCGGCGGCTGACTGCCCTATTGATGTATCATGTTAACTTTTATGATGATACCCCACTTTGAAACCATCACATGAATCAAGTCGTCACTATATCATTACTTTTGCTTTTCAATGTTCTTTGAATACCAACGATCACTTTCCTGAGCTGTTGAATATCGCTCACTGCGAGTTAATTTCTTGTACATAAGCTCAACCGTCCAATGTTCTACACCTAGCCATGGTTTTCTGTTATCTGTAATTAATGTGCTTGTACCATTATCTTGTTGGTGTACATAGCCGTAACTGTTTATGGCTTATTGAAGAATCTGTAGCTGATAATACATCTTGTTGACTACCATGCCAACCATTGCAACTTCACGTAGTTCGTGTCGGCGCACATCATTTGATGTAATACTTTGAATCATCTGTAATAATCTGAAGTTAGCAATCCTTTACTGAGCTATTGACGCTGACAATCGCTCACTGTGGGTTCGATTGCCATTTGCCTCAATTTTGCCGAGGTCTTTTGAAGGACGTATGCCCCCAAGTTGCCAACGAGCTCTTTCTGACGTAACTAGGGGTATTGAGATGCTGCTACGTTGACACTCTTTATGAAATGCACACTGACACACCGTGAACATAACTCATTACCTCAGAGTGATAGAATGGCATCATGTATTGTTTCTATGCGACACAACCACTGGTATATTCAATGTTACATGTACACCCACGACATTGGTTCACACACCTATTGTAGTACGTCCTGCTATCCAGGCTATCTAATCAACTACAATGGGATATACACAATTCTTCTAAACCCTACTTACAGTCCCGTTAAACATGACCGCAGGCGCCTACATTCACAGGCCGGCAACCTCTGCACACGGCACACTACTCGACTCCGTGCTGTAGAGGAATATGTCCACCCGCCTGGTCGCGGCAACGCTGTTCTCAGCCATCGGTACACGCTTGAGATATCTAGCGCACACTCAGTTACTTGCCGTCGATGTCTCTCGACATTTCATTCCGCCAGTCGATATTAAGTTCTCGGTTCCCTGCCTGGTCGTACGATGTGTACCCAATCCTCTCCAGCTCTCCGACTGCCGTCTTTGTTTCCCTTTCTCGACCTTTCCTATCACGTGGCCTAATCCTCGCAATTCTATTGGCCCTTACGAATAACCGATCCCCGGTGTATTCCTTTCCTCTTAACATCCATGACAATTTATCCTACCCTTGTTCTATAGTAATCTACTCAACCAGACTTTACTTAACCAGACTCATGGCAGTCACTCTATCACAGCCCGCTGAAAAGACTCTCAATCCGTGGCCAGTTCCCCAACCTCAGTCATGCCCATAGCCCTAGTGTCTTAATTATCCCGCTCCCACCTTCGAGCTGGTCCACATCAGCCTCTTCCTGCAGCAACCAGGCCGACCGAGACTGTTTTCCCAAGCAAACCAGTTTGACATTTCGTGGCATGAGGCTGTTTCTGACTCAGCCTTCCGCGATGTGTAAAATGCCAGCATTTCTCTAAACTTGCATGTGAAGCGTAAATATTGTTTATACAGAAAATATAGACAATAATTGATTGATTGATTGAATAATTTAGGAACCGACATCACAGCATTCGGGGCATTCCCATAAGCGCTCCGTCCCCATCCTCAGCAGCAAGCGAAGAGTTCCAACACTAATAGTACCAGTAGCAATCTAATTATATGTCCGTCTCGCCTTTCCTCTGAGCGTCGATCGTCGGCCAGATCCCCTTGTCACCCCTCGCTGTCGCATTCTTGCCAGACCATGGTGATCCATTTGCTCCTCCGAGGTGTACACGTGCTCCCACAAGGCCGCAACCACGTCTTCCTTATCATGCATCAATACTCCACCAAGTTTTGCAGAGCCAGCCAATCTGTCCGCCTGTTCATTCCCCAGCACACCAGCATGCCCCGGAGAAAAGATCCAGACGATGCTTGTCACCCGTGACTTCCGAAGCGAAGCAAGCCACTCTGCACGAAGCTTGCCTGTCCTCACCCTACTCAGCATGCTTTCTGAGTCAGTTACAATCACGATGTGTGTGTGTGTGTGTGTGTGTGTGTGTGTGTGTGTGTGTGTGTGTGTGTGTGTGTTGTATTCTCCATCCAGCGGAAAGCTGCACTGACCGCCTCCACCTCCATTCTTAAGCTAGATGTTGTGGTATCATATGCCAGGCTCTCCTGCACCAAACGGCGACCATTAGCTTTTGCTAAGAACCCCAGGCACTTCTCCTGCCTCTCAACACCGAACCATCTGTGTATATAATCACATCACCCGGGCGAGCATTATCCTGAATTAGTTGCTGGATTTCCACTTCCGTGGCCCCTGCTGGCCACTCCCTGCACTCCCGGCTCAATGTGATTATAACTTTGCACAAGTCTGACTGCTCCGCTGGCACTCTGACCCACTCCTCTCCTCGCCTAATGTTCTCCAAGATGCACACCTGTCTGATCGTATCCTCCGCCTGAGCCATCCATGATTTCCCTCTTATCAGTCGCTGACCCTTAACTACGTCCAGCGCCTCATGCAACGGGTGATCTGTGTCAGCAACTACTCTGAGGTATGCCTTCGCCTGCATCACCTTGAGCCTACCAGCAACAGTCGGCAAACCAAGGATGTAACGCATACACACTACTGGGGTGTCTCTGGTGCATCCCAGAATGACCCGAATAGCTTCGTTTTGTATGCGCTCTAATTTCACCAATTGACACTTTAAGACAATGAGCAGTCCTAGTCCACAATCAATCACTGAGAGGAATCAAGTGCTGGTATAGTGTGAAAAGCGTTCTCTGCTCTGTGTCCATTGCAGCCATAGTTTTAAGTGCATTGAGTC
Organism: Cepaea nemoralis; assembly: GCA_014155875.1. Taxonomy (NCBI): domain Eukaryota; kingdom Metazoa; phylum Mollusca; class Gastropoda; order Stylommatophora; family Helicidae; genus Cepaea; species Cepaea nemoralis. Next base: position 1,249 of record JACEFZ010015751.1, on the reverse strand, counting down.
CCTTTTGAGATCTTGTCACAACCGACTCCACATGGTCCTTGAAGGACAGGCTCCTGTCAAATGTGATTCCCAGATACTTCAGTTTGTTCTCTCTGTTGACGCTTCTACCATCTATCGTGAGGCTTGGGACATCAGTTCTCACAATCCTGTTGTCCAGAGAGCACCACAAAACAGCTGCCTTTTCCTGGTTGATGACAGCACTCATTTCAGTGCAACTGTCAATCACTTTGTCTACTGTCGCCTGTAGCTCCTGGGCTGTTTGCTCCCTATCTCTCACCTGCCTATATGCAAGAATATCATCTGCAAATGTTAGTATCCTTCCAACCCCTGGTGCTTCTAGGTTTGCAATCTTGCTCGTATACACGTTAAAGAGCACCTGTGAGATTGCAGATCCCCGTGGCAGTCCCGGGGTTAAAATATGTGGCTCTGAGGTCCATGCACTCAGACGGAGAGCAACCAGACGAGAATGCAGGACGGCTGCTATCCAGTTCACCAACAAGGGATTTACCCACTCCTCCATCAGTGCGGTCATCAAAATATCATAGCGAACTCTGTTGTACGCATCCTCGAGATCAAGCACTGCCGCCATCGTTTCCTGTCTACTCTGGAACCACTCATAAACGTCAAAGGCAAAAGTGGCTGCATTTGACCAGGTATCTTTTCCTGGCCTGTAGCTCCCCAGGCCTCTTGAAAGAAGCTTCACCCTTTCCAAAAACTCTTGCAGCTTGATGGCGACTATCTTCTCTAAAACCTTCCCAAATATATTTTGAAGGGTGATGATCCTATAGCCGCTAAGCTTTGAATGATCCTTGAACGGTTTTGGGAGAGGAATGAGATAACTATGTAACCAATCCTGCGGTGCTGACTGTCCTAATGCTCTGGTTAAAGCAGTCGGTCATCTCCTTCAGGTCTACATCGCTCAAAACCTTCATGTGGCTATATCTAACTCCACTCTAACTGCTTCCCTGGTGTCCGCATCATTATGATTGGTCTGCTCTAAAAATCTCTGAAGAAACGCCTCCCCTTTCTCTTTGTCTGTTGTCACGCACACACCATTCTCTCTATAAATTGTTCCCACTGTCATAGGCCGATCTTTTCTTTGCATTTGTCTGTGCAGTTTCCAGAATTTTCGCAGTGTTTTATCACCTCCAATCTCCTTCATAAAACATTCCCATTTTACTTTCTTGGTCTCAGCAGCACTGCGCTTGAAAGCCTACACCTTGTTTTTCTTGACATTTTCCGCTGTGTC
>JACEFZ010015750.1:0-22943 GCA_014155875.1 Cepaea nemoralis | reverse complement strand
ATCTACAGGGGCTGCAAATAAGCCGCGCGTTGCTAACCTACGAAATGTCTTACACACGCGTTTGCCACAAGCTTAATTTACAGTCGTAAAACACAAGATTACCAATGTTCACACGTAACCTCCTTTCTCGCGATGGTTAGTACATGTGTCAGCGAACTCTCATAATTCGCATCATCGACCCCGCACTGGTTAAGAAAAAAGGCTGTACACATACCTTCACACAAACAGCACGACAGTGGATAAGAGAAGCGTTGTCACTGCAACTGGACATGATGTCAGAAGTCTTCAACCCTTATCAAGACACGGCGTCCCGCTCTCTATCACTTAGCACTGGCCAAAATGTCGACTGCCTGCCAGTAACCTTCGTCTCCAACTGATCCTTTGTTCCGGGACAATCGACTGCGCTTGCGTCGGACATGCACAGTCCGTCGTGTTCGAAAACAGTTGTCTGTGATGCAGTCTGACATTCCCCAGAATAACAGAGTCTACAGGTGGGCTTTGACTCTGCAGAACTATGCATTTACCATCCAGCATTTAAAGGGAAGATTGAACTCTTTGGCAGACACTTTGAGTCGACCGTCAACCATTGAAATACCTGATTTGCAGGAAGAGATCGACCAGAGATCACCAGAAACAGTGACACTGTACATGTTAAGTAAATCAGTGCAATAGGTGGTGAATAAGTTACACTGTAAGTGCGTTATCATAGCCATACATATAAACTGTGTAAAAGTAACAGTGCCATTAAGAGTGAAACGAACAGACGCATAAGTAACATGCGCTGACACATACATAAGCTATATTAACGTTGAAGTGTTAGCTGTGAAACTACATAAGTTAGTAGGGAACTATATTTATACACTATCCATGAAGGAGAGCATAGAAGACTTTGCCTAAATGAACTATGTTATAAGAATAGTCTACAAAGAACAGTGCTCCATCTTCACACCTGAAAGGAGGACTTCAGTTAGTGTAATTAGATATAGAAATGTAACTGTGATATATATATATATATATATATATATATATATATATATATATATATATATATATATATATATATATATATATATATATTATTATTTTATTAACAGTACACACAACTTCATTTTTCTATGAATAATTGAATTGCAAAATGTTCAAATGCATATATAACTTTATTTATGTCATGTGGTAGTTAGAAATCACCATCATTTAGTTAATAAACCATTTAATGTAACACCAATGATAGAAATACAATTGTTACATATTACATTAGTTTATCACCGCATAATCATAATCATTTATAAATTCATTTATCTAAAATATCATTTCTAAACTAACCAAACCATTTATGAATTAACATCATTTCATTTACCAATAACACTTTAAGGTAGTTAACTCAAATCTCTTAAATAAAATTAATTAGTTAGATTATTTCCCTTAGGATAATTTAGAACAGCACACCAAATTATGTTAGTTACTATTACAGGATCGGTGACAAACCATCCTCACAACCGTGTATATTTTGTATAGGCATGACACGTGCAAACAAACCGCACAGTCATTTGGCGTGAATACTTTTATAATTCAGCAAATCATTTATTGTAAATATGTAATGTTCATTTATTTGATGCTATGAACCATATTTTAATGACGAGTGAATGTTTTAGCAAAGCGAGAGTATGAAAGTGAATGAAAGATGTATAAATGAGAGGAGAGAATGTGGAAATTAGTAAACATAGAAAGAAAGAGAGAGAGAGAGAGAGAAAGGTTGCGGCAAATTTTTTCACCGCTGGAAACGTCTTGTTCTGACTTGTCTGTGTCAATCTGTGTAACCAATGTGTTGTCAAGTTTTTATGTGTGTTGCTGCCATACTTTAGTAGATTAGATAGGGAATGTACTTTGAGCATCTTGAAGCGGAGTTGTGGTCATAAATAAGAATAACAAACATTTGTAACCACAATAAACCGATTTACGGCGCTCGAAGAAATACACACATTTAATACACTAACGCATACACAGGTTAGAAAGTTAAGTACACTGTAGTTTATTAGAAAACACGGAAACAAACAGGAAAACAAACTCATAAAAGTTGCACACACTATTTGTTTCAAAGAACAACTACTTAAATTCAGGGGACACAATAACTTCTTAAAAAACCTTAATGTAACATTGAAAATATCTTTTCACGAGCGGAAGCGAGAAGGTGAAGAGTAGAACTGTATGTATACGAGTTGGAGGTGATATTAATGGGAACATGAACATTTTATGCTCATGTGTTCAACTCATAACAGAGTCAACTTGTATTTGGGTTGTCATTTCGGGCAATATGAGGACAGGTCAAGACATAAGTCAATAAGACGGAAGTCAGAAGACAGAGGGTCATAAGACGGAAGTCAGGACATAAGTCATAAGACAACGGATCCGGTTCAAAACAATTCCCAAAGATATCTATAGAACCAACTATACTGATACAAGGGCTACTCAATTAGCCGAGTGAAGAAATAGAACAGTGTGAATAAGGGAAGAAGAGAGTTGTTCTATCCCCAAACGAGAGATTTACAACTTATTGGATATTTGACAAAATTTGACAGCCAATATTCTTTGTGACCATACGTGTTATAAACATGAGTTAAAGGGTTCTAAGCTTCACAGAGGGGATGGGAGCCTGTCAGAATCTCCAATAAGGGCTTAGAGAGTTAATAAGAGTTAAGACAATTCTAGTAGGGAGACACCAGACAGGAGACACACCAGCGCTATAAATAGCTTCACAAGGGGACACATTTGTGTCAACCAAGGGAGCACTAAGGACAGTTGAGCGAGGGCTTCCCCAAGCCATTGGGAAGCTTGGCCTTACGAGTAACCGTGGAGTACCCGGTTACTCAAGTTCACGAGCCAGCGTGCTTGGGACTCTATGCACGCAAGACTCGCTAATGCACTGAGGAGACAGCGTCCGTGCTTGACCACGCAATGTGTAGCGTGTGGACAGACCAGACTGGAGACGATTAGAGAGTAGACGTGTTCTTGACAAATGCTATAAGTTTCTAGGCAATAGTTAATATTAGGCTTTAGATTTAGATTGTGATTACTAGTATCATTTCTCACCACTTCATTACATCCATGTTGTTTAATGTCAATGAAGCATACCGCTCGCAGAGCTTATAAATTGGCAGCTCTAAATAAATTGCATTCCTTTTGCAAATGACACGAGTTGTTATTTCGTGTAGGGGAGTCCGGAGCAAAAGTAGGGGAGTCCTGAAAGACCTGTCGCAAGCAAGTTGCTGACAAACATGCGGCCACTCCATACCAGTTACCAACGAGGAGGCCAATTTAGTAATTAACTCCAAAGGTAAATTAAACATCCACCATGGATTTGTTAATGGGAAAGCTGCCACAGTTTTACGTGACAGTGGGAGTACTCTCATTGGTTTGAAGAGAGACTATATTTTACCTTCAGAGTATACTCGCAAACATGTTACATGCAGAACTTTCTCAGGTAACATCGAGAAATACCCGCTTGCATGGGCATACATTGATACACCATTTCTTACAGGAAAGGTTAAATGTGCAGCATTAACCAATCCTTGTTGCGGCATTATCATTGGCAACCTTCCTGAAGTATATGATATGCCACATGACAGTATAACATCTTCTGTCACTTGTAATGTTGATAATACCATTTCACCTTCAACCGAATTTATTGTTGATAATGTATTATCACCTGTAAATGAATGTATGTTTGCCAATTCATTAACTTCATCACATGATTGTATTGGTCTAAATGTAACACCACCTTACCATGTTGTTGATATTACGAATGCAGTAACTAGATCTGCTGCACAGATGCAAGATCGAATTGATCAGACAGAGGCTCTGCAAATGCTAAGCCCAGTTATATCATCTCCTGAAACAACCAGGGAGAAGTTTATAACAGCCCAAAAGGCCGATCGATCTTTGTATAAGTATTTTAACTTAATAGGCCAAAAGCCACGATTATCAAAGAACGCTAGATGGCATTTTGCATTAAAAGGTGGCATTATGACACGGTACTATACCAAAGGTTCCAGCACTACGGAGCAAACGGTGCTACCATCAGAACACCGCAAACAAGCATTACATCTAGCGCATGACATACCCTTTGCAGGGCATATGGCTTATTCCAAAACTAGATCTAGATTACTTACCCAGTTCTACTGGCCTAAATTCTGCAGTGATACCAAGCAATATTGCAGAACTTGTGACATCTGCCAGAAGCTTGTCAAAAAGGGTAAACACCCGCAAGCTGAACCGCAAATTACAGAGAAAAGATCTCTGTTGATATAGTTGGTCCTCTAAACCATGTAACATCTAGAGGGAACACATTCATTCTAACGACAATTGACCTCTGTAGCAGATGGCCAGAAGCGATTCCTCTTAAGAACATGACTGCCAAAGACATAATGTAAGTCTTCTTCCATATTTTTGCTAGAGTAGGGTTCCCTGATACCATCCTTTCAGATCGAGGTAGTCAGTTCATAGCATCATCCACTCAAGCCTTTACTAAGATGTTATTTATTTGCATACTGTCAAGTACCTCATTCTAGCTCAGGTTTCTCACCATTTGAACTTGTATATGGTGCCAACCCACGCGGCCCATTATCTATGTACCATTCCATGTTGACTGAAAGTGCAACTGTATATAAACCTATTCATCGTATGAACATGTAACATCATTGTGTGATAGGATAATGAAATCTTGTGTGTTAGCTAAAGAAGCACTGAAACAATCAGGTGCTATCTATCGACAGTACGTCAAAAGAGGAAATAGGACAATAAAACTGACGCCAGGACAGGACGTTCTTCTTCTATTGCCAAGCGACAGACATCTACTGACAGACTCATGGCAAGGACCGTTTAAAGTTCTAAGACAAATTTCGACTGTAGACTACGAAATTGCAGTTAAGGACAAACACAAAATATTTCACATAAACATGCTTAAACCATATTACTACAGAGACGAGGACCAGGTAGATACAGCTGCAAGCACGACGATAGTGGACCAGACAGACGACGACGAGACCAACGAAATACCGACTCCATCACTTGACACGACAACCAACCTGCACGACATCAAGATAAATCCTAATCTGACTCAGACAGAGACTGACAGTTGCAGACAATTGCTACATGACTATAGCAGCATTTTTTCTACCAATTCAGGACAGACAGACTTAGTGCATCATCACATTATTTTGACATCCGACACACCAATAAAATGCAGACCATACTCCATTCCCATACATTACAAGGACAAACTACATCAGGAAATTATAGACTTAGAGAAAGAAAGACAACACTATAAGATTATGTGTTGACTATCGTAAACTCAACAACATCACACAGTTGGATTTAGAACCAATGAGCAACTGTGAAGACATACTGACTGAACTGACAGACTCACGTTACTTTACGAAACTGGACATGACAAAAGGCTATTGGCAAATACCGGTACACAACGACAGCATACACCTGACAGCATACACCTGACAGCATTTGCCACGCCCTGGGGCTTATATGAATGGTGCAAGCTTCCATTCGGTTTAGTTAATGCCCCAGCGACTTTTGTAAGGATGACAAGACTTCTTCTGACGGACATTTCTAATATAATTTGTTACATGGACGACATTTAGTATACATACGAAGAATATGACAGACCACATAACAACATTACAGCAGACATTCGACCTTATCAAACACCACGGACTGGCATTCAAATCATCCAAAGTCGACATAGCCTACCAAGAAATTTCATTTTTGGGATATAAGATCTCGAATGGGTTTGTCACAACTGACGATAGCATCATGTCTAGAATTCTTACATTGTCGCTTCCGACAACCAAGAAAGAGTTGCGAAGTGTCTTAGGTCTTTTAAATTATTACAGACAATTTATTCCACATTTTGTTGAGTTGACCGAATGTTTCACTAATCTACTAACAAAGAACAACCCTAATAGAATTGTAAACAGCGAATGCTTACGACCTGCATTTTCAAAAGTATTATCATGCTTTTCGAGTAAACCCATCCTTAAATTACCAGATGTTAACACTATTTTCAGGTTGAGATGTGATGCGAGCTCTGTAGCGATTGGGGCAGTACTCCTTCAGGAATACGATCAAATTCTTCATCCTGTGTACTACGTCAGCCGCAAGTTAAAATCCAGAGAAAGAAGTTACTCTACGCCTGAAATTGAAGCCCTGGCTCTTGTGTTTTCGGTACGTAAACTCTCCCGATTTCTTCTAGGTCGACAATTTATAGTTGAAACCGACAATAGTCCATTAACCATTATCACCAAGGGAACTCCGACCAACCATAGGGTTGCGAGATGGTCACTACTACTGCAGGATTTTAGCTTCAAAGTCAGACATATAAGTGGCTCACAAAATCCATTTGCAGACCTTCTCTCCAGATGTCCTTACGTACCCGACAGCCACATAGCACCTGAGCACACAGCAGATAATGAGTAAACTGCACAGTGATAGATCGCTCAGAACACAGCGAAATTTGAAATCATTTCAGTAACGCTGTGCAAATTATGTGATAGGGATGATACAATCTCCCATTGTAAATATATTGTAAATCTTATTATTATAGGAATAATTGTGACGAATACTTGTGAGATATGTGGTAGAAAGAATATATTATTTTAAATATGTATTGGTGTTACGAACAGTACTACAGGATGTCAAGACTTACTTTACTTGAAATGATTCGAGTATCCGTAGTACCTGCAAAGCAGATTGTTCCAGCTTATTTTAATACGTGTGAAAGGAACTGTGACAACCGGATGCTTGAAGAACACTTTAATCCAAACTGGAAAAGAAACAAGTAATCCAGCAGCTGTTTTCAAGAACTGTTTACTCCGTGTATTTAGAGAACATCCAGACGGAAGAACTTTGTGTTATTATCAACTTAACACACCAGCTGTGTACTTCCGGTGTTTATGAATATTAATTTAAAGATAGCAGACTATACTAGAATTCTCACAAACCAGTGACGTTTTCTACAAACTTTGTGAGTTGAAAGTTTCCATATACGTAATTGTATGTAAGGATTTTGTTAGATGTGATCTCAGCATCGTAAGTTGATTTACTTGTTCACAACAGTGACATTGTGTTCACTTTTGTCAATAAGTATCAAATTATGACACTAAGAAATGAATTTATGAATGTAATTTATTTTGGTGAAAACATGGGTAAACTAACGCCCATAACTGTTGCATTATTTCTCTGATTACAACAAGGGAGATAATTAAAATTGTTGGTAATGTGTAACATGTGTTGAAACCATCATCATGTTGCCTGATGGGTAACACGTCAAGATGACGGCAATTGTGCATGGAGATAATTACCGAAGCTGTAGACCTTCATTAGACTCTCCGACTAAATGAGGTTAGGGGTCTGATGTTGGAGTCATCTTATAGGGAGATACTCGCAGTCTGACCTGATGTTTTTGAAATTTTTGTTATATTGGTCGAGAGGTAGTTGCGTGTTCGCTGTAAGCTACCGGACTGGCTGTGTCACATTGCAGCTGAAGTAAGAATCCATCGAATTGATTGTACTTGAAGTATGTTGCTTGCTAGCAACATTGAGGAGAGTGTGGATATAACTTACAATTTCCTACATATTTTAAAATAAACCAAAGTGTCATGTCATATGACTAACATGGGTCGAGTCTGACAGTATAAAGAAGATATATATAGAGTACATGAAAGGGTCCCCTTTCATGAAAAGGAGGGTGGGAGAATGTCAGAGTCTCCCCTATAGTTACAACGCGTCGTCTTCCACGGCGCCAGGCAAGTACAGCCAGGCTCAACTCTGAGCGACGTTAACCACTCTAGTTACAACGCGTCGTCTTCGACGGCGCCAGGCAAGTACAGCTAAGCTCAACTCTAAGCAACGCTAACCACGCTGTGTGTCAGAGATAGTCAGTCGGTACAGGCGTGGAACATGCAGTCCACGCAGGGGGACACAACCCGACTGCCGAGAACTCTGAGCGATTAGCCAGACGGCTTGGGGACGTGGTATCGGACGGACGGGTTGAATGGTGCTTGTGATGAATTGTGTGTTTGAGCGCAAATTGATAGCAAGCCTGTGAGTGTAGGAGACTGCGCGCCTGGGTTGTGGAGTTGTAAGTGTTTTGCATTTATGTATTTATTGATTGTATGCATTGATTGTATTATGGTATCGCTATTTGTGATTGCGCGATGCATATACTGATTGCGAGGAGTGAGCTGCGAGAATAAAGTGTTTGAATTGTTGTTGCAGTGTGTCACGTCAAGTTCCAGTATACCATTCGTGTTGGTTAATGTTTATGCCCGCAATGCGAGTGTGGACGCCCAGAAGTGGCAGTGCTTAAGTGGCATATTAGGCCACGAGAGAAATGTTATTTTCTGTGGTGACTTCAACGCTAAAGGCATATCATGGGGAAACACTTCCTCCAATACACAAGGGGAGGAGCTCGAGACTGCACTGGAAACCATCGACCTGGTTTGTATCAACAGCGGCTGTGTCACCAGGACAGCAAGCCGCCCAGGCGATGAGGACAGTGCTATTGATCTGGCGCTAGTTTCACCTTCACTCACTACAGTGTGTAGATGGGGTGTCCTAGGACACCATGGCAGCGACCACCACCCATGCAGCATATTGGTGGAGAAAGGCAGAACTAGGCAGCATAAGCTAAAGGTAAAGACGTTCCAGTATGACAGTACAGGGCAAGATGTGGTGAGTAAAATAAGACGTGACAAGCGCAGAACGTTTCAGGGCAGGAAAAAAAGCTGGGAGCAGCCACCGTGGTGGAGTTTCGAGGTGGAGAAGGCTTGGGTGGATAAGCGTAGTGCTGTAAGGAGATGGCAAAATGCCAAGAAGAACAGAGCTGGTCATCCTAGTCCCTGCTTGCACTTAGAAAGAGAGATGCACACAAAAGTAAGCTATTTCAAAAAACTGGTCAAGGTGGTTAAAAGCGAAAAATGGGCAGAGGTATGTCAAAGAGTAAGCACAGACAAGTCACTGAAATTGTTCTGGCGACTACATAAAAGCATGAGTGGTGTAGTCAAGAATAAGAGCATTTCTGACTTCCAAGGTGCTGACCTCATCTGGCAGAGGACTGACGAGGACAAGGGCAAAGCCCTCTTTGAACGCTACCTTGAGCAGAGCAACCAGACAGACATGGGAGGCCGGAATCTGGCCAAGGAGGTCACCTCAGACAGATGCAAGGCCCAGAACACTTCGGATGAAGACACAGTGACAGTGAAAGAAATCAAGGCTGTGCTTCGACGATCAAAAAACAGTGCTCCAGGTCCTGATGGCATAAGATACGACGACATAAATAGGTGTACCGACAATGAGCTAGAGAAACTAGCAGACATGTACAACAACAGTATAGGGAGTGCTAGCATCAAGGAGGAATGGTTACACAGCTATCTGATTCCCTTGCCGAAGCCTGACAAAGACCACACAAAAATTCAGGGATATCGAATTATAACCATGCAGAATACAATAGGCAAGCTGCTGGAGAAGGTAATTGCCAGGAAAATATCAAGCCAACTAGAGAGGCAAGGTGTTTTCCCACCTACCCTGGGTGGGTACCGTCCAAAAAGAGAAACCTGGACCAATGCAGCAGTCTTTGCCCACGATGTCTATGAAGGTTTCCACTCAGGCACTGAAACCGTTGCTGCAGCGATTGATCTTGAGGACGCATACAACAGAGTACCACTGGATTTTTTAATGTTTCAGCATTCTTGAACTAAACGTAAGTCCATTCCTCCTTAGTTGGATCGCTGCAGCCCTCTTCCAACGGAAAGTAGTTTTTAGATGTGGCAGTTGGACTTCGGAACCAACAACAATATATCCTGGCCTACCACAGGGATCACCATTATCTCCGGTACTGTTCAACGCCTACACAGTGAGAATCACCAGTGAGCAGATCACTGGACCTGGCAGGACATTGTCATATGCCGATGATGTTTTAGTGTATCGTCAGGGTAAGGATAGAGAGGAGGTTGCTGTGGAACTACAAACCGAACTCAATCGCATAAGTACTTGGTGTGATGAAGCTGGGGCAATGGTCAACCCAACAAAGGCAACAGTGACTTGGTTCTCGTTGAATAATCATATTGTCAACAATCCAACACCAACTGTAATGCTGTGTTCAGAGACGGTGGAAAGAACGCAGGCAATGAATTACCTGGGGATACGGTTTGATCGAAGCCTTGCTTATAATGTGCACATAGACCGGGTGATAGCAAAGGCCAAGCGGGGTTTGGCAGCGATGCGGGTGATGGCGGCAGCAAACTGTGAGCAGCGCCATCTATGTCTTCTGTACGAGGGGCTGGTCATGTCTGTTTTGGAGTATGCAATGGCAATCCTGACTGTCAGCCATAAGCAGATAGAAAGGATGGAAAGGATACAGAATGAAGCTATGCGCATTATTCTTGGATGTACAAGAGATACAGCATGCAGGGCGATGCGCTACATTCTTGATTTTCCAACCATTGAAGAGAGAATGCAAGTTTGCAGGGCACGCGCCTACCTCAGAATTAACGCAAACACACAGCATCCACTGCATAGTGAAATTAGGAAGGTAAAGGGCAGCAGGTTAAAAAGAGGACGGTCGTGGATGGGTCAAGCCGAAGACATTCTTCAACAGGTGTGTTCACTTGAGGACTTAGAACCTGGCGAGGAGTGGGTGCAAGTGCCAACAGACTTCTGCACATCCTTTTCAGTTTGCATCCAACTAGATAGAAAATGCAGACAAGAAAATCCGGCTGCTGTGGAGGCTGAAGTACAAGCGTTGATTTTCGAGAATTCGCTAGACAGTGACGCGGTCATCTACACAGATGGGTCGGTCGTCCGACATGTGAGAAGCTCATGGGCCTTTACAGCTCGGGCCGGAGGGAGAATTGTGAAGGAGGACTCTGGTGCTTTCACTGAAACCACAAGTAGCCTGACCATGGAAGTCATGGCAGTAAGTAAAGCAATAACATGGCTCGAGACACAGACATTCACTAGGGCTTGTTTCCTTAGCGACTCAATGAACATGATCAAGAGGATAGAGGAGGGGTCGATCCGAAGAGAATGGTTGCTGCCTCTGAAGCGGTCTCGGCTGGCAAAGATTAGTTTCATCTTCGTGCCAGGGCATGCGGGAGTACAAGGAAATGAGCGGGCTGACAAGCTCGCAGGTGAGGCTACTGTGGAGGGCGGACGCGCCATGGACCAGGCTGACATTCTGAATGCTCTACGAGAAGTGAGACTTTTGCAAGAACCAAGTGATGACTGTGAATCTACAACAATGGCCAGACTGCGAGAGCAGCAAATTAAAAGAGGGGTGGCCAAACAAGAACACTACGCAGGAAGCCAAAGAAGATTGATAAACCAACACAGAACTGGCGTCGTTAGCCGCTACACGCTGCGGGATTTGCTGAGGAGGGGATCCGAGCACTTATGGACTGAATGGTCCGATGTGCAACGAGGATGATCTGTCGACTAACTAACTAACTAACTAACTAACGTTGAGTTATTCTGTGACTGTGTTTAGTATCACATTTGTCAGCATATACGAGCTTGTGTCCTTGCTTAATGCAAGATCCTGACAGATGTGTGAAAGTGGTTGATGTGTGGGTAGGTGCGTTATGTGTGGGTTGGCGTGGATATGTGTATGTGTAGGTGGGGATGTGTATTTGACTGGGTGGTTGGGGTCTGTGCGAGTGTGGTGGAGGATATGTGGGTGGGTGAGTGTTTATGGGTTATGCGATAAGTGGAGGATGTGTGTTTGGGCGGGGAGATGTATGTAGGTGGGGGATGTGTAGGTGGGTGATGGGTGGGCGGGTGCCTGTATATGTGCCTGTGTGTGTGGGGGGTGGGGTATGTGTGGTAGGTAGGATATGTGTGTGTGTGTTTGGGGAGATGTGTATAGGTGGGGGATGTGTGTGGTGTGGGATGTGTGGGTGGGGATGGTTGGATGGGTAGGGCATGTATGTGTGCCTGGAGGTGTGTGTTGTTGGGTGGGGGATGTGTGGGTGGATGGGGGATGGGTAGGTGGTTGGGGTATGTGTCTCATAACATAGTAATATGCATTGTTTATGTTTACAACATTCATTTGACAATGTTTTTTTATGTGTATTTATTATGCATTATTGATGAACGAAAGAAGAATGATTGGAAGGACCGAATGTAAGACGGGCCTGCGTGCTAAATTTGTTACCCTTTGAAAATAAAGTCCGTTCGTTCGTTCGTTCGTTCGTTCGTTCGTTCGTTCTATCTCTTAGATTATACGTGACAATAAACATTGACATGTTTTGACTTTACTTTAATTGCTAGTACTTAGTTGTATATCTTTTATAATACTTTCAATTATGTTTTTACTGTGAGTGAGGGGGTCTTCACTGCTCTTCTTTACTTACCAGTGTACGTATTTTTATATATTGACGGAGATGTTACTGTTTCTCTGTACTTTAGAGTGTGTATTGTAATAAGGGACGTAAGTTATATTAATTCTGTGCTTTCTTTGTTTTAATATATGATTACGCATTGTTGAAATCAGTATGTCCGTATGTCCTTTATGCGCTCGCGAACGGCCCATCCGATTGAGATGAAATTTTCTACACGTCTTCCTTTCATTCCAGCGCAGCCCACTGTCATATATTTTTTAGTGTGAAATCGGCTGCTTACCCAATATTATTTCATTTTTCATTTTTCATTATAATTTCATATATCTCAGGGGACTTAACTCTGTAAAAGTTTTTCAAGGGGCATAACTTTTCTGTATAACTTATAGTCATATTGTGGCATCGTTTTCAAAGATTTATAAACTCTTTGTCCATAGTTATGTACCGGCATATGAGTTATAATAAATAATGATACAATCTGTAAGACATTTTCAAAGTTTTCATAAAAATAATGCATAATGCATAACATTGTAACTCATCTTTTTTTGCTTAAAGAATGAATAAATAATAGTTACCTTATCTCTATCAAGTTTAAAGATTTTATATTTCTTTACACTGTCGCCAACTCTAAGAAGACATGGAACAACTTCAGCCATTATTAAATCTACAGGCATATGCGTTATATTCCTCCTCCTCCTCCTCTCCCCTCCTCCACCTCCTACCCTCTTCCTCTTCTCCTCCCCCTCCTCCCTCTCCCTCCTCCATCCTCCTCTTCTCTCTTTCTCCTCCTCCTCCCTCCTCCTCCCTCTTCCTCCTCCCAGCTCCTACTCCTCCTTTTTCTTCTTCTTCTGCTGCTGCTGCCGCTGCTCCATTTACCCAAGTTAATTGTTGGGGAAGATGTAAAGATCTTTCAAGTGCTCTTTCTAATGCTTTTTGTAAGTTGGTCTTCGTTTATCTAAGGTTGTTCTAACTGCAACCAATAAATGATTAGACAGACAGACAGACAGACAGACAGACAGACAGTCGGGAACGGGAACTTATATGACTACTCATATGAATTAAATGAGATGCTCCTCATCAGGAGCTGGGCGAAGCCGGGCCGGATCAGACAGATAGACAGACAGATAGACAGACAGACAGACATATAGATAGTCGGGAACGGGAACGTGAACTTATATGACTACTTATATGAATTAAATGAGATGCTCCACACCAGGAGCTGGGCGATGCCGGGCCGGGTCAGACAGACAGACAGACAGACAGACAGACAGACAGATAGTCGGTAACGGGAACGGGAACTTATATGACTACTTATATGAATTAAATGAGATGCTCCCCACCAAGGACTGGGAGAAGCCGTGCCAGGTCAGACAGACAGACAGACAGACAGACAGACAGACAGACAGACAGATAGTCGGTAACGGGAACGGGAACTTATATGACTACTTATATGAATTAAATGAGATGCGACCCGGCCCGGCATCGCCCAGTCCTTGGTGGGGAGCATCTCATTTAATTCATATAAGTAGTCATATAAGTACCAAGGACTGGGCGATGCCGGGCCGGGTCAGACAGACAGACAGACAGACAGACAGATAGTCGGTAACGGGAACGAGAACTTATATGACTACTTATATGAATTAAATGAGATGCTCCCCACCAGGGACTGGGCGAAGCCGGGCCGGGTCAGCTAGTGTCTAATAAGTATGAACACTGGCGCAGTAAAAATCGGCTCAGAGTCGCGCATCTAAATATCTGCCATCTATTAGGGAAGCTGCCTGAACTATCGCTTATACTTAATCAAAGTTTTCACATGTTCGGCGTTAGTGAAAGTCGATTAAATAGCAACATTTCAGAGGGTGACATCGCTATCAGAGGTTTTAAAGTTATTAAAAGAGATCCTTATCAGAAACAAGAGACGGGTATTGCAGTTTATATATCTAATTCGTTGAACGTCCACCGCAGGCTAGATTATGAAACCTGTGAGATTGAGTGCGTATGGCTTGAGGTTAAACTTCAAAATCGGAAACCCTTAGTAGTTGGCTATCTTTATCGAAACCCCAGTGCAGGAAACATCTGGTATGAAAAATTCACCACTATGATGGATGTAGTCTTTAGTAATGCGAGAGAAATCATACCGCTAGCAGACTTCAACATAGACACTAACAAATCAAACAAAACATGGGAAAACATAATATTATAATCATTATAGAGTCATATAACTTCCAACAGTTAGTCAAACAAGCCACTAGAAAAACAAAATCATCTGCAGCACTTAAAGATCACATTTAAACTACATGTGCTCACAACATCACAGAAAGTACTGTTCTTATTAATGGAATGAGCCATCACTACCCGGTATGTTGCACGTGGTCGAAAAGAGGTACCAAACCTCCGTGCCATGAGTCAGCCTATCAGGAAAATCGACAAACAACAATTCAGAAACTAGTCGGTATTAATAACGAATAGTCATAATCATGTTGAAGAAAGGACTCGAACAAATAGACGGCTAAATTTAAGAACCAATCACATAGCGAGTTCAGGCCACCTGATGGAAGGTTCAAGCGCAGAAAGCTGTGGACAGAAAGTCAGTCTGCTGAGAGCCGCCATGGCGGCCACTTCACATAAAACTGAAAGCCAGAGCCAGAAAGTTGAGATGAGAGCAAAGATATGGTCCATCGGGAAAGTTTGACGACAAGCAGGCGAGATAGTTTATTCAGCAACAAAACGATACATGAGGGCTAGCAGATACGCCATAGCAATCAGGCGACTGAGCACACTACATCAAAGCGACGAGCCCAGCTGTGTAGTTTGGGCGGGTCGACAGTTGAGCCGTAAGGCCTAAGTAGTCAAGTTACAATCACTTGTGCCAGATAATTAAAGTAGCAACTATTCATGACGAGAGGCCGTGGAGTGTAGGTAGTCAGGGGCTAGCGGGAACGTGTAACGGCTTAAAGGGCCGGCCTAGCTATAGCTGACTTTTGCTGTTGAGGAAATAAAGATATTTGTGTTTTCACTCCACAGCTGTTGTTTACTGGTTTCTAGAGCACATTTAATCATGTCTGTAAGCGTAGCTTACACATACCCTTAACAGCTCGCTGGCACTCTGAAACACAAACACATCAGTATAAAATATAGAAATTATAAAAATTTCAATCAATATGTCTTTTTACAAGATTTGCTCAACTCATCTCTGGACTATGTTTACCAGCTTCCTGACCCAGATGATGCGCTGGGCCACTGACTGGAGACCTTTCTAAGTGTATTCGATAAGCATGTTCTATTTAAGGAAGTTTGAGTTAAACATAACAATAAGCCCCAGTGGATCACCCAGGAGGTCGTTAAAACTATCAGAGGCTGGGACAAGGCACATACAAATAGAGATCTAACCACGCATAGTCTGAGAAACATAATTCAATATGTTATTCGAAAGGAAAAAAAAACTATTTTATGAACTTAATAATAGATAAAACCAACACTAAAGATATATGGAAAGCAAATAATATCTTGACAAACAAGTTAGTTAGTTAGTTAGTTAGTCGACAGATCATCCTCGTTGCACATCGAACCATTCAGTCCATAAGTGCTCGGATCCCCTCCTCAGCAAATCCCGCAGCGTGTAGCGGCTAACGACGCCAGTTCTGTGTTGGTTTATCAATCTTCTTTGGCTTCCTGCGTAGTGTTCTTGTTTGGCCACCCCTCTTTTAATTTGCTGCTCCCGCAGTCTGGCCATTGTTGTAGATTCACAGTCATCACTTGGTTCTCGCAAAAGTCTCACTTCTCGTAGAGCATTCAGAATGTCAGCCTGGTCCATGGCGCGTCCGCCCTCCACAGTAGCCTCACCTGCGAGCTTGTCAGCCCGCTCATTTCCTTGTACTCCCGCATGACCTGGCACGAAGATGAAACTAATCTTTGCCAACCGAGACCGCTTCAGAGGCAGCAACCATTCTCTTCGGATCGACCCCTCCTCTATCCTCTTGATCATGTTCATTGAGTCGCTAAGGAAACAAGCCCTAGTGAATGTCTGTGTCTCGAGCCATGTTATTGCTTTACTTACTGCCATGACTTCCATGGTCAGGCTACTTGTGGTTTCAGTGAAAGCACCAGAGTCCTCCTTCACAATTCTCCCTCCGGCCCGAGCTGTAAAGGCCCATGAGCTTCTCACATGTCGGACGACCGACCCATCTGTGTAGATGACCGCGTCACCGTCTAGCGAATTCTCGAAAATCAACGCTTGTACTTCAGCCTCAACAGCAGCCGGATTTTCTTGTCTGCATTTTCTATCTAGTTGGATGCAAACTGAAAAGGATGTGCAGAAGTCTGTTGGCACTTGCATCCACTCCTCGCCAGGTTCTAAGTCCTCAAGTGAACACACCTGTTGAAGAATGTCTTCGGCTTGACCCATCCACGACCTTCCTCTTTTTAACCTGCTGCCCTTCACCTTCCTAATTTCACTATGCAATGGATGTTGTGTGTTTGCGTTAATTCTGAGGTAGGCGCGTGCCCTGCAAACTTGTATTCTCTCTTCAATGGTTGGAAAATCAAGAAGGTAGCGCATCGCCCTGCATGCTGTATCTCTTGTACATCCAAGAATAATGCGCATAGCTTCATTCTGTATCCTTTCCATCCTTTCTATCTGCTTATGGCTGAGAGTCAGGATTGCCATTGCATACTCCAAAACAGACATGACCAGCCCCTCGTACAGAAGACATAGATGGCGCTGCTCACAGTTTGCTGCCGCCATCACCCGCATCGCTGCCAAACCCCGCTTGGCCTTTGTTATCACCTGGTCTATGTGCACATTATAAGCAAGGCTTCGATCAAACCGTATCCCCAGGTAATTCATTGCCTGCGTTCTTTCCACCGTCTCTGAACACAGCATTACAGTTGGTGTTGGATTGTTGACAATATGATTATTCAACGAGAACCAAGTCACTGTTGCCTTTGTTGGGTTGACCATTGCCCCAGCTTCATCACACCAAGTACTTATGCGATTGAGTTCGGTTTGTAGTTCCACAGCAACCTCCTCTCTATCCTTACCCTGACGATACACTAAAACATCATCGGCATACGACAATGTCCTGCCAGGTCCAGTGATCTGCTCACTGGTGATTCTCACTGTGTAGGCGTTGAACAGTACCGGAGATAATGGTGATCCCTGTGGTAGGCCAGGATATATTGTTGTTGGTTCCGAAGTCCAACTGCCACATCTAAAAACTACTTTCCGTTGGTAGAGGGCTGCAGCGATCCAACTAAGGAGGAATGGACTTACGTTTAGTTCAAGAAGCTGAAACATTAAAAAATCCAGTGGTACTCTGTTGTATGCGTCCTCAAGATCAATCGCTGCAGCAACGGTTTCAGTGCCTGAGTGGAAACCTTCATAGACATCATGGGCAAAGACTGCTGCATTGGTCCAGGTTTCTCTTTTTGGACGGTACCCACCCAGGGTAGGTGGGAAAACACCTTGCCTCTCTAGTTGGCTTGATATTTTCCTGGCAATTACCTTCTCCAGCAGCTTGCCTATTGTATTCTGCATGGTTATAATTCGATATCCCTGAATTTTTTTGTGGTCTTTGTCAGGCTTCGGCAAGGGAATCAGATAGCTGTGTAACCATTCCTCCTTGATGCTAGCACTCCCTATACTGTTGTTGTACATGTCTGCTAGTTTCTCTAGCTCATTGTCGGTACACCTATTTATGTCGTCGTATCTTATGCCATCAGGACCTGGAGCACTGTTTTTTGATCGTCGAAGCACAGCCTTGATTTCTTTCACTGTCACTGTGTCTTCCTCCGAAGTGTTCTGGGCCTTGCATCTGTCTGAGGTGACCTCCTTGGCCAGATTTCGGCCTCCCATGTCTGTCTGGTTGCCCTGCTCAAGGTAGCGTTCAAAGAGGGCTTTGCCCTTGTCCTCGTCAGTCCTCTGCCAGGTGAGGTCAGCACCTTGGAAGTCTGAAATGCTCTTATTCTTGACTACACCACTCATGCTTTTATGTAGTCGCCAGAACAATTTCAGTGACTTGTCTGTGCTTACTCTTTGACACACCTCTGCCCATTTTTCGCTTTTAACCACCTTGACCAGTTTTTTGAAATAGCTTACTTTTGTGTGCATCTCTCTTTCTAAGTGCAAGCAGGGACTAGGATGACCAGCTCTGTTCTTCTTGGCATTTTGCCATCTCCTTACAGCACTACGCTTATCCACCCAAGCCTTCTCCACCTCGAAACTCCACCACGGTGGCTGCTCCCAGCTTTTTTTCCTGCCCTGAAACGTTCTGCGCTTGTCACGTCTTATTTTACTCACCACATCTTGCCCTGTACTGTCATACTGGAACGTCTTTACCTTTAGCTTGTGCTGCCTGGTTCTGCCTTTCTCCACCAATATGCTGCACGGGTGGTGGTCGCTGCCATGGTGTCCTAGGACACCCCATCTACACACTGTAGTGAGTGAAGGTGAAACTAGCGCCAGATCAATAGCACTGTCCTCATCGCCTGGACGGCTTGCTGTCCTGGTGACACAGCCACTGTTAATACAAACCAGGTCGATGGTTTCCAGTGCAGTCTCGAGCTCCTCCCCTTGTGTATTGGAGGAAGTGTTTCCCCATGCTCTGCCTTTAGCGTTGAAGTCACCACAGAAAATAACATTTCTCTCGTGGCCTAATATGCCACTTAAGCACTGCCACTTCTGGGCGTCCATACTCGCATTGCGGGCATAAACATTAACCAACACGAATGGTATACTGGAATGAACTCTCAACGCCTGTATTTGTATATCGTCACTGTCCCAACTGGACATGTCTAGCTCTGACGCCACCATGCTGTCGCGAACGAGAATCGCCGTTCCCAGATGTCGTCTGTTGTAGAAACATTTGAAGCCGGCAATTCGGAGTAGCTGATCGCCCAGTCTCGTCTCCTGGAGTGCTACAATGTCGTTCCTGTAAACTAGGGTTTCTAAAATAGAGCCCCTGTTGTTTTACACTGGCACAGTTCCAATATAGAATACGGATGTTCCTGAGTCCTAGACGGTGACACTTGAGTCTAAAACGCCTCAAACCACCGCGCTTACCTTGCTTCTTTGTCCCTGCGCGGCTACCATGCCGCTTCGTTATGTTGACTGCTGACCGCTCGGAAAAAACACGTTCTTCCGCCATGTTGAAAAAACGTAAACACAGACTGCTGTTGAACCACACACGCTGCTGAAAATTCACTAAAGGATGGCTTCGCTCGATGCACGAACTCCGTAGCACCCGCGCAGATCTTGAGTAGAAACTCCTGGTTTTACATCCTGGCACACCAATTACACGCAAGAGATGAATAAATCCATCCCCTACGCGAAAAGGTTAACGAACACAAAACAACACGACCGTCCGTCGCCATCTTGAAACAGGACAAACAAACACAAGACATCACAATCTTTACCATCAAATCAGGTTACATGTGAACAATTCAGTAATTTATTTCAATCCGACATAAACCAATTGAAGGCTGCAATACCAGATTCTCCTCATGACGTATCTTTATTATCATCATTTTGTGAGAACAAATGCTATAGAGACATTCCCTCTAACATACCGCTAATGACGACCATTGAAGTATTTACTCATCTCAGTAACCTAAAAATCAATAACTCATCAGGACTAGACGGAATCAGTAATCGGATCCTTCGCTATGCTGCACCGGCGATCTGCGAGTAACTAACTTGGATATATAATCAATATCTCACCAAAGGTCACTTCCCATCAGAATTTAGAATTGCTAAAGTGTATTCTCATTTAAAAGCTGGTTCATTAGACGATCGTCTCGTGAGTAACTATAGGCCAATTTCCATATTATCCTCACTATCCAAACCACTAGAAAAGCACATTCACAAAACAACACTAGAACACTTAGTTCGCCACAAACTATTAGTTGACAGTCAGTCAGGATTTCGGCCAAAATATTCTTGTCATACGGCTCTAACAAACATGATAGAAAACTGGCATCAAAATGTTAACAACAATACACTATGTGGAGCGGTGTTTATAGACTTTAGAAAAGCATTCGATATGATAGATCATACTATTATAATTAAAAAACTAGAAACAATGCAAGTAAGCTTTAATATAGTGACATTAATAAAATCATGTTTATTAGACAGAAAACAAGTAATATCACACAATAAATCTTTATTTGAAGCCATTATCAGTAATATTGGAGTACCTCAGGGGTCTATACTTGGCCCTCTGTTATTTGCCATTTATATAAATGATTTTCCCTTATATCTTTCGTCGTCCTGCGAACTATTTTGTATTGTCCATGGTATTCTTTGCATTTTCCTCAGAAAACAAATTTCTACAGCCATCAGATGTTTTTCAGCCTGACTGCTCATTGTCCAAGCTTCACATCCATATAAAAGTACAGGTTCTATGTAGCACCTCAACACTCTTTTTCTCGTTTCAATTGTCATCTTTTTATTGGTCAGTATGTTTTTACTTGCTTAGGCCTACTTTTGCCATGGTAATTCTTGTTCTAATCTCTTCCATCAGATGTTATTACTGTTCCGAGATAATTGTACCTATTCACTTGTTGAAGAATATTCCCATTTACTTGTATATTACATTGTGGTATTTCGTTCTTCCTAGTGACGACCATAATCTGTGTCTTTTCACAATTTAATTATAACCCTAGTTGTTCACTGTGTGTAATAACCGCATCAACTAAATTTTGCAGGTCCCTTTCATTGTCTGCAATCAAGACTGTATCATATGCATATCTAATATTATTGATGCATCGTCCCCCAATGTTACTTCCATATCTTCAATATTTCTGAAAATACTTTCACTGTACAGGGAAAACAGATCTGTAGACATTACACATCCCTGATGTTGGCTTACTACATTATCATCTCCTATAGCAGCTTGTTGTTTCCAATATATGTTTTTTACAAGTCTAAGATCTTTTCCATCAATTTGTAGATCTTCAAACATCCTTATCATGTTGACATGTCTCACTTTATCGAAAGCTTTTGTGTAGTCAATAAAGCAAAGGTGTAGATCTTTGTTTACTTCTATAGAACGTCCGATTACGGTTCTCAGTATACACACAGTAGTTAATGTACCCTTGCCTTCTACAAATCCACATTGTTCTTCTCCTATTTCAAGTTGTATTTTCCTCCTAACTCTTTGCATGATAATTCTTAGCAAAATTTTCGTGATGTGACTCATTATACTAATTGTTCGATATTGATCACATTCCAAGGCTCCTGATTTCTTTGGGATTGCAATAAATACAGAATTACATAACTCCTGAGGTATATTTCTAGTATTATATATTGTATTAAGCAGACTGGTAACTTTATCTATTCCATATTCTTCTAAAGCATTAATTATTTCTGTTGTGAAGCTGTCTGAACCGGGGGTCTTGCTAGAGTGCATATGGTTAAGAGCATTCTGAACCTCCATCTTCAAAATTGCTTGTCCTTCATTATTATTTTGAACATCATACTGTTCGTCTCTGTTATCGTCGTCATAAAGGTCTTTCACGTAATCTGACCATAATGTAAGATCTTATCATTTTCTATTATAACTCTTCCATCTTTTGTCTTTAGGCGGCCTGCTGATGTGCGTGTTCTTTGATTAGTAAGCTCCTGAATTCTTTTGTGCATTAGTTTCGCATTTTTACTGTGGTGTTGTTTTTCAATTTCTCTGCAATTTTTCTCAAGCCATGTTTCTTTTGCCTCCTTACATAAGGTTCTGACTTTTCTGTGCTTTTCTTCATGTTTGGTAGTATTATTTTTGTTCTGTCTTTTTGGTTCCATTAGTTGTAAAATTTCTTCAGTCATCCATGTCTTACGGCTCACTTTCTTTACTTTTGGAATAGTTATTTTCTGCTGCACAACTGATTGAATTCTTCAGCATTTCCCATTAATCATCTACATATTGAGATAGGATCTCTAGATCAGACAATAAATCAAATTTGTTCTTTACTTCTATGTTAAAATTATCTTGTATTTCTTTGTCAGTTTTCAATTTGCACAAGTCATATTTAGGGTTTTCTGCTGTATACTTGACTTTCTTTAACTTTACCCTCAACGTGCCTGTAATTAATCTGTGATCATTGTAACAGTCAACATTTTGAACTGTTTTTACGACTGTTAACGCATTTCGAAACCTGTTGCTAATCAGGATGTAATCTATCTGGTTTTTAATCCTGCTGTCTGGACTCCTCATGTCCATAATCTTCTAGGATACTGTTTAAACCAAGTGTTTCCTACAACCATTTCTTATTCTTTTGCCCATTCTACAAGTCTGTATCCTCTTCCATTTCAGTAGTATTATATGATGCCTACTAGCCCCAAGGAGAAGGAGCTAAAGGAGCGCTCCTTCAGGAGCTGAAGGAGCCTGAAGGAGCGGGTCGTGAAGGAGCGCGAAGGTGTCTGAAGGAGCGGGTTATGTCCGCTCCTTCTGTGGTGTGATATTGACTCCTTCTAACACCTGCCTAGTTGTGTCTTTGGCGTGTTAACCTCGGTATTTTTGGCGGGTAAAATTTTTTTTAAAAGAAAAAAAG
>JACEFZ010015749.1:0-23023 GCA_014155875.1 Cepaea nemoralis | reverse complement strand
GAGGTATTTACTCACTAGCTTTTCATATGGTCTTTTTTGATGGTGTTCCGGTTGAGATCTGGAATTGATCTGGCTTATTGCAGGGTTATTCAGTTGATTTTAAGTGTGGTACCTTGGTTGTATTGGCTTATGGTGTTCATGTTTCCATTTGTTTGAAGTGGTTCGTATTTAGAATTGGTGTTGAGTCTGCCGCTGTATGACTGATTGAAGGATCTATTCAGGCCTGAACAGGAAAACTGGGAATGTCCAATGGTTTCTGTGACCTCGCAGATTGATGGCGTACCAGGCGGTATCTCCCAGACGTAAAATTAGACGATACTCTGTTGTCGGTGTATTTTGAATATCCATTTATCTTGATGGACAATTAAATACATACCTGTTCATGTTGTCCTGGCAGTGGTTGCCCTTGTGTGAGAATGTCTGTTAGCTGTTCATGTTGTCCTGGCAGTGGTTGCCTTGTGTGAGAATGTTAGCTGTTCATGTTGTCCTGGCAGTGGTTGCCCTTGTGTGAGAATGTTAGCTGTTCATGTTGTCCTGGCAGTGGTTGCCCTTGTGTGAGAATGTTAGCTGTTCATGTCCTGGCAGTGGTTGCCCTTGTGTGAGAATGTTAGCTGTTCATGTCCTGGCAGTGGTTGCCCTTGTGTGAGAATGTTAGCTGTTCATGTTGTCCTGGCAGTGGTTGCCCTTGTGTGAGAATGTTAGCTGTTCATGTTGTCCTGGCAGTGGTTGCCCTTGTGTGAGAATGTTAGCTGTTCATGTTGTCCTGGCAGTGGTTGCCCTTGTGTGAGAATGTTAGCTGTTCATGTTGTCCTGGCAGTGGTTGCCCTTGTGTGAGAATGTTAGCTGTTCATGTTGTCCTGGCAGTGGTTGCCCTTGTGTGAGAATGTTAGCTGTTCATGTTGTCCTGGCAGTAGTTGCCCTTGTGTGAGAATGTTAGTTGTTCATGTTGTCCTGGCAGTGGTTGCCCTTGTGTGAGAATGTTATCTTGTTCATGTCCTGGCAGTGGTTGCCCTTGTGTGAGAATGTCTGTTAGGTGTTGGTGGTGGAATTATGTGTTGTGCTTATTATCTCTCTTCTCCCCCCCCCCCCCCATGCCGATGGCATACGCTGTTATCGTTGTCAGTTTGGGCTGGTTGTGAACCAGTAGGCAGGTCATATGTTGCCTATACCAGTAGGCAGGTCGTATGTTGCCTATACCAGTAGGCAGGTCATATGTTGCCAATGCCAGTAGTAAGTCATTTGGCAGATCATATTTAGATGTCTGTGGGAAATTAACACAAATTTACGTTTAGATTAGTGAACTTTCTGAAGGATGTTTTATATCATACTCCACATTTTCTTCTCTCACCAATTCACTGTAAAATATTTATTATTACACAGATTCCTTTCCAGCAACACTGTTCTCTCAAGTCCTGAGCTCCGATGACGAAGATGACCACATCCTTCTGAGAACAGCAGCGAGAAAAAGAAAATTAGTTATAGATGAAAGTGATGAAGATCGTTAGACTTTCATTGTATGACAATATTTAGTTTGTGTGTACTTATTATCTTTAGCCTTGTTTGGTTTTCTTTTAATGTTAAATGAAGCCTTGTACCAGTGTAAATTCAATTTGAGAAGAAAGTACAAGTTACTTTACAGTTTGTGAGTATCAAATGTTAATTGTCAACTCTGTAAACACTTGGTGTTTGTTTATGCCTTTATTTATCCTTATGCAATGCCACATGAAAGCAGTGGTTTCCTGTTGATGTGGGCAGAGAGCAATAATGACATATTGGCTAGTGTACTTGCCTGTCTATATAGAGGTCTAGGCAGGGAGCAATAATGACATATTGGCTAGTGTACTTGCCTGTCTATATAGAGGTCTAGGCAGGGAGCAATAATGACATATTGGCTAGTGTACTTGCCTGTCTATATAGAGGTCTAGGCAGGGAGCAATAATGACATATTGGCTAGTGCACTTGCCTGTCTATATAGAGGTCTAGGCAGGGAGCAATAATGACATATTGGCTAGTGTACTTGCCTGTCTATATAGTGGTCTAGGCAGGGAGCAATAATGACATATTGGCTAGTGTACTTTCCTGTCTATATAGAGGTCTAGGCAGAGAGCAATAATGACATATTGGCTAGTGTACTTGCCTGTCTATATAGAGGTCTAGGCAGGGAGCAATAATGACATATTGGCTAGTGTACTTGCCTGTCTATATAGTGGTCTAGGCAGGGAGCAATAATGACATATTGGCTAGTGTACTTGCCTGTCTATATAATGGTCTAGGCAGGGAGCAATAATGACATATTGGCTAGTGTACTTGCCTGTCTATATAGAGGTCTAGGCAGGGAGCAATACTGACATATTGGCTAGTGTACTTGCCTGTCTATATAGAGGTATAGGTTCAATTCTCAGAAGAGGCAGCATTTTTTTTTCCAACACATGCGGCTCTGGGGTTGACCCAGCCTAAAAATAGGTCCCAGACAATTGTTTTAGGAAGGATGGGTGACGAGGAAGAGAATTGTAACTCCTCCTCTGCATTGGCCAAGAATATACGAAGGCTTACTACTACACATCCCAATGGTAGTGTCTGCTTTGGGACTACCTTTATCTATCAAGTTTATCAGAGAGGTAAATGTGGCTACATAGGGCAATATCAACTTTACTAGAGAGATAAGTGTGGCTTCTTGAGGACAGTACCAGCTTTACTAGAGAGATATGTGTGGCTACTTGAGGACTACCAGCTTTACTAGAGAGATAGATAAGTGTGGCTACTTGAGGACTACCAGCTTTACTAGAGAGATAGATATGTGTGGCTACTTGAGGACAGTACCAGCCTTACTAGAGAGATAAGTGTGCCTTCTTGAGGACAGTACCAACTTTACTAGAGAGATAAGTGTGGCTTCTTGAGGACAGTACCAGCTTTACTAGAGAGATATGTGTGGCTACTTGAGGACAGTACCAGCCTTACTAGAGAGATAAGTGTGGCTTCTTGAGGACAGTACCAACTTTACTAGAGAGATAAGTGTGGCTTCTTGAGGACAGTACCAGCTTTACTAGAGAGATAGGTGTGGCTACTTGAGGACAGTACCAACTTTACTAGAGAGATAAGTGTGGCTACTTGAGGGCAGTACCAGCCTTACTAGAGAGATAAGTGTGGCTACTTGAGGACAGTACCAACTTTACTAGAGAGATAAGTGTGGCTTCTTGAGGACAGTACCAGCTTTACTAGAGAGATAAGTGTGGCACTTGAGGACTACCAGCTTTACTAGGTAAGTATGGCTACTCAATGACAATACCAACTTTACTAGAGAGATAAGTGTGGCTACTTACGGACAGTACCAACTTTGTCAGAGATAAGTGTGGATGCTTAAGGACTACCATCTTTACTAGAGAGATATGTGTGGCTACTTGAAGACAGTACCAGCTTTACTAGAGAGATAAGTGTGGCTTCTTGAGAACAGTACCAGCTTTACTAGAGAGATATGTGTGGCTACTTGAGGACAGTACCAACTTTACTAGAGAGATATGTGTGGCTACTTGAGGACAGTGCCAGTTGACTAGAGAGATAAGTGTAGCTACTTGAGGACTACCAGCTTTACTAGGTAAGTATGGCTACTCAATGACAATACCAACTTTACTAGAGAGATAAGTGTTTCTACTTGCGGACAGTACCAACTTTACTAGAGAGATAAGTGTGGCTACTTGAAGACAGTACCAGCTTTACTAGAGAGATAAGTGTGGCTTCTTGAGGACAGTACCAGCTTTACTCAAGAGATAAGTGTGGCTTCTTGAGGACAGTACCAGCTTTACTAGAGAGATGAGTGGCTTCTCGAGGACAGTACCGGCTTTACTAGAGAGATAAGTGTGGCGTCTTGAGGACAGTACCAACTTTACTAGAGAGATATGTGTGGCTACTTGAGGACAGTGCCAGTTGACTAGAGAGATAAGTGTAGCTACTTGAGGACTACCAGCTTTACTAGGTAAGTATGGCTACTCAATGACAATACCAACTTTACTAGAGAGATAAGTGTTTCTACTTGCGGACAGTACCAACTTTACTAGAGAGATATGTGTGGCTACTTGAGGACAGTGCCAGTTGACTAGAGAGATAAGTGTAGCTACTTGAGGACTACCAGCTTTACTAGGTAAGTATGGCTACTCAATGACAATACCAACTTTACTAGAGAGATAAGTGTTTCTACTTGCGGACAGTACCAACTTTACTAGAGAGATAAGTGTGGCTACTTGAAGACAGTACCAGCTTTACTAGAGAGATAAGTGTGGCTTCTTGAGGACAGTACCAGCTTTACTCAAGAGATAAGTGTGGCTTCTTGAGGACAGTACCAGCTTTACTAGAGAGATGAGTGGCTTCTCGAGGACAGTACCGGCTTTACTAGAGAGATAAGTGTGGCGTCTTGAGGACAGTACCTGCTTTACTAGAGAGATAAGTGTTGCTTCTTGAGGACAGTACCAGCTTTACTAGAGAGATAAGTGTGGCTACTTGAAGACAGTACCAACTTTACTAGAGAGATATGTGTGGCTACTTGAGGACAGTGCCAGTTGACTAGAGAGATAAGTGTAGCTACTTGAGGACAGTACCAGCTTTACTAGAGAGATAAGTGTGGCTTCTTGAGGACAGTACCAGCTTTACTAGCGAGATAAGTGTGGCTTCTTGAGGACAGTACCAGCTTTACTAGAGAGATAAGTGTGGCTACTTGAGGACAGTACCAGCTTTACTAGGGAGGTATTGCTACTCAATGACAGTACCAACTTTACTATAGAAATATGTGTGGCTACTTGAGGACAGTACCAGCTTTACTAGAGAGATAAGTAAGGCTACTTGAGGACAGTGCCACTTGACTAGAGAGAGAAGTGTGGCATAAAAGGACAGTGTCAGCTTTTCAGAGAGAGCATGCTTACCTGAGGACAAAGACAGGGAAAAATAAATGTCTGCTGTACTCTTTTGTTTACCAACTTGACTAATAATCATTCAAGTGCCACTGCTTGCCAATCTGGAAATCCTAGGTTCAGTTTAATCTTTAAGGGTGATTTGTTTGTGACCACATATTTCTGAGTACAATCCAGTCTCTTTATATAAGTTAGTTGTATGTCCTTACAGAACCTGGTAATCAACCCAAGCATTTTTTGGGGGGCTCAATCATTTACTAGACAATTTTTACATTAAGTAGTTTGCCAGTGCTTTAGTAATGACTGATTCTCATCCTATCAAAATCAATATGTGGCAGGTTACTTCAAAATTACCTCCAGCTCATTTTGTACTCTCAGTTAGATATGTTGGAGAATTGTGAAATATGTTGACTTCCTCTAAGCCATAGAGGCTTGGCACTAGAACATTTTTGGGGAGGTAAACCAGCTGATATGATATTGACTGCACCACTTGTTGAGTGCTGATTGGTCACAGAACCCACCACCATATCTTCAGCATGCCACGGTGCCACGGAAATAGGGTCCTTTACCGCCATATATATGAGGGGAAGTCGATAAGTAAGTCACACATGGCTGTAGAAAAATAACTAAAATTTATAACAACTTGAAACCAGTTTATTTTTATACATACATTGTCCCTTTATTTCTCAACATAATTTCCACCAACATTGATGCACCTATCCCATCGTTTTATCAGTCTTCCCAAACCGGTTGCATAAAACTGCATGCTCTGTTTTCTAAACCACGTTTTCACTTCACAATCAACTTCAGCGTGATTTGCGAAATGTTTCCCGCCAAGGTGGGTTTTCAGTGGACCAAAAAGGTGGAAATCACTAGGGGCTAGGTCGGGGCTGTAAGGTGGATGTTCCATAACTTCCCACCTTAGTTAGTTAATTTTCTCCTGAGTTAATCAAGCTGTATGTGGTCTGGCATTGTCATGAAGAAGCAACATTCTAGTCAGCAGTCCTGGACGTTTTCTTCGAATTACATCATGAAGCACCGATATACGGGACAAAACATTTGTCAACATAAACGGGAAGCATTTTCTTATGAATGTCCTTTGCAGGCAGTCATTTTGCCCACAAAAAACGCACAAAAGCACATTGCTCTTTAGTTGTACACTCCGTAAGTACAGTCACAATTTTGTTTATGCGCATGAGACATCTAGCGCCATCAGACGAGTGGGAATATAAAGTTCGATGTTGCTGCCACCTAATGACACCTGTCGAAAACACCAACTATATTTACCTGCCATCCCACAGAACTGTGTGATTTACTTATTGACTCGCCCTCGTGTGTGTGTGTGTGTGTGTGTGTGTGTGTGTGTGTGTGTGGGTGGGTGGGTGGGGGTGTGTGTGTGGAGAGAGAGAGAGAGAGAGAGAGAGAGAGAGAGAGAGAGAGAGAGAGAGAGAGAGAGAGATCATGATGTTTTAGTTATTATTTTTTAAAATTGTGTGTATAGGGCAGAAGAACATAGATCATCACAGACTGGAGAGATTGGTGCTGCAGGTCGTGACCTGAGAATCTGGTCGACAATCAGAACTCCAAGGAAAGGCCAGAGACGGGCACATAGTCAGACTGCTACTGGTACCATTAGTATTGGGACTCTTTGCTGGCTGTTGAAGATGACTGAGCACGTATGGGAATGTCCCAAGTGCTGTGATGTTGGTTCTTGACTCAGCTCAACTCAATTTGGGGGGGGGGGAATGTGTTTGTGTAACTTATTGACTTTCATACATCTGCATGTGTATGGTGGTCATGTCATTTTGTTGTGTCTATAACATGAAGCTTGTAAAGAATAGGGCTTTGTTTTTATGATTACTTTTGTATATTTACATTGCTTGCTATTGTGCAATCTGTCAAATGACTGAATTAAAGAAGAAATAAAGTCTGTTGTGTCAAAGAAATGCTTATGAAAGGAAGCAAATGTGTTTTTGTGGAACATGTAGTCACATCTATTATGTTGTTGTAGGTTAGTTTAGTTTAGTCGATGGATCAACATCAAAGCATACTTAGGCCGAAGAGATGCTGATGTCTAATTTTCAGCAGAGGATTTGAACTTAAACCTCTGAGCCACTACCAAGTAGATGGGCGAACATGCCCCAGGAACGGCTGAGCGTAGCCATTGTTTTTCCAGACCGCAGTTGAGAAGGTAGACAGGCCCTGTGAAGATCCAAAAGATCCAAGAGGTTCTTGATTGTGGATTGACGATTATCAGCTGTGGGGTGAGTTTTGAACGAACCTTCATAGTTTAAATAGGAATATAGGAATATAATAGCTATGTCTGTGCATGAGAACAATAATGGAGGGATATATGCCTGGGAAGAGAGGAAGAGGAAGGCCAAAGAGAAGATGGGTGCAGGATGTGGCGGATGATCTCCAGATGGATGTATCTGAAGCGGGAAATCTTGCTTATGATGGAGAGGTTTTCCGGAAGGTTGTTATGGGAGCGAGATTCTGCAAAGGACATGCTACTGAATGAATGACCTTTGTTCCATCTTGTTGTCTGATAATTGCTGGTGCTGTGTATCAGACTACAGTTACAGTGTTGGATGATTATCCATGCTGTGATGAGGATCACTGGTACTGTGTTGGATGACTACCCATGCTGTGATGGAAGATCACTGGTACTGTGTTGGATGACTACCCATGCTGTGATGGAATATCAATGGTACTGTGAAGGATGATCATGTGTATGTTTATTCATGGGGATGCCTATTTTGTCATTGCATCTAATCATGAATTTTATTTATTAGGGCATTGGCATTATTAATCAGATGTTGTTGTATCTTTACAATTACATTATTCTGATTCCATGTACACTGACCTGAATTTCTTCTGATATCTCTAAATCGTTGTTTTTTCTTGTTAGCCGTAGAGATAGAATGAGATTCTCTTTGTCTTCTTATTCCTCTCTTCTTCTACGGCCCATGAACTCGGGAAGTGAAGTCGGCGTTGTGCTATTATCTCTATCATCTCTGTGCGGTTACACAAACGTATCTATAAATTGTATATGTACCTTTGATGAGCTGTAGCTTCACCAGTGACCCCTAGTCCTCTGCTTTTCTTGTGTTTCAATAGGATTTTAATTACGTTTCTAATGTAATGTCTTTTTTCATTTTCAGATCCCTTGTACTTCACCCTTAACTATGGCTAGTAGAAAAAGAAAAGTGGACGCCGAGTGAGGAGTAAAGTACTTCTTTGTGGAAACAAAGGACCAGAAAACCAGCTGCGTAATATGCAGCGAAAGTGTTGCCGTTTTGAAAGAGTACAATCTTCGGCGTCACTACGAAACTAAACATCCATCAACATATTAAAAGTTTTCTGGGAAATATGAGACCATTAAACGTGGTTTTGAAACGCAAAGAAATCTCTTCACGAGAAAATTTGCTGAAAATGAATCTGTCACTCGTACAAGTTACAAAACAGTGCATAAGATGGCAGAGCGAGGAAAATCATTTACTGATGGCAACGTCATTAAAGAGTGTGTGTGATCGAAGCAGAAATGACTTGTGTCCTGAGAAAGCCGATTTATTTGGAACTATCAGCCTTTCGGCAAGTTCAGTTGTGCGGAGAACAGAAGAACTCGGAGAGAACATAGTGCTACAGATACGCGAGAAAGATAGGAACTTGTTGTAGTATTCTCTAGCGCTGGATGAGTCTATTGATCTCTCGAGTACGTCACACCTTCTAGTGTTCATTTGTGGTGTCAATTTGGACTTTCAGATAACGGAAGAGTTGGCGTCCGTGTGCAGCATGCATGGAACAATAGTTGGGAAAGTCATTTTCGCGGAAATGCAAACAATTTTCCAAGTATAGCCAGCCTTATTCGGTGGAATCAGCTTCGAGGTGTTACAGTTGATGAGGGGAAAAAAACATGACTGGAGTGAGGAAGGGTCTGTTGGGGCAGATCAGGACTCATTTGGAAGATTTGCAACTTCCGGGCCCTCTGTTCATACACTGCATCGTACACCAGCAAGTACTCTGTGGGAAAGATTTAGATATTTCTTGTGTACTGAAACCACTACTTTCTGCTGTGAACTTCATACGGGAACATGCACTCAATCACCGAATATCACTGAATTCTGTGACTTGCCTTATCACATATCAGTCAGGTGGCTCAGCTGCGGTAAAGTCCTGCTTCGTTTATACAAGCTCCGAAACGTAATAGATGTTTTCCTCACTGAAAAAGATAAAGCTGATCCACAGCTGTCAGATCCTACCTGGCTGTCAAAGTTGTCAATTTTGGTCGATATGAATGAACTGAACTTGAAACTTCAGGGAAAGTATTACCACGTCTGTGATCTCTACAGAACCATCAAAGGATTTCGAAGAAAGCTGTCATTGTTGGAAGCATAACTGGAAGGAGAAAACCTTTCTCATTTTCACTGTTTCAAAGAGTTTGGAGAGATTTTCAGATCTTGACAGATTTGAGAGTGACACCCTTCTGTTCCAGAATCCGTTTGATTGTAACCTTGATGGTGTGCCAGTTGAATTACAGTTTGAGCTAATTGAGAAGAAAGTTCCGCTGCTTACCTGATGTTGAGTTTCCGAAACTTAAGAAATTTGCCGCTGGTATGACATCATTGTTTGGAACAACATATGTCTGTGAGCTAACATTTTCAAAAAAGAAGTCTGTGAAGTCACCACATCGAATAAGATTGACTGATGAACATTTGAAAGCAATTCTCTTGATTGAATGCAGCAATGCCAAACCAAACATTGATGGTATTTTGAAAGCCACACGTCAGTTTCACAAAACTCACTATCCTATTTTGCTGCTTAGTTTGTGAGATTCGGATATATGCACAATAGGTCTGATGTAACTATCTTTTTGCGAACTTAGCCTTCTTTGATAACTTTGTTTAGTAAATAAATATAAATATGATGGTTGTCTTTGTTTGTTTGTTTGTTTGTTTGTTTGTTTGTGTGCATTGCATTCCCTTTCCATGATTAACTAATGTTTTCGTCTTTTTTCCCAGAGCTTTCGTTCTAGCTTGAAATTATGTTTAAAGTTAATTGTATAGCCTTTACAGGACGTTTACAGTCAACACCAGCATTGTTTGCTGTTGTTGATGTCTTGGCAAGTTTACGTTCAGTAGTTTACCATTGCTTTTCGAACGAGCGGCACCCATAACATAGCGTAAAATCCAGCGCAACGTTGTCTGCTGCTAAATCGCTCGCAGCTGTATTTCGAACGTGGGTATACGGGATTACGAACCGCGTCCGTAAGATCTTCGCCACGGAGGCGGCGCAAGTATTGTACAGAATGAGTATCCGGCCCGCGCTAGTCATTTTGTCAGTTATCCGGCCCGCCGTGAAAAAAATTTGGTGACCCCTGCCCTAGTACATACTTGCCCACTATGCATCCGTCCTGTTGATTTCCAACTTTGGCATTCAAGTCACCCATTATGATAGTTACTTCAGAATTCTTGCATTTCTTGAAGGCTTTCTCTAAATCACTATAAAATTCATCGATGCTATCATCACTACTGTCTGCTGTTGGTGCATAAACTTGTATGACGTTGACATCAAAAGGTCTTCCACTCAACTTCACCAATAACACTCTGTCTGATACAATTAAATATCTATCACGATGTTCTTGATGATAAGTGCGTGATATGGTCGTTGTCTAGGTAACGATACTCCTGGTGTGTCAATTGAGCTATCTAACTGTCTT
This sequence comes from Cepaea nemoralis, assembly GCA_014155875.1. NCBI lineage: Eukaryota > Metazoa > Mollusca > Gastropoda > Stylommatophora > Helicidae > Cepaea > Cepaea nemoralis. The sequence goes on along the minus strand of JACEFZ010015749.1, from coordinate 12,406 downwards.
ACAATATAACTCACCCCCCGCAGTGCACATTCACCAGTCATTAAACAAGATTTCGTTGGCGCACATAATTCTTTATTGCAGAAAGAACACGGACAAACGGAACATATTTATATATCCAGAAACACTATAATCCATAGAATATCCATATCCTCCTCACAACTTAACACGCACACATCACGGTCTTCTCACGGCCTGCTTAATCTCAAATTCACAAGACAGGTAATCCAGCTCCTATCCATAGCTGGACCTCATACAATACACCCACACAATGGGTCTAGTCTCCACTAACTATCCAACCCCCACTGGGTTTTAGGCCTGCATTCACAACTGGAAGAACAACACAACAAAAGATCTGACCGCAATCAGTCTAAGCTCCCACTTCTTCGACAACTGATCCGCTCGGCGCCAAAACATCAACTGTCCTGAAGTCCCTTGACTTCACACAAAACTAAACTGTCCTTCACCCCATCCACCCTGGGGGTCTCCACTCACACCCGCCCCATTATTTCTCATGGCTGGTTGTTTTTCTCGTAGTCTCACTACCAGGGTCACTCACCTCAATGTCACTGACCCAGGTATATGTCAATATCCTTTGATCGATTTTTCTCTCTCTGTATCCATTATAATTGCTACTCCTCGCTGTTGTTTCTCTCCATCAGAATAGATTATTCTATATTCCTCAGATGTCATAACGCCCATTCCTATCCATCTGGTCTCACGTACACCTAACAGGTTAATATTTAATCTTCTCATTTCATTCTTAATGTTATCAAATTTCCCATCCCCACTCATAGTTCTTACATTCCAAGTTCCTACTTTCAATGTTGATATTCTTTTGCACTCAGTCTCCTGATGACGGTATGGAGTCACCTGGTACACATGACTACCCCTACAGGGCGAGGCTGCTCCTATGGAGCACCCATTTACGCCGTTTCTCTGATTATCGATAAGACTTCAGTACATGATATTCTCCGCATCTGTAAAGAAGGTAGTTTACCATTGCTTTCCTTCCTAGCAGTGACCTTACTGGTAGATGACCATAGCCAATGTCTCCCAAAAAGGAGATCATCTGCCTTCCGTCGTGAAGCTGTGGAGACGATAACCTACAACTATCTGTCGGCTGCTCTTCAACTTCATCCACCACCTGCAACCATGGCTTCACGTAACCCTGATTGTTAGGCTAAACGGTTACTCCACCTTGCCCAAGGGTGTCCCATAGGCTAGCGGAGGGAAGGAGGCACCCATCAAGGCATTACTATCATGTTATAATGATATTTTAAATATTCTCTAAGCAAACGTAATTGCACCAGCATTTGGAGAGATAGAGAGAGAGAGAGAGAGAGAGAGAGAGAGAGAGAGAGAGAGAGAGAGAGAGAGAGAGAGGAGAGAGAGAGAGAGAGAGAGAGAGAGAGGGAGAGAGACAGTTGAATTGAATCACACATTTTTACGTTACAAAATGTATATGTACAATGTTTTCTCAACCTTTTGCGAGAATTCTCACGACAATCGTCACTGCATGTGTGTGTAAAGTGTGGGAGTTTGTTCATACTAATGTCAGTGATTATGTGAGGCATCATGTATGTGTCTAGATGTGAGGGGGTGTGTGTATCTGTGTGTGAATGTGTATGTGAGGGATGTGTAGTTGTGGGGTGTGTGTGGGGGGTGTGAATTGGTTGTGTGTGGGGGATGTGTGCGGGTGGGTAAAGGATATGGGTGTGGGATGTGTGTGTGTGGGTGTGGGATGGTTGGAAGTGTGTGGGTGTTGGTGGATAGGGGTTGTGTAGGTGGGGAATGTGTGTGTATGGATGGGTGGGTAAGGGATGTGTGGGTGTGGAGGATGTGTGTGGGTTGGGGGAGGCGTGGTTGGGTGAGGGATGTGTGAGGGTGGGGGATGTGTGTTTGGCTGGGTGGTTAGGGTGTGTGAGTGTGGGTGGGTAGGTTGGGGAGGTATGTGCTGATGTGAGGGTGCGGGATGTGTGGGTGTGAGTGGTTGAGGGATGAGTACGTGGGTGGGGGATGTGTGTGGCATGTGTGTATGAGTGGGGGATGTGTGCGTGAGTGGAGGATGTGTGTGGGTGGTGTATGTGTGGGTTAGTGGGGGATGTGTGTGGGGGTGTGGGATGTGTTGTTGAGGGATGAGTGGATGGGGGATGGGTGATTTGGGGTGTGTAAGTGGATGGGTGGAGGATGTGTAGAGGATGTATGGATGGGTGAGTGTGTGGGATGGGGGATCGGTGTGGCATGTGTGTGGGTGGGGAGATTGTGTGTGTGGTGGATGTGTCTGGGTTGGGGATGTTTGTGGGTTGGGGATGTGTTTAGGGGTGGGTTTGGGATGTATGTGTGGGTTGGGGGAGATTGTTTGGTGAGGGATTGTGGGTGGGTGCATGATGTGTGGGTTGGCAGGGGATGATTGTTTGGGTGGGGGAATGTGTGGTTGGGGATGTGTGTTTGGCTGAGTGGTTGGGGTGGGTGGGTGGGGGATGGGTGGGTGTTTGGGGCATATATGTTAGTTAGTTAGTCGAGGTTCCAACTTCACGGCAACGGGTCGTCCCCATTATGCTCCATTCCTGTGCCAGGGGCATATATGTATGCCTGGGGTATGTGCGTCGTTGGGGGGTGTGTGTGGGTGGGGGATGTGTGTGTACGGGGATGTGTGTGTGGTGGATGTGTGGTGGGTGGGGGATGTGTGGGTGGTTTTGGGATATGTCTCATAACATGGTAATATGCATTGTTTATGTTTACAACATTCATTTGGCAATGTTTTTTTCCTATGTAAATGCAACATGCACTATTGATGAACGAAAGATGAGTGACTGGAAGTGCCGAATGTAAGACGGGCCTGCGTGCCCAATTTGTAACCCTTCTAAAATAAAGATCAATCAATCAATCAATCAATCAATCTATTCCAGCATGGGTCACGGACAGGATGTTTCGCTTGCAGTCTTCACAGATCTACGAAGGGTCGCTCCAGTCTGCCAGAATACCTCGCCACGAAGGGTGGCTCCAGTCTGCCAGAATACCTCGCTCAGTTAGAACAAGTCAGGACAGTCTTCTAGGACAGGATTTGGAGTTTGTTTGAGCGCTGCACGAATGCCGGAGACAGAGTATCTTCAACCATGATATTGCCTGTATACATGAAACCCATAAACGGACACTCTCCCGCTGTTTATGCTTCACCTCGACACCGCAAGGTACAGGGGGAATAAGATGGGATGGGTTGATATGAGACTCTCTTCAAGTGTTGTGTGGTTCAGAGATACCAGACGGGGCATGATTTATACTTTCTCTCATAGACCTGGTATCATGGGCTTACCTGTCTGCACAGTGACCAGTCTGACCACTCGGACATGACGCATTCTCCGGGACAGGGCAGCGAGCACTGCTTGACCGCCTGGGGTAGGTCATCGTAGCTACAGTAGCTTTCGTCCACTGTCATCTCGGAGCCCTCACTGCTGACTGACACACACCTGGGAAGGGCAAATGATGAAGAGGGAAACACAATGTGTGTATGTGTGTGTGTGTGTGTGTGTGTGTGTGTGTGTAGCATGGATATAGAGACACCGAGGCAAGAGGAGTCTCGTGGAGATAGGGGGAAACACATTATATTATGTGTGAGTAACACTACCACACACATACACACACACACACACACACACACATATATATATATATATATATATATATATATATATATATATATATATATATATATATATATATATATATATATATATATATATATATATATATATATATATATATACTAGCTGGCCCGGCCCGGCTTCGCCCAGTCCTTGGTGGGGAGCATCTCATTTAATTCATATAAGTAGTCATATAAGTTCCCGTTCCCGTTACCGACTGTCTGTCTGTCTGTCTGTCTGTCTGTCTGTCTGTCTGTCTGTCTGTCTGTCTGACCCGGCCCGGCATTGCCCAGCTCCTGGTGTGGAGCATCTCATTTAATTCATATAAGTAGTCATATAAGTTCCCGTTCCCGACTGTCTATCTGTCTGTCTATCTGTTTGTCTATCTGTCTGCCTGACCCTGCCCGGTTTCGCCCAGTCCCTGGTGGGGAGCATCTCATTTAATTCATATAAGTAGTCATATAAGTTTCCCGTTTCCGTTACCGACTGTCTGTCTGTCTGTCTGTCTGTCTGACCCGGCCCGGCATCGCCCAGCTCCTGGTGTGGAGCATCTCTTTTAATTCATATAAGTAGTCATATAAGCTCACGTTCCCGTTCCCGACTATCTATCTGTCTGTCTGTCTGTCTATCTGTCTGTCTATCTGTCTGATCCGGCCCGGCTTCGCCCAGAACCTGACAAGCAATGCCAAGTTGAAAACATGAAATGGAAAACTGAATTATTGAATTCAAGAAATATTCACTATAGTTATATTGTCTGCTGTAGAGTCGAGAATCTTGCAGGATCGTTCACATAATGAGCATGATTTCGTGAAGTATGTACGGTCAGCCTAAAGTAATACAATAATGTAGTCCTCACTTGCCTGTGGCTGATTTCGTTTTAAATAAGACAATTTTAGAGGCAGTAATAGTGATTTATTTCTTCATTAGGTTAACATCAACAATGAGACTCTTGAGTCATTTGCACTCGTAATGACGTGCAGTTTTTATGTAACACTTGCTGAGGCTACTTTAAATAATTTGCAAATAGATAAACTAACTTTGTATTTGAGAAACTTGACATGAAGAATATCATTACAAATGTGTTATTTTAAAGTAATAAACTCCTGGAACAGAAAGAGTATTATTATAGCAGTTTGAAATACAGAAAGTGAAAGCAACAAATAAACTTGCAACTGATACCGGGCATTTGCTGTGAATATACGATGTTATGCACCTATTTTCTAAACACAACTGCACTTGATGTTGTTATTATTGTGCTGGCATGCTGGAAGTACCACATGGACCCCGGCACTTAAATCAACATCTTCTGACAATCATGTTTAGAGGATAATCAATGTTGGATCCAAGTGGTTCAGAGGCAGGAGTCTAAAGCAATAATCAAGGCAGAATGGGTTAAAGTTACACGAGGGCAGCATTGTCAAATATACCCCAAAACTAAAGGTGTTAGATTACGACTATGACATAAAGCCAAAAATTTCCCCCAGGATCAAATGTGTTAAAGAAACACCAGAACATAATGCATTTAAAAAGCATGAAGACATTTGTACTTTTCTACTATTTCTCATTCTATTCTCCTCATCCTCCTTTTTTTTTTTATCTTTCTCATCCTTTTCGCCTTCTTCTTCTCAACCTCTTTTTCTTCTTCCCCTCTTTTTCATCCCCAAATTCTACTTCTTCTCATATTCCCATCCTTCTTCTCTTCTTTGCCTCCTCTCCTGCTTGCCTGCCTGCCTGCCTGCCTGCATGCCTGCCTGTCTGTCTGTCTATCTAGAGGAGAAAAGTTTTGCTTAATGCTAGGATTATTTTTTTTAAATCTTGTATAAATTTAAAGTATGGGCCCGAACACCAAATATGATGTCTAACGTAGTGCTTTTTGATAAACAATATTTTTTGTTTTTCTGTCTGGGCGTAGACGAATAAATCCGAAGATTTTTCCAACGCGTGAACAGGCCACATATAGCTGTCCGTGTGTGAAGCACGGATTTTCCAAATTTAGTCCACACACTTGTAGCGATTGTCCCTGTGCTTTGTTGATCGTCATGGCAAATGCAACTCGCACCGGAAACTGCAGGCGTTTGAATTCGAATGGCATGTCTGTTGGAATCATTGGGATGCGAGGCAACAGTACATCTTCTCCTTTAAATTTCCCATTCAAAATTGTAGCTTCGATGATATTGTTCATCATCTTTTTGACTGCAAGCCTGGTACCGTTGCAAAGTCGAGGTGGATTGATGTTTCGGAGAAGAATGATAGGCACGCCAATTTTTCAATGTTAAACGTGCGGCGGTATGCCTGGCAAATCAAGGGAATTCAAGAATTCAGTTGGATAATTGACAACTTCGTCTTGATTCATCATAGAATCGATGGACTTATACGTTGTCGCTTCGCCTGGTATTTCGTTTGAATGGCGCAATTGATGGCATTGACATCGTTGTTTTTAGCTGCTAATATAGCACGTGCACTGAGCCATTGATGATTTTTGTGATTCCGTGCCATATTTGAGAAAACTTTGTCAATTTAATTCGTCTATAGTTGCTGTGATGTTACAGAAGTTTGTTGGCAACGTGATACTATGTGTGGATTCATCGATTGGCATTTTTCCATTCCCAATATCCAACAATTGTTTTGCGAAAACTTCTGCGGATGCATCATGTTGTAGTTGTACACGCATGTTGGTCTTCAAAGTCAATTTCTGAACGTGTCGCCACAAAACTGATGATTTCAGACATGCATTAAGTTCATCAGCGGGTGTTGAACGTGGTATAACTGGTAGAGTTTGTCGAAAATCACCAGACAATAAAATAAGTGCGCCACCGAAGAGCTGTTCATTTCCTCTGAAATCTTGTAGTGTACGAATGAAGCGCCTCCAATGCTTTTTTGTGTGCCATAGTACATTCGTCCCATACAATGAGTGACATGATTGGAGTACTTTACCCATTCCAGATTTTTTTCGGATATTGCATGTTGGTGTCTCAGTGATGTGAATATTCAAGGGCAATTTAGTGCTGAATGTGCTGTTCGGCCACCATCCAAAAGAGTTGCCGCAATTCCAGATGATGCGATAGCCAGCGCAATATTTTGTCGTGATCGTATGGTTGCCAATATAAGTGAAATGAGAAAAGTTTTCCTGTGCCCCCGGGCGCATCTAGGAAATACAATCCGCCGGTTTGGCTTTTAATTGCATGCATAATTATGTCATACACTATACGTTGTTCTGGAACCAATTTCAGAAGATTCGTTTTGAACAAATGCACACAATTTCGTCGACATCAAAGAGTGATTCTCGTTGCAAATCACGATCGAAAGATCGTTTGCAGATCGATCTTGCGCAGTCATTCCCAATTGTACAGTGGTTTGTTAGCGATTGCCAAACATATGTCCTCCGTCGAAACCAATGCTTCATTATACACATTTTGTGTGAATTGAATGTCCGGATTTTGATTCATTGCACGCAAACGATGTAGGATTGTCTTCACTCATACAGTCTTTGTATTTTTCCCAAAGATCTTTTGGATTGGATGGGAAGCAAGTTGTCAATATGATGGCAAATAATGTGCGTATTTGCTGTGGTTGAGCAGTATTTGATGCATCAGCGAGGTGAAGTGTCCCAGTGTGCATCGTTTCAAGAAGATGTAATTCTTGGCAAGGTTTCACGATAAGTGGCACATACTTGACCGTTTACTGTTTCTTAATTCTTGAAAGGATGTCGGTCCACGTACGTTGATTAACAGTAATCGCAAGGTAAAAGCATTCTGCATTGTTTGGGTGAACAGTGTACAGACGGCCCTAACGCGTCGGTCGAATATAAATTGGTATGTCCTTCAACTGCTTACCTTGTTGCGACGTTGAAACTTTTTCGCTGATGCATTCCATGTGTAGTATGTTGGCACTTGAGAGTAAAGTAGTGTCTTTGCAGACATATCATTCCCACACAATGAAAAAAATGCAGTTAACGTTGTTGGTGGTGGTGACAATGCTCGTTCACTTGCATTTTCTGTTGTGAAGTACACGCGCTGTCCATTTTCAAGGTGCACTGCCAAATGAACAACTGTTGGATGACGTTCATGGATTGGAAATGATAAAATGCGCCATACTGCTTCATTACTATTAATGTAGCGTCCCACTTGATATTGGTCTATTTCATCGATAGACGCAGTTGCATTTCCCACTCCAAAAACTGCCATATCGCTTCCTTTGTTGACATATTTGCAAATGTACTTGATCGATTTAACCGAATTGCAATACTCGACATTGATGTGTGCTTTGTACGTTTTCGAGAGTAACGGTGAATACGGTACAACCCAACGATTATCGACTTGAAGATCATTGTTTCGTACTTTTAAAGTGATAGATTTGCCGCCATCTTCAGTTGAGCGTCGACGATATAGTGGATATCCGTCATTGCCAGTGATTGTCTCTGCATGTAAATGTCTTGGGTACCGTTTTTGTGCATTTTCCATCAGACATGCAGGTGAATTGTTATTGAGGAAGCCACATGGACCATGAATCATGTTTTTGGTGACGACTTCAAGTAACTCTGGATCAATGTCGACATCTGGTATTTTCTGCTGAGATGACTTGATCAATTTGATCTGGTGTGATTTTTTCCATCAACCAAATCAAAATGTGTGCATGTGGCAATCCTCTTGTTTGCATTCGATGGAATACATCCAACAGCGTGTCTCTCCAAAACGTGATGCTTGACAATTAAATCCATTAAAGATTTCAATTTTTGTTTGAAACACACGTGCGGAAATATCAGGGCGATCTGATGATGATTGTCCAGTTAACAACAGTTCTGTTATTTCATCCCATGTAGGATTGCATGTGAAGGTAATAAACAAATCTGGGCGGCCATATGCGCGAACATATGTCATTGCATCTTGTGCGTATTCATGCATGTGCCGCTTGACCACCCATCTGACTGTATTTGAATCAGTGTTTCTGATTCTGGTGTCTTGGTCCTCCTTCCTCTCACAAGTTTTTTGTGTTCGTCTGTGGGTAGTCGTCGCTCTTCTTATTGGTAGTTTCATTGACTGTAGGTTCAGATACTTTATTACAGCTTGCATGCAGACTCTCCAAAGGCAGGTTCGTCTTCTTGATAGTCTGGTCGGTTTTCTCACTATGCATCTTGGAAGCTGCTTGTTTCTTTGTGCTATTACGACGTGCCATTTTCCCCCCCGTATCAGACTGCTTGAAATGTGTAAGGCGTCTTGGCTTGATAGCGCTGAAAAGTGCTGTCAAGCGAATCGTGTCGATATGATGGCGGAAAACACTAAAGATGCGATGATATTGTTCAACATCTTTTAGATAACTTCTTAAGTATAGAAAGATGAGTTACAATGTTATGCATTATGCATTATTTTTATGTAAACTTTGAAAATGTCTAAAAGATTGTATCATTATTTATTATAACTCATATGCCGGTACATAACTATAGACAAAGAGTTTATAAATCATTGAAAACGATACAACAATATGACTATAAGTTATACAACAATGTTATTAAAAGTTATGCCCCTTGAAATAACTTTTTCTAGAGTTAAGTCCCTTAGCTAATGTGTAGTCACGTCATTTCTTTCCCTTTCCCAAGCGTTTTGGTTCGGGGAATCTTTCATCATCATCATCATATATTTACGTACGTATTTTGGGAATGGGAGGGGAGGAGGAGGAAGAAGAAAAAAAATACGACAGTTGACAGCTCTGGAATGAAAGGAAGGCGTGTAGAAAATTTCATCTCAATCGGATGGGCCGTTAGCGAAAAAATAAAGGACATACATATTTACATATTTACATATTTACATACATACACTTTGATTTATATATATATATATATATATATATATATATATATATATATATATATATATATATATATATATATATATATATATATATATATATATATATATATATATACACATAGTCTCTGAGACAGACAGAGATGGAGGGAAACACAATGCAATGCATGTATATGTGTGAGTAACATAGCTATGCCGGCTTCGTGGCTTAGAGGTTATGACTTTTCTCCGTAATCTCGTATACTCTCGTCGGTAACGTGATGACGGTTCAAATCAGCAGTGGTTCGAATCGCATCGGTAACTTACGGGGTATGTGAGCCGGCCGCTCAGAAAGCAATGGCAAACTACTGAGCGTAATCTTGCCAAGAGATCAACATACAGCTGAAAGATGTGGTCCTGTAAAGGATATGAAAAAAAAAACAAAAAACAAACAAAACAAAACATAGCTATATGGACACTGAGGCAGACAGAGATAGGGGGAGAAACATAGAAGTAGACAGAGGGAGAGAAGAGAAAGCAATAGAAGGATATATATATATAATATTATATATATATATATATATATATATATATATATATATATATATATATATATATATATATATATATAAAGAGACAGAGAGAGGGAGAGAGAGACAAGAGACATACACAGGGAGATCTATACAAGTAGAGAAGAGAGAGACAGACAGACAGACAGACAGACAGACAGACAGACAGACAGACAGCGGGAGAGAGAGAGAGAGAGAGAGAGAGAGAGAGGAGAGACAGAGAGATTCACAGAGAGACATATTTAGAGGAAAAGCCATAGAAGTATTCAAAAACTCCCACCTAATGTTTGTTATACTTGTAGCAACGAAACAATAAAACCCTCACTTTGCAAGTAAATTGAACGTTCTATAGAAGTAAACAAAGATCTATATCTTTGCTTTATTGACTACACAAATGCTTTCGATAAAGTGAGACATGTCGACATGACAAGGATGGTGGAATGTCTACAAATTGATGGAAAAGACATAGACTTGTAAAAAACATATATTGGAAACAACAAGCTGCCATCAGAATTGATAATTTTGTAGGTCAGTATCAGTCTATTACGAGAGATGTGAGACAGTGATGTGTAATGTCTCCAGATCTTTTTTTTCCTGTACAGTGAAAATATTTTCAGAAATATAGAAGATATGGAAGGAATCAACACTGGGGGACGATACATCAATATCATTAGATATGCAGATGATACATTCTTGATTGCAGACAATGAAAGGGACCTGCAAAATTTAGTAGATTTTAGTAGATGCACACAGTGAACAACTAGGTTAGAATTGAATATTAAGAAGATACAGATTATGGCCGTCACTGGGAAGAAGGAAATACCACAATGTGATATACGAGTAAATGAGCATGTAAATGGGCAGTAAGGGGGCTGCGTGGTCTCTAGGTATGGTGTCCGCCTTGAGTGCTGGAGGTCCCGGGTTTAAGCCTCGGTGATGCCGGGATCTTTTCTCGTGGACTTCTAGTAATAAATTTCCCCTGGTCTCTGGCCCGTGTGTATTATTGCGCACGTAAAAAATCCCTTGGCAGTTGGAAATCGAAAAAGAATAACCTAACGGCGCTGCCCGGGCAAAATTTCGAGTTAAAAATCTACCCAAAGTATTTCAGGAATCCTCGCCGGTGCTACGGAGTTAGTGCACTGAGCTGAGTTTATCCAGACTCAGGTTTGAGTTAGGAGGAGAACGGAGCACTTATGGGTTGCACCCGTGTGCCGTGATGTTGATCCATCGACTAAACTAAACTAGACTAAATGGGAATATTCTTAAGCAAGTGAATCGATACAGTTATCTCGGAACAGTCATAAGATCTGATTGGAGATGCCTTGAAAAGATTAGAACAAGACTTGCCATTGCGATGGTAATGTTTTGCAAGGTGAAAAACATACTAACCAATAAAAAGATATCAATTGAAACGAGAAAAAGAGTATTGAAGTGCTACATATCACCTATACTTTTGTATGGATGTGAAGCGTTGACTATAAGCAGTCAAGCTGAAAAACAGCTGTTGGCTGGGGACATATAGTTTCTGGGGAAAATGCAAAGAATACCATGGACAGACAGAAAAACAAAGTGAACAAGTCCTTCAAGAAACAAATGAAGACGTAAAATGATTAGAGAGATTAGACGTAAACAGTCATAATTTTTGGGGCATGTTATGAGATGAAATGAATTGGAGAACTTGGTGACAACTGTCAAGATCGAAGGGAAAAGACCAAGGGGAAGACTGAAAAGTAAATACCTGGATGGCTTTGCCACGTGGTATGGTCGAGACAGGAACACAGAGCTGATCCACGAATCTGGTGATCGAGTGAGATGGCAGAACAAGACCGACCACGCTTAATGGCATGGCACATGATGGTAGGATGGATGGAGGGATGGATGGATGGATTTGCAAGTAAATAGTTCAGTTGTAGATGTGCATTCATAACTATATATATATATATAATTTCTGTTTTCGTACAGTTGATGCCGTGTATTGTTGGTGATCATGTGTGATATACTAAAACTTCTCTACCAACATCCTTCTAGTGACGCTTTAAAAATACCAATCCCTAATAATTACTGTTTAAATACCATAATTTGGGGGAATAAAAACAGCGTAGACTGACCGTGGCACAGCCAAATTTAATTGGCATTAGTTTAAAATTTGGCCTTAAATTGGTTCACGTACCTGGCAATACCGGGACTAACTGTAAGACAAAGGGATTATAGTGTCCATTTTTGGTCAGTGCAGCACAAAGAGAAGGCGCATGAAGCCTCTCCCCGGCTGGGGCGGGCGAGTTAGCCCTAAAATATGTCATTCTCTGCAGCAATTGATATGTTAAATCTACATTATTAATGCGTATTTATGTATTTTGATAAGGTACATAGACCATTGTGTTAATATAAGAATTATTAAGATGTTAAATCAATGATT
>JACEFZ010015748.1:0-49275 GCA_014155875.1 Cepaea nemoralis | reverse complement strand
GCACTTAAGAAGTGAAGAAGATACACAGAGGAGAACATCGCAAGTCACAATATTTCAGTATGATCGACCACTTGTGCTTTAAAATAAAGCTGTAAAATTCATTATTGAATGAACAACTGGTTAGCTTCATAACAACACAATCACAAGTTACAAAATGGACGTTCCAGTTAGAAAGCCTTCGTCAGCACAAAAAAGATACTGATTCAACTGTATTTAAAAAATAAGAATTAAGTCATTTTCAAGACTTCAGTATTGCGACTTGACGTATATTTTTAACATCCGATTGTATCAGTTACTTTTTAGGTATTTTATTTCAAGACGCAAATTCCGTTTTGTGACTTGCAATATCTGTCCTTGCTGATTTACCTCGTCTTCAGTTGAACATGATATTGCCGGTCTCAGATAGATCTAACCAGTCACCTTCGAATCAGTTCTGAATAATGCAGATGACAATAGGGTACTCTTGGACAGCGACGGACAATATAGACACGACACCAGACAAAGAAACCGTACCCTAGGGAGGACATCCAGAGTCCATATACGGAATTACCTCCACAAGAGCTGAAATGAGCTGTTCTGAGCGAGATTGTTGCCGACATTATAGACACGGTCAGATTTAAGAGTAGGAAATTGAACAGTTAGATATATGTAATTCCTGCGAAAAAGGTGAGATAAATTAAACACGGATATAGTGTACATACCTTACAACGAATTCCACAATGGTAAGCATAAATCACATGGGGGAAATCCTAAAAATAAGAACACCCCCCCCCCCCCCCGAAAAAAAGAAATAAAAATGGGGGAAAAAAACAACATAGTATATTAAATAAAAAGAAAGTATATTTGACACAACAAACATCGTTTCGATTATATAAATCTTCATTAGGAACGGAAAAACACAAAAAGATCTAAAGAAAAACAAACAATTATAAAATTTAATAATATTAAAACATTCATTGATGGTAAGTCGGCACAGAACTTCAAATTTAAGCGTTTGCTCGTAGGTCAGCATGGCCGAATGGATAAAAACGCGAGTTCTTATTTTATCCGGTGTGGTGATATCGAGGTAAGGCGTTAGACCCTACACCGGACAGTTGGACTAAAATGTTGACCTATCGTCCGTGACTTGAGGACGTAAAATACAAGTACCTCTGAAGTCGGAGTGATGGTCGCCTGATGGCGAGGGACACTGTTAATTGGGAAAGCTAATCCACAGCAAAATTTAGTCTAGCATTACTAGACGTACTGTGCACGGACTACGCTTGAGTTTAAAGCGAGCGGCCGCAAAAGAAAAAAAAGTATGCTCATTGCATTAGAATTCACATTGTCTCAGTACAGAATCTTCTCCTTCTGCTTCTTCTTCTTCCCCGTCTTCGTCAACTTCTTCGTCCAGATAGAATTTGTCAAAAACTATCTTAGTACAGTCTTCATGCATACCTCTCTTATATAACATTCATTGCTACATCATTAATTAATATTAGGGAGTCATATATTTGTAATTTCTTTCGCATGTTCAGTCTATATGTTGATACTAGTATTGTTATTGCCGAAGATTAGCCTCAAAAAGTGATGTATGGACGAAATAACGTATGAAAGGAGAGAGACGAAAAGGACAGAATGTTAGACAGCTTATGTGCCCATCCTTAACTCTTTGATAGTAAAGTTCCTTCGTTTGTTAGTAATTATCTTTTGACAATTAGATTATTACCATGCGATTTCTTGTCCTGTTGTGAGTAATTACCTAGCTCTGTAGATTTGTCCGCTGTTGTATATTACCTGTCTCCGTGGATGTTTCCTCTGTTCTATATTATGTGTCTTCGTGGATATTTCCCCTGTTCTATATTACCTAGCTCCGTAGATTTGTCCGCTGTTGTATATTACCTGTCTCCGTTGATGTTTCCTCTGTTCTAGTTTACCTGTTTCCGTATATTTGTCCTCTGTTGTATTTGGATATTGGTCTTCATAGTCGCCGCTGGGATTATGAACATTATTATATTGAAGAAATAGTGAAGCCGCTGTAGCACTTAACCACCGGCGCCGTTGTTATTTGTTCGAAGCCCCATTGAGGAGGAGACTTTATATTAACTGACGTCTGCTCCCAGGTTGGCCAGCCTAAAGTGGACAACAAGAATTATTCTGAGAAGTGATATTGGCGAGCGTGATGTTGACCATATTACCCAATTGAGGGCTTTCAATTTGATTCTTAGAAAGAACAAAAAAATTTCACCTCGTTTAACCGGCTTCTTCAGCCTTGGTTAAAATTGAGGTGTTTTATAGAGCGGTTTAATCTTTTTTCCTGGTCCTTTATCACTTTTTGCTTTAGACCAGGGGTGGCCAACACGAGGCCCGCGGGCCGCATGCGGCCCGCCGGGAGTCATGTTGTGGCCCGCGGAGTGGGAAGCGACGATGTGGTCGGAGCTGTAGCACGCTTGCTTGTTTACTTTAATTTAAAAAAAAAAAATAGGTGCGTGGCCCGGCAGGAAATATTATTTCTGAAATTTGGCCCGCCTGCTGAAAAGGTTGGCCTTTAGACGGGCTTCAGTAATGTGTGCCTGGCAGGGTTCCTTTTTGCGTTTCTCCTTCATTCCTTCGCCGAGGCCTCAATTGGTCTATACATGTAGTGACAATACAAACAAGACGTGGAAATAAGATCTTTATATTTTTGTATTTACGAAGAAACAATTACATTGTATAATTTGTCTCTTCCTATGCTTGGTACTCAGGGTAGACGTATCATACTACGGGTCTTATCTTGTAGTGTTCAACAAATGTACATGTGCACTTACAGCACCGCTGAAGATGAAGCATAAATCGTTTTATTTTGTGCAACATTACGGCATTAGAAATAAGTTATAATTAGCACAAGAACCTTTTCCAAGATTGGAGTGCATTCATTAGGTATGTTGTACTGGCTACATACTGTACTTGTATAGACCAATCTGCGCTCAATGGGTTATGTGATTAGCATCACGCCGGCCGCATTTATTTCCCAGAACACTTTCTCTTACATATTTTAGGCCGGGTCGACAAGGGCGTCCAAGTCAATTTTATTTCTTTACATCCTCCCATCGATGTCTTTACATTCTCTCATCGATGTCTTTACATTCTCTCATCGAGGTCTTTACATTCTCTCATCGAGGTCTTTACATCCTCCCAGTCTATGGTGGTTCGAGCACATAAACCTCGGGTCGGCACACACACCCGCTAGACACAGATTACTGCGCTCAGGACATGTGCTACCTGCCCAATAATTAATTTATTTAGACCGCACGGCACACACTGGTCAGTATCACAACGACTTATATTTTCCATTGCAATCCCTCTTACACATTTTGAACAGGGTAGACCAGACCACACACACACATACGCGCACACACACACACACACACTCCTCCATGAGCATTGAGCACATGGTCATCAGTCTGGCTGGCAGGCAGGCAGCCAGGCTACACACTGTGTTACTTCGACTCCCAAGAATGAATTATAAATATTACGACACTCAAACAAGACAGCATGTTGTCAAGTATTGACCTTCTGAAAATTTTGTCGAGGGCGTTAAAAGAGTTTACTTATGTGTGTAACAGGTAATATATTTCCAACGTGTAAATTGCTACGAAAATTTCCAGCCTACATGCATTTTCCAAATATCATTCACGGCGTTGAAATGTAAGAAAAGCTGAGCAATTTTACGATCATTATGGCCAGCAATTTACATTTACCACAGAGCGACAAACTTTGCCAACAATATAAATTACTTATATCGACCAGATAGTTTTTTCCCTGAACTGTAACACAAGGAAAGAGAATATGTACATTGTAATCTCAAAATGCATGGAAGCTTTGGAGATGTTGTTTTACAGAATAATGCTGCAAATTAATTGGGCAGCCAAAATGAGCAATCTCGACATTTTCAGGGAAGCTAAGTCGCAAAGACAACTTATCACAAACATCATAAAGAGATATTCATCGTTTTTGGCCACGTTATGAGAAGACAAAAACTCTAACATGTTGTGACAACCGGAAAGATTTGCGGTAAGAAAAATAAAGGACGTCAGCGGGAGAAGATTCTTGAGAGTCTTGTGTCATAGCACGGAAGGGAATCAAAGCACAAAATGATCCATGACGTCGGAGATAGTAATTTTTGGTGAGGCATGATCTCACACACCAGCAGGCAAGGCTCTGACTGATGATTATGAAAATCATTTATGTTATGATTGCATGTAACATGCAAACCACTAATCTAATCGCTGTATTTGTTTTATGCAATCTCGTTAAGTACTAACCCCGAATTGTGCACCTTAGCTTCCACACAACAGGTGCACACATCAAAATCATAATAGCCATAAGAAAACTAACATATAAAGTAATAGATGTTAACAAATCTGGAAACATCGTAGATGTTAGATTATCTGCTAAGCGGACAATTTGTTTCCGTCTAGACTAGTGGTTCTAAAACGTGATTGGATGCAGTCCATTGTTCTCTTCATTGTCATATAGAAAATGGTTTGCTGTGTGGCAGTTAATCATGGGACGTGAATGAACAACCTAGGAAGAGCTGGGAAGCAACGGAGAAATAGTTCCTGAGACGAATACGACACATACCTTAGACTGCAAGAGTAACTAACAACGATTGCTTGTAAGAGGCTAATGGACGTATAAAATTGTACTCAGCTATAAGGAAGTGACAATTATCATTGCTGGTCATGTAAAAAGAACAGAGACGTTGGAAGACACAGTGACGACTAGAAATTAGTGGGATGAGACAACGGTCGAACGAGATAAATGATGTTGGCTGCACTGAGAAGGTGGCTTGGAGAAATATCATCAGCAGAGTTGATCCAGAACAGCAAGGATTGAGATCTGTGGAGAGATAAGGACTACTCTTTTGAACAAGTCACTCCATAACTATTCTACTCCATTGAACAAGTCACTTCATCTCTATTCTACTCTACTGAACAAGTCACTCCATCACTATACTACTCTATTGAACAAGTCACTCCATTACTATTCTACTGTATTGAACAAGTCACTCCGTCACTATGCCATTGAACAAGTCACTCCATAACTATTCTACCCTATTTAACATGTCACTCCATCACTATTATACTCTTTCGAACAAGTTACTCCATCACTATTATAATTTAATGAATATGTCACTCCATTACTATTCTACTCTATTTAACAGGTGTGGCATAACGCAGCCAACATTATTCATTTTATCAACAAATGCCGCAAAAAGAGGAAACAACATTAAAAGAAATTGACTTCGCAAACGCAATTGGAGATTGGGACTTAAAACTTAACATCGAAACTGGAACTGAACAAGTGACAAATGACGTGGATTCTTAGAAGGATTTCATCAGATCAAGCTCGGAACCCCATTGGAGGGGAAAATCACCTGACCCGCCTTCGCGCCAGTGCATAATTAGCATATGTACCATTTCATCAGAAATGTTAATCAGCCCGCACTTTTGTCTGAACTCGCTCCATGGACGGATGTGAGAAGATTGTGTGACCAAAAATTCAATGGACAAGGCAAAAGTCTGGATCCGAGGTACGTTTGTTAGCCCTTGATTAGACTAAGAACCCGATGTATCAAGTATCAAGTAACGTAAACCCATGTTTGTGATGTCAATTGAAATGTATGATTATTAATTAAAACCTCAGAAATGTAAAAATGCTCGACTGTAGATTCTAATGACGCAAAGCCATTCCCGGGCAGAATATTCTCTTCGATGAAACTGCCACCTCTGATATTCTTAAAGATAATTATTAACTTTAAGAAGTGCATTACACTATTACATTCTATTCTAAACAACTGTGAGAAGTGATGATTCGAAAGCAATCTTGTGCATTTCACCAGAAACATTGTAAAAGATGCTATCACTGTCTACAGCTGAAATGACAGTTCGTGTACTAGAACAAGTGCCTTGTTCTAAAACAGACTTATCTATGCCTATTTACAATCTAGAAAGCTGAAAGTGAAATCAATCTTTCCTTTCTCCTTTGTCTATAGAATTAATAGGGTTTGGCGAAATAAATATTTATATTTATGTCAAATTTAATTAGATAAGAGCACTTAGGAACTGCAATACATGAGAAAGTTGTGCTTCGCGGAACACCATCACGCGAAGTGAACTTAACTCATTACTCAACATAACTTAAAACACAACACCACTCAACACCACTCATCACCACACAACACAACACTCAACATCACAACAACAACAGGTAATGGAAGAGAGTTATTAGACACAAGAAGAAGAAGTAGTTAATTGGGAAAACACAGAGAATTATTTATACACATTGTGAACACCATTGAGTAGAAGAAATGTTATAAATGTATGTCATTTATTTACATGCATCTTGACACCTTCTCACTCTTGTCATTGTCTCACTGTACACGTTCACTGACCCCAGGTCAAATGAAGACTTACATACAGCAGGAACAAGTTGATACAAGGCGTACACAGTGTGATAAACTCTGACCACCCCAAATTAATCCAACACTAGCTTAGAGAGAAAAAGGAGGGGGAGGGGAACTAGTTCCTACTTCAGGAATTTAGGTTCTTTTACCTACTTTTAAAAGATTGTATTGGTAGGAATGTATATATTTATGTGAATACTCATCAGTGATCTTGGTGGCTACATACCAACAACCACCCAACACATCAGCAAACTAACCACCTAAATCAGACCTGAGAGAGGGAAGCCGAGAGAAGGAGATGAACCACAAGTGAGATGGAGGATGACTTCGCTATGAGCAGAGCATGGGGAGGCCTTCAGTGGAGCTATACGGGCAGACCTGACGTGGATCCATCAGTCAATGGACCCTGGCTTACCTAATCTTCCAGTCACCAGGTTACATTTTATCATCGGTATACACCACACCCAATCTCAGGAAACTAATAGTTAAATGTTGATGCAACATCATCATACTTAAAATGTACAACATCAAAATGTTTACTATGTTTTAACACTTGTTGACATCTCATATATTGATGCTTGTTATTGATTGTCTGGGACAATGGTCCAATGTGCAACTGTTCTATTACTTTGTGTAAATCACAATAGAGATGTATGTACTGACCAGAAGGCTCAGGCCAGTCAATAAATGATTAACATGAATTGACCTTCTGTTAATTTGTCAAGTTCAAACCTATCTGTCAACAACTTCTTTGTGCATCATGTTGTCAAAATCTAATGTGATTGATTATGTGTTTGATTGTTAAAAGATAAATTAACTCATAATGACTTACTAAAAGGGGGAAATAAAAGACTCTATACCTATCAACTGCTCAACATCCATGTTTTCTTCATCTAAATCAGGCTGAGAAAATTCTCCTGACTTTCCTCAGATTTGATAAACTAAAAGGGGGCTCCAGAGCTAAAGAATCATTGGAGAAGGGGCAGATTCCCAATTAGTAAATTACCATTCTTACCAGGGCCATAATCTATATCTCCTAGACAATACTTAACAAAACGAGGCCTGCAGATAACTCAAGGTTCATATTCTGGGGTTATTGAAGATAGAAGAGGATGGGGCTCTACATCTTTTGTTAGAGATGGGGCATGCACTACAGTGATCTCCCACTCCCTTCAAAAATATATGACATATTGTGGGCTAAGTCCTGGATGGTTCCCATATATTAACCTTTAAACAATCACCTAAAAATACATGAACACAGTTATCTTTAGATTTTGAACATTGTCATTTTCTAGAATGTTTAACAGATACCATGTGGGGTATTGATTGACAGCCACATGATATGAATGACATTTATAGATAAATAAGAAGAGGTGACTGATCTTTACTCCTGGAGAAGGAGCCATGTTCATATATTGCTTCTACTTCAGAAAGAGGTACTCTAGGTGAAATATATAGTGTGTATCTACTCTACCATCACTACTTCTCTTCCAGAGAAGGTGTTCTATTCCTGTGAAGTCTGAACTTAACAGCATTTCATCAACCACCGGAAAATCTTATCCGTTGGGAAAACTCTGTTTAATTTCAGATTCTTTTCTTTACTAGGAATTAATTGTGGTTACTTCAGTGCCTGCTGCCTTTGGCTTTTCCAGCATTGACAGACAGACATAACATAGGGTGTTTTTAATATTGCACATGCTCTGTTGTATCTTTGCAGATCAGGGACTGACAAGCGTACGCGGATCAGACTAGCTGCAATTATATTGTTAATCAGAGCACAGCAATAAAATATAGACATGGCGGAAACTGCAAAGTTTAGAGCCCAAATAACAGAAACGGGTAGGGAATGCGGGTTAGATGGCCTTGAGCTAGCTAACTATGTTTCGGATGCATTTGACAAAAGGGAAAGACTGCAGGCTGAATTGGCTCTCAAAGAAAAACAGCTTCAGGCTGAATTGGCTGTGAAAGAAAAACAGCTTCAGGCTGAATTGGCTGAGAGGGAAAAACAGTTTCAAGCAGAATTGGAGGAGAAAGAGAAACGATTTCAAGCAGAATTGGAGGAGAAAGAGAAACGACTACAGGCTGAAATGGAAGATAAGGAGAGAGAGTGTCAACACCAACTGGAGTTGAGGAGAATGCAGATTGAAGTGGAGATCCGGAGAATAGAGAAAGGGAGTGGTCCTACACCCTCAACCTCATCAGGATCGCCAGTGACAGAACCACCTCACGTCTCTCAACTTAATTCAGGAGCTATGTCATTTCCTCTGGACCCCTTTAATGAACAGACTGACCACATCGAAGGATTTTTATCACGCTTCGAGGCAATGGCTGTCAGCTGTGGGCTTGAAGAAAGTAGATGGGCGACGAAGTTAGCGCAAGCCTTAAGATCCACGGCGTATGAAGTGTTCTCAAGACTCACTAGAGAGGAACAACAGAACTACACAACACTCAAGACGGCACTCTTAAGCCGATTCGAAGTGGACGCCGAATCTTATAAACTCAGGTTCAAAGCCGCAAGGAAGGAACCGGGTGAGAGCTACGCACAGCTAGTCGAAAGATTGAAGTCATACATACAAAGATGGACTTGCTTGGGAGGATTTGAGGAAAATTATGAAGGACTCCGTGAAATGATTATCATTGATCAGATCAAGGGGAAAATGCAGAACGAAATGAAGGCATTCCTAACCCAAAACGGGGCTGACCGTCTGGAAACCATAATCATCCTGGCAGAGAGATTTGAGAAATCTCAAAAGGAGATGGGAGGAAAGGGACGTTCAAACAACACCCCCTCTCAAAACAAAACTCCACAGCCAAAAGAGGGTGAAAACACTGTCGCCACCGGGAAAAAGGGGAAATCCCCGAAAAACACTCAACACTCAGTCCAAACAGCGCCGAAGGAGGACAAACCATTCTGTACCCATTGCAAAATTAAAGGTCACATATTTCAGAGTTGCAGAAAGAAGCCACTGTAACAGTAAGGGAGGAGTACACTGGGGTATTATTAGAATCTAGTGGGAAACAGAATACAGCACGATTGAGCATCGAGAGTGAAAGGGAGAGAGATGCTCAATCGTGACGTATTGGGTTGGCAAGGGCAGTTAAGAACCGGCCTTTGCAGTGAGTGGAGGAGAACATCGAACCTTTGTCATCTTACACCAATAAAAGTTATATCAACAAGAAAACAACAAGCCTTCGTATTCTTATGCACTACTACAGGATGCGAATTGGTGCCACTTAACCAGGATAATGAATTGTGTCGTCCCGGCTACCACGCGAAGTACTAAGAAACTTTCAAAGGTATTTAACGTTTTTTCAAGTCAGCTTTTTCAGGGTCGGGAGATGCTTGTTGGTTGTTCCAGTGAAAGGATCAGCTCAATAATCAGCAAATAAGGAGGCTAGAAGGCTGTGATAACCCTGAGCACATAATTTCTCAATCATGTAAAATTATGAAACTTTTACATCATCAAAGGGCTTCCCAGAGCCGTGCTTTGAAGTTTTACATCATCAAGAGGCTTTCCAGAGCCGTGGTTTGAAACTTTTACATCATCAAAGGGCTTCCTAGAGCCGTGCTTTGAAGTTTTACATCATCAAGAGGCTTTCCAGAGCCGTGGTTTGAAACTTTTACATCATCAAAGGGCTTCCCAGAGCCGTGCTTTGAAGTTTTACATCATCAAGAGGCTTTCCAGAGCCGTGGTTTGAAATTTTACATCATCAAAGGGCTTCCCAGAGCCGTGCTTTGAAGTTTTACATCATCAAGAGGCTTCCCGGAGCCGTGCTTTGAAATTTTACGTTATAAAAAGGGCTTTCCGGAGACCTTATCTGAACTTTAACGTTGGCCGGGGAATGGTCATGGTTGTAGTCTGAACTTCAGCCTTCAGTGTTATAAAAAGGGCTTCCCATTGCCGCGATCTGAACTCTGGGGTTTCGAAAAGTTACCATAACCTGAATTTTGATAATTTCAAATCGCCAGCCACTTACGTTATCGTTATCTCAAGACGTCGATGATGTACCCCACCCGGGGTGAAAGCAAAGATTAAAAAGCTGGTCGGGACCCAACCAAGGGTTGAAGATAATCCCGGCATCCCTAGAGAAGTGACGTAATTACCTGGGGGAAGAGGTAGTCTACCTGAACTACGCGACTGATTTTCAGCTGAAACAGGCTCCTGGTGATCGAACGAAATCTGACGCTGAGTGGAGGAAGGTACGGGTTTGAGTCAAAAAAAAAAAAAAGAAAATAGCTCTGATTTTCTACAATAAGTGAGTGAATTCTTTAAATTAAGAAGTTAAAAACTGTGTGATATTTAAACCCAGAAAATAACTGTGGTTTTCTATAATAACTGAGTGAATTCTTTAAATTAAGAAGTTAAAAATTGTGTGATACTTAAACCCAGAAAATAACTGTGATTTCTATAATAACTGAGTGAATTCTTTAAATTAAGAAGTAAAAAATTGTGTGATACTTAAACCCAGAAAATAACTGTGGTTTTCTATAATAACTGAGTGAATTCTTTAAATTAAGAAGAGAAAAAAATTGTGTGATACTTAAACCCAGAAAATAACTGTGGTTATCTATAATAAGTGAGTGTCGTCTTTAAATTAAGAAATTGAAATTGTGTGGTTCTTTGCTTGCTTTGTTTCAGTATTTTTCAGCAAGGCGGAACAGGACACCTTAGCACATCTTCTTTAAATTAAGAAATTGAAATTGTGTGGTTCTTTGCTTGCTTTGTTTCAGTATCTTTCAGCATGGCGGAACAGGACACCTTAACACATCTTCTTTAAATTAAGAAATTGAAATTGTGTGGTTCTTTGCTTGCTTTGTTTCAGTATTTTTCAGCATGGCGGAACAGGACACCTTAGCACAAGTTTTGGCGTTAAATTAAGAAATTACAAAAATGAAGTTGGTTACTTGTATAAATATTTCAGCTTAGAAGACTCAGCACAGCACATATTTCAGCAGGGCAGATTCATCACGACACAATTGAGAATTATTTCGGCTGAGATAGCATAAAGAGTAAAAATGTACTTGAGCAGAGACTTAGGACGCGTGACTGCATGGTTAGGAGAATTAAAGGTGGCAGTCAGCGAGGTAGAATGTTTTGTACACTGGTTACAGAGTAATGTAAGAGGTAATGAGATAAAAAGGAACAACAAGAATGGCCGAGGACAGCCACTAGTTGATGAAAATAGAGGGCAGTATGGAAGCATTTATGTTAGTCCAAGGATGACTAGGGTTAGGAGCTGGTACAAGGATCAGAGATACAGAAATGGGTGTGAGAGAGATTGCTCTAGGACTTGGCCATCCTATACGGTAAGCGCTAGAAAAAAACGTGACGAGTGGTTTGAAAAAAGACAAAGACAATATCTAAACTCAGGTGTGAAAGACAGAGTTGAACCTGTAAATAAAATCCAGACTAATCCTAAAATGGTTGCGAATGTAACTAGTGGACAGGAAAAGAAGACAACGTTATTAGTTAAGAAAAGAAACCGAGAGACACAGACGCAGACAAGTAATACGGTAGAAAGTAGTACGCAGACTCAGGTACATCCAGTCAGCAAGATAACAAAGGGAACTCAAACTGACTTCATAGAGAATCAGTCAAAAACAACTCAATTGACTAAGAGAGACAAGGTTGAAGTTAGGAAAGATGGACAGACGAGGACCAAGAACGACAGAAAGATAAAGAGGAGAAGTATTGACGAAAGAAATAGTATGGTAGTAAATAGAGGTAGTGCCATGTCAAATTCTTCAGCAATAGACAGGAAACTAATTCCCAAATGGTGTAGGAATATTAGCTGTCAGAATTCAAGTTACGGAGAAGATATTCCTACAGCCGAGTATTATAGTGATGCTGAAACAGATATAATTACTGAGGATTCGGAGAATGAGAGTGCTGCACTACGAGCAGATCCTGAATTGAGGAGTGTTGTTCCTTCATACGGAATAGTGACTGGTGGACAGACGGACAGAGTTTTGGTTAGTGACTATGTAGGGAAGGCTAAGGGACGAAGACCGAGAAAGAGAAAGAAAGTCAGACGTTTTAAAGATGACTATGAGAATAAGGCCGACGTGTTTGCAGTAAACTATAATGAGTCTGATGTAGGGACTATTATTAGTGTGTCATCTGAGGACGAGATGGGAAGGTATAAACGGTACGAAAGGTATACAGGAAACAGTGAACAGACTGACGCAAATAGAGGAAATAGAAAGAACTCATTTAAGAAGAAGAATAGTGGTAGACAGTTAGCGGGAATTTACGCAACAACAGAAAGTGATTTAAGTAAAATAGAAGACCTTAGGACATTAAGACCTGAGTACTTTAATAAGTTGACAACAGATAGTGAAGATGACATTATAAGTGAAAGACGGGTTAAGATATTGAAAGACAGTGAACTGTTTTGTTTGGACACACTCTATAACAGTTAAAGTTCCTTGGGTGAAGAAGAAAAATAAAATAGTTTTGGCTTATAAGAAGAACTCCGGTTTGAGAGTATAGGAGTATGAGCTGTCTAAAATAGACAGATGAAATTTTTGGAGTAGCATGGTACAAGGTAGGTGATAGTGGTGTTGAAGATAAGGAAGTACGGCAAATGATATTCCACGTGGATTACGTAATACAGGATATCATATCGTCTGTTTGGTTACGAGGTAGAGAGAGTATATTAAGTAAAATAGGGTAGATTCAGGACAGAATTAGTAGAGGGTGAGAGATAAATTAAGTATGAATGTTCGTATTAGAAGTGGTTTGACTCAGAGCTATGACGTGATGTCCGAGATAGTTTTGCTTGTTGGTTGGAGAAGAAAGAATAGTATGGTTGACAGCTGAACCGAGAGTGTCTGGTGAGGTGATATAGATTGAGGAGGCACTGAGTATCCTGTGTGTAAAATAGCCAGTTGAACGTGAGAATAAAAGTAATAGAATGTAGAAGTGAATGCTTGAAAAATACGAGTTACGTCGTGCTTGCGGAGAAAGAAAAAACTTGTTGTGTCTGGAGAAGTATAGAATAATAGTTACGAGATTTGTGACATGTTGGAATGAAGTTTGTTTTGAAGAGACAGGAGATAGGGTTGAAAGCAATATAAGTTGCGAGATGTCATGTATAGGGTTTGACTAGAGATGTAAGAAAGCAGTGAATTGAGAAAGTCCTCTGGAATAATTCGTCTGGTTGTGCGATGTTCGGCGTGATGAAGGAAGTAGGAGAGAGGTGTGATGAAGTCGCCTAAGTGAAATACGTAGATAAAATGTAAGAGTGGCGTTAATATGTCGTATGTCAATGTGTTTAGAGGAGATCGATACGAGTTTATATGTGGTGAATGTTGAGGTGACGTCTGAAGTGCTTTTTATAGTAATGATAGAGACACGTTAGATTGTCGAGATGCAAGAGTAGCGAAGCTGTGTATCATTGTCCGTGTGAATATGAGAAGAGCGGTTGATAAGTAACGTTGGTAAATCGTGGAACATAGAGCATGCGAAAATCGAGAGATAGAAAGAAAATTGTAATGTCTTTTCGTAGAATGTCTGACCTTGGAAGAAATTATGGAAGTTATATTCTGAATTAACATTCTGAATGTTTAGTATTCTTGACAGGGAAATGTCGAAGCAAGAGTGCCTAAGACTGAGAAACGAGGAAAGAGAGGTCTGCTGTCGATTATAAGTGGCGTGGTTTGCAGTTCTGAAATGAATGTTGGAGAACGTGTTCCGAGGAGGGTGACGGTTTGATTGTCGTCACGATGCAAGAATGATAGGTGAGACTTGAGGATAGCTTAGAGTAGTGCTGGTGAGACGTACTGATGCAGTAGAATGAAAAATTAATTGCGTCGGGTAGACGAGAAGGTGGAAATAGAGTTAGTTGTTTTGGTGAGAGGTCTATAGTAGATAGACAAAGTTTTGTTGGATGTAGGAGGGTGGAGATACTGTGGTTGACGGTAAGGATTGGGAAGTGGTGGTGATGGTTGGTACAAAGCCATGGGAGACAGTTGGTGTGCCGAGCCACAGGTTAATTGATAAGTAGATGGTGGCTGGTACATTGAGATGATATTGGAATAACTGTAGTTTACAGTGCTTGCTTATGAGGATATTTTGGATGTTATGATGTATTAGGAGTTAGGATGGAAAAAGATAGAAAATTGTGAGGGTAGATAATCAATGTTTGACTTCCAGAAAAAGGAACGGTCATTTGTTGGATAGTGATTTTGGTTGAGGAGAACAAATGTTGTTCAGCGTTATAATGATCTGTAGATAACAGAAATAAATAGATATATATGTATATGTATATAAGTATTTTGACATTAATGCTTGACATTGAATGGTTTTATTTTATAACAAAATAGGTATGAATTGTAAGAAGACAATTGTTTTATTGCCTCATGTATAATGTTTTTTTTTGCTTGATTTGGTAAAATGATTGTTATTATTTTAGGTTATTGTGTTCGTAGACTTTTATGTGTAAACTACTGGTCCGTAAAAGAGACCAGTAGTAGTAGGTAAAATAGATTAGGATGTATGTTATATTATTTTAATCATCGTCACCATCATCATCACTATCATCATCATACTTTTAGTTGAGTTGCGGGGAAACATAAATGATTGTTACAAAAATTTGGGGGGGGATTTGATGTCCTGTTGTGATTTCGCTGTTTTGAGTGTTAAATAGTAGTTATATTTAATTTACAAGGTTTTTGTCTAGGATAAAGACAATACAGGGGGCTTTAATTATGACCCTTCGTTCAGAAAAGAGTTAATAAAACTACGGAGAGCTAATAGAGAGACACATTCTCTTTGTGAAGAGTAAGTTCATGGGTATTTTGTGGCTGTGATAATCAGCATAATGACGAGCTTACTACACAAGTAAAATGGTTAGAAATATATGGGATTAGAAGCCACATGGGAGAAGAAAAGATTAATGAATATATTCAGTGGGGTAAAGCTGAGAAAAGTTTTAAACATAGTTTCCGGGGGGGTTAGAAGAGCCATGATATACACGAGGTTGCTGGGTGCCATGAGCCTGACGACGTCATGGCATGGTTCAGTTATAGCCTAGGTCACAGAGTACAGGTTACGACTGTGTTCAGAATTGAACACGGGAACGGGGAAAGCAGGGGCTTTCCACACAACGTGAAAACGCTGGAGCTCACTGCCCAGGTGACAGGAAGTGAGCTCGGGACAAGTGAGTCGGCGTTGATCCATCGTCCTGTGTGGACATGGTGAAAAGTAGACAGCGTTATGGCTCTATATTGAGCCACGCATTTAATCTGTGATGTAGTGTAATGTGATGTGACTGTCGAATAAGTGATTATATCTTCGATTATGTGATTGTGTATATTATACGTAGGAAACTTATAACAGTCTTTGTGTTCACTCTTGTTCGAGTTAACTGCAGTTCGAATGGGTGAGGTTTATGACGTATGATCGAGTAACCATGATATACTCATGTGCTGCGAGATGACCAGGGTTCTGACTGGAGAAGAAGAGAAGAAGGAATCATCCCCTGTTGGACACGAGAAGTGTTGCTACACAAGTATTGATAGTAGCTCATTCAGATAGACCCAGACACAGACCCTGGCACTTGGGGGTTTATCGTCCATATGAAACCTGAGGCCACAGATGATGAGTTGACATACGTAACACGTGCCAACGTAAAGTTTAAGCCACAAAGTATCATTCTACAAGTAGAGAATTGGCTAACGGAAAAGTTGATATCACACATGATGAAACGAGAAACATAATCACCAACTCCTGCTATCATAATGAATTTGAAATGACAAAACAGGCGTTGAACTGTACGCATTACAAAAGGCATGTGAACAATTGAACAGATTCGGCAAAAAGATGTAGTCAACAAGTGTAATAATTAAATGTCTTATCAAGTATTGAAAATGTGACTATGTGAAGTATATAAACAGTTAGTACTATGTGATTGAAGATATGGTTGCAGGACTTTAAAGAACAAGAGAATTTGATTTCTTACAAAGGTGTCACTAAGTTGAACTGTGAAATTAGTATAAGTGTGAATAAAGACAAATCAACAGCAAGTATTGATTATGCTAATGAGGCAATAGACATATGTGACGGGAATTCCCCGTACGAACTGTTAAAACCAGGTCACAGCAAGAGAAAATACGAATCAGGCCTACAGTGTTGTGACAGGCTTGCTGTGTCAACAAGCGAGGTCAGACGGTCGACAGGTCTACTGTGTTGATGAACAGATGGTCAACAGAGAAGCGATAGTCATAGCTGGCTACAGCGTGTAAATTCAAGAAACGACACACAAGTTAACAATTGGAGACATCAGGATGTGATCAGCCAGGCTGAAATAAACTATTGTAAAACGGGAACATTTTCTAATAAACACCGGAACTGAGTGAACTTGTAAAGTGCCGGTATTTGACAGAAAACCGTGTTATATTCGTGGGGCATGGTGTGTGTGTAGTTCATAGTTGCCGTAAAAACATTAACTCTAGGCGCTATTGGATCAACTGAAATTAGGTTAAATATTTTAACTGTGTGATTAGACAGTGTAAGTTAGGAAAATGGTAAACAAACAGCAGGACAGTTTAAGCTAAGAACAGGCAATATAGAAACCATTAGCATTGTGCAATTAGTATTTAACATTAGTCTATTATTAGGCAGGTGCAGTTATATATTGTGACATGTTGTTATTGTTTAGTTTGTATTATATATGTAATTGTGAATTGGTTGTATGTGACAGTAACCTAACGAATGCATATAAAATTACTTGGTAGTAGCATTAGGTAATAATTGGAGTATGGCCTACGTTAGGAAATAACTATAATTATTGAACAATTTACTAGTTAGTATAAGAGTTAAGTAGTACTTCGGGCGGAAACCAATATATTAACGAACATTAGACGATAATAAGATGATAGTAATAATTAGTGAACGATACGGTTATGTTGTTATAATTAATTTTGGTTATAGGTTACTTTTATGCATGATTTCTGAATTTTGTTATAATTTTAGTAATTATTTTGTTTGGTTATTAATGAATTATTGCATGCAGAAGTTTGGTTAATTTAGATCATCATCATTTCTTGCATGCAGGTTTGAGGATGATATTATTATTTTTCTGCAGGTATTTTATTATTTAAAATAGAATTGGCAATTGTTTGTCCAGTGGAAAATTAACAGATAGTGAATAAACACCTGGCGAAGTGAATTTCGCATGAGTGAGTTTGTTTACAACTGGAGACGTGCATTGCCGGCATGGTTCGTGGGTAATCTTTCTGTGCCGACAAGAGCATTTCTTAAGAATGTGTTTCGCATCGGGTAGAGCAACCTTCCGGCATATGGCATGGGTAATTGTTATGTGGCGGGGGACTTGCTATGCGGGGTGTTGGGCATATTGATTGTAGGTTCAACTAACTGTTGTTGTGTGTATGGGTTAATGATACACAACAGAGTGTTGTTGCGGAAAAGAGTGGTCTAGAAATAAAAATAGCTTACAAATGATAACAGCTTGTGAGGTTGTGTTACATCAGCACCTGACCGGTGTCGCGACTCTGGGTTATGATACGCGGCATTGTTTTGGGCTATGGTGGAACATAATTTCTAAGGATTTAGTTCATATTTTCCACTGTATAAATTTTTTTTTGAAGTTGAGTTTGCGGCATGCAGAAATTATTTAGATTAACATCATCATGTCTGGCATGCTATTGGGGAGTGTAATATTGCTAGTTATTTTTTTTTCTTCTTTTTCTTTCTTGTTTCAAGTTGAGTTGGTGGCATGTATAGGTTAATTGATTTGAGTTAACATCATCATTCTTGCATGCTATAGTGTAATATTGCTAGTTTTTTGTTCTAAGCAAGTATACTTTCAGATACAGTCAAGGGTACAGAGAGACAAGATATCAAGTAAAGAGGTACAGTGTGGGCTGACCGAAGGTCCGTGATTTTATGGATCTGTCATACCATATGATACCAAGAGTAGGGTACAATCGATGAGGTAAGGATTAGTAGCACCGTATACGAATCTCTGCAGAATAAGAAGGAAAGCAATAAGTCAACATGAAGACAGTTTGTTGATAGATTTGCAGAGAATATGATCAAACTAGTGGGAAGATTGTCCTATTGAGTTACTAATATAAGATATGGTGCTTAAAAGTTAAAGCAAGAGAGTTAATGACGAGAGCAAAGACACTAATGTAGTTAACAAGAGAGACATCATCTTCATGGTGTTAATATAATAATTTGGACATAGCTGTAAGACAGCAGTCAACATTGCATCCAGAAATAAAAGTGGAGGTTAAGATGTTGGTTTTGACTGTTGGGAGAGCGTCGGTTTGAGATGTGGAGTTAGCGGAAGTTTGGTGCATCGTAGTTGGTTTAATTTTCATTAGTAGGATTTTGGTTAATACTATCTTTAGTGAATGGGAATTCATGTCAAATGGGTGGATATCCGAGCGGTGTTTGGCAATGCAGTGTTCTCTTTGGTAACATCAGATTTGTCGACTCTAGCACGGCATTGGCAGAGATCGCTGGGAGAAAACATCGGTTGGGATGGAAACTGGAGATGACTTTGTCAATATGGATAGTATGATAAGTTACGTCATGTGGGCGGCTGATCTCTGATACGGGTTATGGTGGTTGATGTGAATGGAATGAATGTGTTAAATGATAATCCGTGACGGGGACCGGCGGCACAGATCATTTCGATATTTGTTAGGTTTATATTTTAATTTTGGAAGATTTGGTGATTGACAACAGTAATGGGTAGGTAAAACCATATGGGTATTGGCATCATTTAATGTGGGGTTGCTAACACCGGGTGAGCTGAGTGTGTGCTCGCTGTGTGATGGCGGTCTCGCATTGCAGGTTGTTAATATGTGTGGTTTAGTGGCAGATGGAGACTCACTCATGTATGGAGGCACTATGAATTAACTGACTGTACAGAACTAACCTATGTAAATAACTTGATGATTGATTGCATGTATTACTAACACGTGGTCATGGTGCCACATAGCCATACAGGTTGAGTTAGATTTGAAATTGAAGAGATGTTATTGGAAAGGGATCTATATTGCAATATGAGTATGATTATGTAATTATATAGAGATTGATTAGTAATTATTTTATGGAATAGAGAACATAAATTATAAGCAGTGATTGTTATTATTGCAAATATAGCATTATATTATATGTTATATAATTATATGATTGATGTTGGGTGGTAGATAATTATTATTATTGCATAGTTATTATTGATACATATTAATGAATATTGTGAACTAATTATGTAAATGCTATATAATTCTAGTAATGAGAATATAATTTATTGGTTGAGTATAGATATTATTTAATTTTGTTATTAATTGATTGATTGAGACATACATTGGTGTTCATATTTATTATTATGTGGCATTTATTGATATTTGTTGATTGATTTTAATTAATTTAAGAACAAATTGTTTAGATGCATAGGATACTTAGTATTGGAATCATTAATGAAATTGATGAGAGTACGATATAGAGGATGAAGACACAATAGAAGCTGTGGCAGTTGAAGCGTAATGAGTTGGTCAAATGGAACGAAACGGCCAGTAACATAAGATGCTCTCAGGCTTATTAGCTGCAACTATGTTCATTGCTATACGCTGGGTCTACAACGACAGAGTCAAAGAGGATGTTTAGGCTGGCGGTACTTGGAACTTGGTACAGGCATGGGCGGTGGTGCAAGGCTGTGGCTGCAGTGGTTGACTGACTGGGGATGCGGGTGGTCAAGTATAGTAACGCGACAACAGCAAAGATGTGCTGGCGGTACTTGGAACTTAGTATCTTCTTGGGTAATCCTTGCAGTCGGGTATCAGTCTGTCTACCATGGGAACGCTGGCTTGCGTTGTACAGGTGGCCTTGTATGTAACGCGATAACAGCTGATCTTCTAGACCTGGGACGAGTGGCTTAGCAAATGAGTGGTGAGGATGAGCAGATGAAGCTGAGTGATGGTCAGTCTTGTATGACCACTATAGACGCTACCTACCAACAAAACGCGGAATTGATTATGATACCATCACAGCATTAATAGAATGGAAATATTAAGGCTCGGAGTCATATTACAAACTGAGGGTTCATATATAGACAGATTAGAATTTAGATGTAGAAATTCTGATTCAATGTTACAAAGAACAGTTACATTGATATTGTTATATAGTAATTTGATAAAAGGTTGTAGGACAAAATAGAGGTATGCATTTGGATGTACTTTATATGTTGATGAGAATAATTAACTAGTTGTATATTTCAGAGTGACAAGAACTTAACAAGGTTTATGGAAAGACGACAGATAGTTAAATTAGAATTAGAACTACATTAATATTGCTTACATAACTGAAAATTGGATATTTCAAAAATTGATTCTCAATTTTTTCCCGTGGAAGGGGGGAATGCCATGAGCCTGACGACGTCATGGCATGGTTCAGTTATAGCCTAGGTCACAGAGTACAGGTTACGACTGTGTTCAGAATTGAACACGGGAACGGGGAAAGCAGGGGCTTTCCACACAACGTGAAAACGCTGGAGCTCACTGCCCAGGTGACAGGAAGTGAGCTCGGGACAAGTTAGTCGGCGTTGATCCATCGTCCTGTGTGGACATGGTGAAAAGTAGACAGCGTTATGGCTCTATATTGAGCCACGCATTTAATCTGTGATGTAGTGTAATGTGATGTGACTGTCGAATAAGTGATTATATCTTCGATTATGTGATTGTGTATATTATACGTAGGAAACTTATAACAGTCTTTGTGTTCACTCTTGTTCGAGTTAACTGCAGTTCGAATGGGTGAGGTTTATGACGTATGATCGAGTAACCATGATATACTCATGTGCTGCGAGATGACCAGGGTTCTGACTGGAGAAGAAGAGAAGAAGGAATCATCCCCTGTTGGACACGAGAAGTGTTGCTACACAAGTATTGATAGTAGCTCATTCAGATAGACCCAGACACAGACCCTGGCACTGGGTTATAGAAGAATAAGAAAATTACCCCAGATGAAGAGTAAACATGAATTGGATCCATGTTTGACTAGACACTGTGGATAACAGTACAATAATAAAGGGAAGTAAGACTGTTAATGAGAAATGAACATAGGGGAGACATAGTGACTTGGGGTGTTTGTGGGTCCGTAATAATGAGATAAAGTTGATTGCAAGCAGTCACAGACATGAGTAGTTATTTTTGCTGCTGTGGGTTACGGCATGAATTATGAATTGAGAGAGGCATTGGGTTACATGGCCTGGGCAGGATGTAAATGTTTATCCCTTTGGGTGTATTAAGCTTCAGAAATAGAATAATAAGTGGGTTGCTAGAGTACTGTATATAGTGGTCAGATTACAATGTTGTGATGGTTAACATTTAAGGGGGGATTTCAAGGTTACTAGGTTGCTGTTGATGACGGCATAAGTGGAGCATTTTAGTAGACATGCCCATAAGAAATGGACATTAAGAGAGAACCTGAGGTATTGGAGAAGATTAGTTATACGAGGTGATGAGGTTATGTGAGGTGTTGTGTTGGAGGAGGTCTTAAGGAATAATAGACCTTTTTAATTGTGTCCTCGGGATGTGTTTTGTGGTTAACATTACAATGTGAGGTTGAGATAAGGTAGTGTCTGAAATATATAAACACTTGGAATTGAAGAGTAATTTTGATGGTTGGTATTTGAGGCTGTAGATAGCAGCGTAAACTGATACCATAATGACTGGTACTGGGGGAGATAAAGTTGGTGTAGACTTTATTACATAAAGTCTCGATTGACAAAGGGGGGTAAAGGGGTGTGTGATTTAGGTGAGTGTTGTTTTTTTTGAAAGAGTTCTATTTCTTCTTTTAAATACCGGTGGCCACCGATTCTTTGTCTTCCTATCGTGTGAAAGTAATTTCAGCTTAGTTGAAAGTGGGGGGTTTGTAGCGTTGGTGATAAAATAAGGAGTTGGTGTTAGCGTTTGAAATTTTAAGCAGGTTACCTATGAAGAGAAGAAGGAGTATTTAAGCAGACGTGTTATGATGTAATGATGTATTATATAAAGTTGAATTTGAAATGTTATTAAAGATATGTAAATATGTTTGATTGAAGGGCCAGGAACGAAGAAGAAGTGGGTTGACTATATAGCAGGGGAAAGAGTTAAAGAAATAGAATGTTTAATTAAATTGGAGTTGGTTTGGGGAAGATTTGAGGAACTGTGAGAAGTAAGGAAAAAGAGGGAATAGAGTAAGGGGATTAGGAGTAAAGATTTTTCCTTTATAAGGAAAATTCTTTATTCAACATGGGGAGGTGTAACAGTAAGGGAGGAGTACACTGGGGTATTATTAGAATCTAGTGGGAAACAGAATACAGCACGATTGAGCATCGAGAGTGAAAGGGAGAGAGATGCTCAATCGTGACGTATTGGGTTGGCAAGGGCAGTTAAGAACCGGCCTTTGCAGTGAGTGGAGGAGAACATCGAACCTTTGTCATCTTACACCAATAAAAGTTATATCAACAAGAAAACAACAAGCCTTCGTATTCTTATGCACTACTACACCACCTCCACACACAGCGGCATGTTTGGCCAACCGAAAAGAGAGAAAAGTGAGCACTGGTGAAACGTCCAAACAGACACCTCATCAAGACACATCATCTCGTATTCCGGTTGTAGAATCCATCTTGCTAAATGGATTCCAAACGACCTGTTTATATGATACTGGATTATCATATGACTGTGTTGTTTCATCATCCTTGGTTCACCCTGAACAGGTGACAGAGGAAATAGTGGAATTGCAGGGACCACTGAAGAGTTCAACAAATATGTCTCTTCCAGTGGCAAAAGTGAACATAGCCTCGCGGTATGTCACCGGGACGATCAAGGCAGCAATCTTGGACGATCCGATATATCCTGTAATCCTCGGGTGTAGATTTATCGTTCTAGGAGAACCTGTTCAACCTGTGGCGATGGCGACCATGACCACTCGATCACAGGCAACAAAAACTCCAGAAACAACTACGCCAATCCCTCGAACGGAGGAACTGAAGAGGGCACAAGAAGCCGACAGCACCTTGGAACCCTGCTTCAGAAAACTGCCAAAATCACATTTACCTCTACGTAAAGGTGATCTGTTCATGAAGTCAGCACTTCTTTACAGAAAAGCAGGACGAGCTGGACAAGAGTTTAATCAACTTGTTGTACCGACTCAATACAGGACTCAGATCTTAGAGATGGGTCACAGTCCTACCATTCAGTGGGCACATGGGTATCAACGCTACTACACAGCGGATTACCACTCACTACTTTTGGCCAGGGATGAACTCAGACATACAACGGTTTGTAAAATCATGCCCACAGTGTCAGAAAGTATCACCAAAACACCGGACACCACCGGCAATGTTGGGTGAATCGCCATTCACTGGAATTCCATTTGAGAAAGTGGCAGTAGACATAATCGGACCTCTCTCAGCAACGAAGAGGCGAAACCGATTCATATTAACGCTTGTGGACACAACAACCATGTTAGCCGAAGCAGTTCCTATGCCCAGCTGTGACTCCAAACACGTCGCTGATGCATTATTAGGAATATTCACACGTCTAGGATTCCCACAAAGGATCTTGACGGACAACGGTTCACAGTTTCGTGGTAAACTCATGGAAGAGACCTTCAGACTTTTTCATGCACGCCATATCTTCAGTTCACCATATCACCCTCAGTCAAATGGACTTGTGGAAAGGTGGAACGGGACATTGATTAGTATCCTGCGCAAAATTGCCCAGGAGAAGACAGAGGATTGGGACTTGTATTTACCCGCAGCTTTATTCGCTTACAGGGAAGTACCCCATCACTCAACAGGTTTTGCTCCAGCCACACTGTTGTTTGGACGACCAATCAAAGGACCACTGGAGGCGTTACTCCGAACGTGGACTGATAATACTACAGATGATACAGTCGTGACTGCATCAACATATGTTGCCGAGTTGAAAAATCGTTTACAACACAGTTGGAAACAAGCGAATGTCAATCTACGTCAAGCCAGACGAAGAATTGCTCGTAACTTCAACCGCAAGGCAAAGGATAGAGAGTTAGAGGTAGGAGAGAAGGTGATGTTGCTGCTTCCAACCAGTCCGAATAAGCTGCAAATAGGATGGAGAGGACCTTATGTAGTGACGGAGAAGATCTCACGTACCAACTACAGAATTTCAGTCAAAGGCAAGATGAAAGTATTTCACATAAACCTCTTGAAGAAATATCATGAAAGACCCTCAACCACCGAACCTGCACATCTGATGGCCATGAGTGTGGCTACTGAAGTCGAAGAAGGATCAACAATGGGAGTCGAGTGCCAACTGCAAGCCAAAGAGACCTTTAAGGATGTGGAAATCAATCCCAACTTAACAAAGGATCAGCAAAAGCAGATTAGGGAACTTATGGCAAAATATGCAGAAGTACTTACTGATAAGCCAGGAAGAACTGATTTGGAGGAATTTGACATGAAGTTAAATGACACAGTGCCTGTGCGAGTCAAGACTTACCCAGTTCCTTATGCAAAGCAAAAGACTTTAGAGGAAGAAATACAACAGCTGCTCACCGCAGGAATAATCTCACCATCTGAATCACCTTACAGTGCTAGCGTCGTCTTATTGAGAAAGCCAAGCGGAGAACATAGATTGTGCATCGATTATCGACAGCTCAATGCTATAACTGAATTCCAAGCAGAACCTCTGCCGGATCAGAATAAACTCTTCACAGCACTCAACCGAGCTAAGTACTTTACTAGGATTGATCTCAGTAAGGGATATTACCAGATTCCTGTAAAACCGGAAGTTAGACCATGGTTAGCTTTCAGCACGCCTGGAGGACACTATGAGTTCAACGTTCTTCCATTCGGATTAAGTAATGCTCCCAGCGTCTTTACACGTATGATGAGAAAATTACTTGACCCACTACAGCATCCAGACATCAGTCACTTCATGGATGACATCCTGATCGCAACTGAAACATTTGAAGAGCATGTAGAAACCCTGCATCTTTTGTTCAGGCGCCTCAGAGAAACTGGATTGACGGCTAGACCAAAGAAGTGTCAGATAGGATTCCAAGAATTGGACTTTCTAGGTCATAAGATATCTCATGGACTGATAACTCCACAAGAGGGAAATGTGGACAAAATCCAGAGAGCACCTCGTACAAAAACAAAGAAGGATGTAAGATCATTTGTATCCTTATGTGGATTCTATCAAAAATACATCAAGGACTTCAATACTCTGTCAGCACCTTTAACGGATCTTACCAAAAAGGGGAAACCAGAGAAAGTCACTTGGTCAGCTGACTGTGAGAGAGCTTTCACAGCACTAAAGCAGGCATTAACTGCTCATCCAGTCTTACATCTACCAGACCTCGACCAACCATTCGTGCTGCGCACCGATGCCAGTAACATAGGAATTGGGGCAACGCTGTTGCAGAGAAAGGGAGATGTAACATCAGAGCTATTCCCTGTAGCCTATGCTAGCAGGAAATTGAATGCAGCAGAGAGAAATTACAGTACTATCGAGAGAGAATGTCTTGCGCTCGTATGGAGTGTACAGAAATTTCAAGCATACCTATATGGCAAAACATTTCACAGTGCAATGTGACCATCAACCACTCATGTTTCTCGCAGCATCTAAGACTCTGAATGCCCGACTTATGAGGTGGTCGCTGCTTCTTCAACCTTACTCGTTCCAGGTTGAATATGTTCCTGGGAAAATGAATGTGGGAGCGGACTTCTTGAGTCGACACCCAGTGCCTGATGAACCAGGTCAATCAGATGCAGAAGAGAATACAAGGGAGGACAAATGGGAACAGCTTGATAACTGAAAATGTTGGAAACATAGTTCCATACCATAGAACAATCTGGAGTGGGGCCATGTGGCATAACGCAGCCAACATTATTCATTTTATTAACAAATGCCGCAAAAAGAGGAAACAACATTAAAAGAAATTGACTTCGCAAACGCAATTGGAGATTGGGACTTAAAACTTAACATCGAAACTGGAACTGAACAAGTGACAAATGACGTGGATTCTTAGAAGGATTTCATCAGACCAAGCTCGGAACCCCATTGGAGGGGAAAATCACCTGACCCGCCTTCGCGCCAGTGCATAATTAGCATATGTACCATTTCATCAGAAATGTTAATCAGCCCGCACTTTTGTCTGAACTCGCTCCATGGACGGATGTGAGAAGATTGTGTGACCAAAAATTCAATGGACAAGGCAAAAGTCTGGATCCGAGGTACGTTTGTTAGCCCTTGATTAGACTAAGAACCCGATGTATCAAGTATCAAGTAACGTAAACCCATGTTTGTGATGTCATTGAAATGTATGATTATTAATTAAAACCTCAGAAATGTAAAAATGCTCGACTGTAGATTCTAATGACGCAAAGCCATTCCCGGGCAGAATATTCTCTTCGATGAAACTGCCACCTCTGATATTCTTAAAGATAATTATTAACTTTAAGAAGTGCATTACACTATTACATTCTATTCTAAACAACTGTGAGAAGTGATGATTCGAAAGCAATCTTGTGCATTTCACCAGAAACATGGTAAAAGATGCTATCACTGTCTACAGCTGAAATGACAGTTCGTGTACTAGAACAAGTGCCTTGTTCTAAAACAGACTTATCTATGCCTATTTACAATCTAGAAAGCTGAAAGTGAAATCAATCTTTCCTTTCTCCTTTGTCTATACAATTAATAGGGTTTGGCGAAATAAATATTTATATTTATGTCAAATTTAATTAGATAAGAGCACTTAGGAACTGCAATACATGAGAAAGTTGTGCTTCGCGGAACACCATCACGCGAAGTGAACTTAACTCATTACTCAACATAACTTAAAACACAACACCACTCAACACCACTCATCACCACACAACACAACACTCAACATCACAACAACAACAGGTAATGGAAGAGAGTTATTAGACACAAGAAGAAGAAGTAGTTAATTGGGAAAACACAGAGAATTATTTATACACATTGTGAACACCATTGAGTAGAAGAAATGTTATAAATGTATGTCATTTATTTACATGCATCTTGACACCTTCTCACTCTTGTCATTGTCTCACTGTACACGTTCACTGACCCCAGGTCAAATGAAGACTTACATACAGCAGGAACAAGTTGATACAAGGCGTACACAGTGTGATAAACTCTGACCACCCCAAATTAACCCAACACTAGCTTAGAGAGAAAAAGGAGGGGGAGGGGAACTAGTTCCTACTTCAGGAATTTAGGTTCTTTTACCTACTTTTAAAAGATTGTATTGGTAGGAATGTATATATTTATGTGAATACTCATCAGTGATCTTGGTGGCTACATACCAACAACCACCCAACACATCAGCAAACTAACCACCTAAATCAGACCTGAGAGAGGGAAGCCGAGAGAAGGAGATGAACCACAAGTGAGATGGAGGATGACTTCGCTATGAGCAGAGCATGGGGAGGCCTTCAGTGGAGCTATACGGGCAGACCTGACGTGGATCCATCAGTCAATGGACCCTGGCTTACCTAATCCTCCAGTCACCAGGTTACTTTTATCATCGGTATACACCACACCCAATCTCAGGAAACTAATAGTTAAATGTTGATGCAACATCATCATACTTAAAATGTACAACATCAAAATGTTTACTATGTTTTAACACTTGTTGACATCTCATATATTGATGCTTGTTATTGATTGTCTGGGACAATGGTCCAATGTGCAACTGTTCTATTACTTTGTGTAAATCACAATAGAGATGTATGTACTGACCAGAAGGCTCAGGCCGGTCAATAAATGATTAACATGAATTGACCTTCTGTTAATTTGTCAAGTTCAAACCTATCTGTCAACAACTTCTTTGTGCATCATGTTGTCAAAATCTAATGTGATTGATTATGTGTTTGATTGTTAAAAGATAAATTAACTCATAATGGCTTACTAAAAGGGGGAAATAAAAGACTCTATACCTATCAACTGCTCAACATCCATGTTTTCTTCATCTAAATCAGGCTGAGAAAATTCTCCTGACTTTCCTCAGATTTGATAAACTAAAAGGGGGCTCCAGAGCTAAAGAATCATTGGAGAAGGGGCAGATTCCCAATTAGTAAATTACCATTCTTACCAGGGCCATAATCTATATCTCCTAGACAATACTTAACAAAACGAGGCCTGCAGATAACTCAAGGTTCATATTCTGGGGTTATTGAAGATAGAAGAGGATGGGGCTCTACATCTTTTGTTAGAGATGGGGCATGCACTACAGTGATCTCCCACTCCCTTCAAAAATATATGACAACAGATAAATTCATTACACTTCTACTCTATTGAACAAGTCACTCCATCACTATTCTACTCCATTGAACAAGTCACTCCATTACTATTCTACTTTATTGAACAAGTCACTCCATCGCTATTCTACTCCATTGAACAAGTCACTCCATCACTATTCTACTCTATTGAACAAGTCACTCCATCACTATTCTACTCCATTGAACAAGTCACTCCATCACTATTCTACTCTATTGAACATGTCACTACATCACTATTCTACTATAATTTAACATGTCACTCCATCGCTATTCTATTTTATTGAACATGTCAATATACCATTTATTTTTTGTTTCTCACAATGTCACTCCCTCAGTGTAGGATGTATGCATTGATGGCTCAACCCCAAAGAGAGAAAGGATACTAAGTTCCTTTTCCCCAATGTGATCCTGCCCGTTTAATTATGTTAACCTTTAATGGCTCAGTTGCTT
This sequence comes from Cepaea nemoralis, assembly GCA_014155875.1. NCBI lineage: Eukaryota > Metazoa > Mollusca > Gastropoda > Stylommatophora > Helicidae > Cepaea > Cepaea nemoralis. The sequence continues at coordinate 20,081 of JACEFZ010015748.1, read as the reverse complement.
GAGTCCATAAATAGAGTCTCAGAAAGCCAAAGAATACCTCTGGGAAAATATTTAAAAGTTTTTCCCCTTATTACCCCGAATTATTCCTTTTGGTGGTTCCTTGTCTCTCCTCTCTCAGTTAGCCTAATTTTATCTAAGGTTGTCTTGATTAAACTAATTGACTATGTAAAAAAAGTAAACTCAGTGGAGGAAATGACCTCCTTTTCCCACCCTTTATTAACTATACAGTTATTAATGAACAGTAATGTCTTTGAAACAATCAATTTAAATCACATACATACATGAAAAATCAGAAGTTCATTTACATCAAGATATTTTTACTTATATTTTCATCAGTGACTCCCCTCCCCACATGGCATTAATGCTACAGGTAATTTCTCAGGTAATTCTCCCGCAGATCCTCTGTGGTAGTAAATCTGAAACAGAAAAATTTGTCTGTCCTTCCTTGTAGTGACTTTTGAGATAGGGATTTATGCTCCAAGCAGTCACTGTGATAGATTAAGTTAAGTTTATTGTTCTTTCCTGGTTTGAGCTAATCTATCAAGGGCATCACTCAACCAGGTGCTCACTCAATACGGTGCTACATTCACAAAGTGCTGCATTCATAAAGTGCTGCATTCACAAAGTGCTGCATTCAGCCTAGTCAGGTCTGGATCTAGCTGGATCTAGACATTCCCTTATCCTTTTCGAATGGCTTCCAAACACTTCGGTGACAGGTTTCTGAATCTTAATGCGATGTCATTGTTGGCTGAGGCTTTCCTCCTCTTATGAATCAAACTATGTTACATTTTACTATTCGATTTGGAGGGTGCTCTCGCTCCAGCATCTGCATCTGATCTTCCTGCCTCGTGTGTGTTGGTGAAAAATAGGCAGTGTTCCGGTCGTTCGTCTTTTTATGTAGCTTTTTCCGGTTCAAGTTTTTGGTTGAATGTCGCTGTTTCGGTTCGTATGTTGTATAATGAGTTTGTAGAATGTTGGATTGTAGAAGTATGGAACAACCAGCATTGTTGCGGTGTTCACCTTTAATTGTTGTACGGATAATATTTACAGCACCGTTACGGCTTGTGAAAAAATATATCACAACCAGTATTCTACTCTATTGAAATTGTCCCAAACGGTGAATATCTCGGGTCCGCAATCAACAACAACTGAGAATGCAGAAATAAACTCTGTACTTGTCTAGCCATAACAATGGAGAGACTGAACTGTAATACTCACTGGCACCTTGCTGTCTTGACAGAAGATAGTTTGTTACATTGTGCTTCAAAAGAGGCAGAATAACTAGAACTCATTGTGGTAGCGAATGTGACCCAGCAGACCAGTTCGCGCGGTAAATGTTCGTCCACAATGCATGCATAGGTCACATGGTCATTTCCACCATCTCGCACCATCTGAAGACATGCACGATCAGTGTCTGACCTGTTTGCAACAATTTTCTTCTGTGTCTTTATTCTATTCCTAATCTACCCCACCATGCTGCGCGATCGACGGCAATTTCTTCAAAGGTGGAATATCAATGCATGTATCAATCGTGTCCAGCTTACACACATCTTTCCACCGTTGTTAAGGCGGACATCGAGATCTTTTAACCATCTGTACTACTCGAATAAGATGTCCTTTGGTACTCTACCATCGTGCATCCTCCTAATGTGTCCTATCCATCTCAGTCTACAAAGACTGAGCATGGTACAATTCGGCACACAACCCGACGTTTCCGCTTCGGTATTTGTGATTGTATCTTGCCACTTAATGCCAAGTATTCTTCGCAAACACGAATAAAAAATTAAACAAAAATAAATAAACAGCTGTTTAATATGTTCTCTTGGTGCTATTTAGTTGACCAAGCTTCAATGCCATAAAGAAGCGTATTACGGACACATGCTTGGTAGACCAATACTTTTGCTTTGGCAAATTGCATTAACAGCCTTTGAAACAACACAAATAAAGAAATAATATAATTTCATTACATTTTTTCTGTGACAATATACGAATATAGATTATCATTATATATCGAAAATTATATACAGCATAAGAAAGAGACATACAACTTTCTTCGGCCATGTGATGAGAAGAGAAGCATTGGAGAACGTTGTGACAACTGGAAAAATCGATGGAAAGAGAGGCAGAAGCAGACCAAGAGAAATGATGATGGATGGATTGAGGCAGTGGCATGGGGGAATATCATCGGCCGAGTTGATCAAGAATACCAAAGACCGAGATCTGTGGATAGCCATGAACGCCTACGCCAGCCGACAGGGCACTTGATGACAATGATGATGATGATGATGATGATGATGATGATGATGATGATGGATTATCGACAATTTCGCAATCAATATAACAACTCGTACAATCAAATAAAGCTTCTGAATATGAAATGTTTCATAAAACATTATTTGATTATCAGGGCTCAAGAAGTGAAAAATGCTGATAGTCTACGAAGATCTGAACATCGAAGACAACTGACACATAAACTGTACCATGCCTCTGAGATTTAAATAAGTTGCCCAAATGAAAAATTGGACCATCAGAGTTGCTTATACCAAGGGCCTGGAAGAGGCTAATGTCAATGGAACATTGTATACAGCTATAAGAAAGAGAGAATATTCGTTGATCGCGCAATGAGAACACGGACATAGGAAAACATGACCAATGAAAAGATCAGCGGCAAGAGAGACAGAGGCAGAACTAAAGAAATTGCGCTGGATTGTTTTAGACTGACATGGAAGAATAGCATCAACATAATTTATTCAGAACACTAAACACCGAGTAACGGGGAAATACGTGAACACGACGTATGTGAACGACATTGAATTTCTGTGAGCATCAATATGCTTGTGGTAGGGTAACTAATGACAGATCGAGCGACCTTTCGATAGGCCGTGATGCAAAGGCACTCTGCAAGGCCTTGCTGGATGATGATTGTCGGTAGGTGTTCTCATGTTTATAATTGTTGTGTTCAGTTTAGCTGGCCAGGAAAAACCGTTGCGGTGGGGGTTGTTCATTGCACAAGCAAACTCGGAGCCATAAGCGAACTAGACAGGTGTGGGTGTGCTAAGTAGGATTCACGCCATTCAAAAAATGGACGTTGCTGCCTCCTTGATGGTTGGGTACGTCTCTAACGCACTAGTTTTGTCAGTGCATTGACAGGATACTTACTGACGTATTTTAAAGTTCGCATTAGATAAGCAGTTGTTCAAGGTTCTAAAGGAGGTAGACTACAATACGTTGGAAAATCATCCGACTCATATCATATTCTTTCGGAAAAGACACGTTGGGTCCGCTTGATGCGAGGAATTATTTGATGACTCTGCCATATGCAGGAACCCTGTGGGATTGCATTCCGGGAAGGAGGAATCTCTTATTTATGTGGCTGGGATATTTCATGATCCCCCGTGGATTTGAGCTGCTGTTCGATGTTGCCGCGCGCTGTAAACGTGCGCATATGGAATAAACGACTAGTAACATGAGTTCCAGTGATGCGGTTAATCTTTATATCATGGTTGTCATTGGAAATTGTATATTAGTGAGGTGGGGGTAATTTTCATATCATCCTCTGTGTAGAATAAATTACTGTTTGAGAAACCTGAGAAGATGGCTTGATTAGTTAACTGTTTGAGAAACCTGGGAAGATGGCTTGATTAGTTAAAAGTTAGTTGCATATCCTTTACAGGACGTAGCAGGCAACCCCAGAATTTGTTGGCTGTTCGTGATTCCTGGGCAAGTTTAGTTTCTGTATTTTGCTATTGCTTTCTGAACGACTGGCACCCATACCACTTTATAAAAAACTAATGTAAGGCGGTCTGCTGCCAAATCGCCCACAGCTGTGTTTCGAATGCGGGTATGAGGGATTATAAACTGAGCCCGTAACGCCTTCGCCACGGAGCGAGCGTTTGATTAGTGGCTGTCGTTTTAATTACTATCTCCCCCCAAGACACATTTTCCCGAGAGGAATTGATGGATTCCGCAGACAGGATTTAATGCATTCTCCAGACAGGGATTGATGCATTCTCCAAACAGGAATTGACACATCCTAGGAACAGGAATTGATGTATTATCCAGGCAGGAATTGATACATTCACCAGGCAGGAATTGATACATTCTCCAGGCAGGAATTGATATATTCTCCAGGCAGAAATTGATACATCCTCCAGGCAGGAATTGATACGTTCTCCAGACAGAAATCGATACTTTTTTCGAGGTCAGTTGGCCATAGATAATTCGCGTCAATGAGATGTCATACTTAGCAATATAATGAGTTAAAGATAAAAACGAGGAGTGGCTGGACGAGTGGCTACAATGCTGGATTCTCCTTCGGGAGACCCGGGTTTGAGTCCTCGGTAAGGTGTGGAGTTTTTTTTTCTGTCGGGGGCAGAAAGGAAACCTGCATAGTTCGCGTCGATTGCACTATCCAGGCAGCCTTAATTCCTCAGGCTCAAGACCCCCCTGCCATTCACCGCAAGATACTATTCTTCTTCTTCAGCGTTCCGAGCCATTGAGGTTCTTTGCTGCAGATACAATCCGTCTCCATTCGTCTCTCTGGTTGACCTTCTCTTGCCAGTCGCTGATTCAAAGTGCTTGTAGGTCTGTATGTATATGATCTCTCCAACGTCGTCTTGGTCTACCTCGGGGTCTACGGTCATTTATTTCCTGAGTGTAAGCGAGTTTTGTTTCCCCTATTATCTTCCATTCTTTCTATATGCCCCAGCCATTGTAGTCTATTAGCCTTCATGATACCAGTGATTAGCGGGGACTTATACAGATCATAAATGTCTTTGTTACTTCTTCTTTTCCACTCTCCACTTTGTGTATCCCTAATGGGTCCAAAGATGCATTTTAAAACTTTGTTCTCAAAGGTTTGTAGCAAGGCTTCGTCTCCTTTCGTTGTACTCCAGGTATCAGAGCCATACGGCACAACTGGTTTGATCACTGTTTTGTATATTGTGATCTTGGTGTTACGAGATAGCGCCTTTGATTTTAGTAGATGTTGTAGTGCATCTATAACCACAAGATACTATATTGGCAGTAAATGACAGTTTTTACAGAAAGATAAAAATACATTGGATTCGAACCTGCTGCCTCCAAATGACGACAATGCCCTAACATAGAAAGACATGTCCCACAAGTCCACACCCACAGGACCTCTGGATCCGAGTCTACACAGATGGGTCAGCACAAAATGCTGTTCGAAATGGAGGAGAGGGAGTGTACATAGAATACCCAAATAATACTAGGTACACAGCTAGAGTACCGACAGGAAAGTACTGCCATAACTACGATGCTGAAATTGAGGCAATCAAGATAGCAACAGAAAAATTACTAAATACCAGCAATGGTACACAACCTGTGGTGCTATTGACAGATGCAAAATCAGTACTCGAGGTGCTCCTGTCTGGGAAATTGCCAGTACTAAGGACACTACTTTCTGAGCTTAGCAGTCAGCATAAGGTCACCATACAGTGGATACCATCCCACTGTGGAGTACCCGGAAACGACAGAGCTGATCGATTGGCTAAGGAAGGAGCCAAAGAAGAACACCCTGATGAGCCCGTTGCATACCAACAAAAGAAAAGAATGATCAAATCAGTCAGAAAGCCACCAAAACCTGCTCAAGATGACTACCACGTTATGGATAGACCAGAACAAGTCATTATTCTGCGCCTCAGGACAGGGCACAATAGATTACGCAACCACATGTATACAAAATTCAAGATTGGTGAAACAGCCATGTGCACATGTGGATTGGTGTCGCAGACAGCAGAGCACATACTCCAAGACTGCCCAAAATATAACATATCTAGGCAAACCTTCTGGCCTAGAGAGACGACAGTGGAAGATAAACTCTATGGACCGCTGTGTGAACTGAAAAAGACAGTTCAATTCATACAAGAGACAGCTTTGCAGTTATAGACATATTTCAAGCGAACGAAAGAAGAAGAAGAAGAAGAAGAAGAAGAAGAAGAAGAAGAAGAAGAAGAAGAAGAAGAAGAAGAAGAAGAAGAAGAAGAAGAAGAAGAAAGAGGAAGAAGAAGAAGAAGAAGAAAGAGGAAGAGCAGGAGGAGGAGAAGGAGGAGGAGCAGGATCAGTAGAAGAAGAGGAAGAAGAAGAAGAAGAAGAAGAAGAAGAAGAAGAAGAAGAAGAAGAAGAAGAAGAAGAAGAAGAAGAAGAAGAAGAAGAAGAAGAAGAAGAAGAAGAAGAAGAAGAAGAAGAAGAAGAAGAAGAAGAAGAAGAAGAAGAAGAAGAAGAAGAAGAAGAAAGACATGTACTTGTACCCATGACCGAGATGACATCCTATGAGAGATGCCATCTATAGTAGGAGATTACGTCACTTGCAGGTAACGGGTGAACAACCCTTCCTGCCTACAAATGTTAATGTATATATAATCTAGTGTACCCTCTGTCTCTACTTCTATCCTTTTCACATGAGTGTTAATCAGTACCAGTTTGGATGTATGGATGTTCGCCTGCAGGTTGTTAAGTGCCGAGCGCCAATCCAGTTGTGGACTAATTTTTGTTTTCAAAAGGAACCCCAGGATGTTACACTCGCACGCGTACGCGCTCGCGCACGTACACACACACACACACACACATGCGCGCGCGTGCACATACACACACATACATACATGTATACACATAGAAACACACATACACCCACAGAAATAACAGCGAGCGAAATCAGAAAAAGATAACTAGAGAGAGCGATAGAGATGTGTATAGCGATATAGAGAGGGATAAAGAAAACGAGAGAGAGATAGAGACACTGAGGGTGGGGGGGGGGGGGGGTGGGGGGGGGGGGGGGAGGGGGGGATAGAGAGAGACAGAGGAGGAGAGGTGGAGAAAGAAGGGTGAGAAAGAAAAAGAGAGAGGTGCCAAATGTGGTACGTGGTAAATGACATATTTTTAATATAAATAAACACAAGTATTGTTTGGCGCTGATAGAAGTATAAGAGGAAGTAGAGATTAGAGAACGTACTAAACAACATAAACATTGACAGTTATAATTATCTTCTTCTACTACAACGAGCGCCAAAAAATACTTGCCTGTTTATTTATAAAATGTCTTAATGGCCTCAAAGCGTTCCCCAATTGATATTTTTCTTGTATGGGAGCCAGAAAGTATATTGTCCTGTATGTCTGCCGCGCATGAAAAGAATCCCCCCCCCCCCCAACCTCTTACGCCCCTCCCCACCCCTCTTTCACGGTTTGAAATAGGAAATAGTGTTGGCTGCAATGCACACTGCTGTGTAAACAATATTTTTTTTAACAACTGTCATATACCAACTATAGTACAAATAGGGGAGATTTGCTCCCAGCAGACAAGCAATATTATCTCAGGCGGGCCTATTCCCGTTGGTCGCGGGATCCGCACGAGTCAGCCGGGAAGTCTGACGATAGTACACGCTTACACAGGTCTAGAATCTTGCGATTGACAGGTGGACACACCCTATGGTCCAGGAGCGTACGAGGCCCTCACCTGCGAGACTTGGTTGAACGCCTCTAAGTCAAGTTTCAAGGTTTTTAGGGTCCGGCCACCTTTCGCCACCTGCTCGTGGAGGCGAGGTCTCGGAGGTTTGACGCTGAGCCGCTAGCGTCTGCAGCCTACCTTGTTCCAGACGTACTGGTTATCCTTTCCTCTGGATCAAACAAGGCAAGGCCGATAGAGGGAACATGCTGCATGGGCATCACATGTTTTCTGAAGCTCTGCCCAGGCATTGTGAGATGGAATTTTGGTCAAATTCCAATCCACATACTTTGGTCTGTCAAGACTGCAAGGTGCCACTCACCTCGCGGTATAGGATAAGGGGGTCTTCAACTTGAGGAATTAATCCCGCATGGCTAGTACAGTCGCCGAGACTTGTGGAGGTTAGGATTTTAATTTTCTTTTCCCAACACAAAAACAATCCATACCTTACCGAGGATTCCATCTCCGGTCTCTCGAGAGAGAACCAGGCGTGCTAGTCACTCACCCAGCCACTCCTCGTAAAAATTATAAATATGAGCAAATCTACCCACAATAATCATGCAGCAAAGCCTGGTTGCGTTAGAGATCAATGGTTACATAAATCTAAACCACTTTGGGAATAATTGATTTCGATAAATACCCATTGCCGTCTCCCTGGTCTAGGAGTTACACGAGTTTCTACGTAATCCCTATACTCTCGTAAGTAGCATGACGTTGCGCAAGAATCAGTAGCGGTTCTCTACGTGTAAGTAACTTACGGGGTATGTGAGCCGGTCGCTCAGAAAGCAATGGCAAACTATTGAGCGTAATCTTGCCAAGAAATCAACAAAGATTCTGGTGTTGGCAGCGATGTTCTGTAAAAGGAAATAAAATAAGTTGCATGTCCTTCACATGACGTAGCAGTCAACCCCAGCATTTTCGCTGTTCGTGATTCCTGGGCAAATTTTACGTTCAGTAGTTTGCCATTGCTTTCTGAACGACCGGCTCCTATACCTTTTTCGAAAAAAAAAAAAGGGCCGCTGTGTTTCAAACCCGGGTATACGGACTCACAAACCGCGTTAGCAAGCCCTTAGCCACAGAGACCGGTACAAGGATATGCGAACCAAGAAAAAAAAAATACATATGGCTATATAAACATCTGTAAACGCACCCAGACAGCATGGTCTTCCAAGCTAATCTAATGGGGTTCGTTTAGGAGCTTAGCTGTCATTGTCATTTCACGTGAAGACGGCCCAGAAATACACCGGAGACAACTGCTTGTCAATTGTTGTTAAAGTAATATTAATACCAAATTGCTCAACGAAACAAAAATATCATCTCATCTCATCTCATCAGGTTCCTCTTGTACCTTGCGGTATTGAGGTGAAGTATAAACACCGGGAGAGTGCCTGCTTATGGGCTTCATGTATCGATAGTTCCAATGGACTCTTGTTATTCCCTGTGTCCATCGCTTACGTGGTCGGCCTCTTCCTCTGATTCCCTCTGGTCTGTACATCATTGCTTGTTGTGGTATACTGTTAGTTGGTAATCTACTTGCATGGCCAAACCATTTGACTTGCTGCCTTCTAATAAAATCTAGTGCAGCTATAACCCCCACTTTAGTCCTGATTTCTTAATTTCTGATCTTATCTCTTCTTGATACATTGAGTATTCTTCTCAGGAATCTCATTTCTGTTGTTGTGATTTTTCTTTTCTCTTTTTCTGTCATTGTCCAGGTTTGGCATTGGTAACATAGAGTTAGTAGGAAGATTGTGTTGTAAAGTGCTTTCTTAGTAGTTATTGATACATGTTTCTTCTTTAGTATTGGTGCCATTTGTCCAATGATTCGATTTGCCTTATTGCATCTATTTTCAATCTCGTCTTCTGATTTGCCAGTTGATGATATTATACTTCCTAGGTACTTAAACTCTTTACACGTTTCAAGGGATGTTCATTTTGGTGAATCCTTATTGCTTTTTCTTCTTTAGTTATAGTCATTACCTCTGTTTTACTTGCGCTAATGTTCATGTTATTTCCCTACACATTTCTTTTAGACTATTCATGTGTTCTTGTAATTCAGCTTCCGATTTTGCTACTAGCACTTGGTCGTACACAGGAGTTCTGTAATGGTTAAATTTGCAGATAGTTCTTCTTCTGTGTTCTCGTCATGCAGTGTTCTTGTGGTTTCTGTTTGGGTGCTCTCTTTACATATGTTGTCTATATATGTTATGAACAAGAGAGGGGACAGGACACAACCTTGTCGTACTCCAGAAGCTTATATGACTGCCAGAGCTCTAGTCACAAGCAATCAACAAATCAAGGAGACATGGTAGCTCAGTGGCTAGCACTCTTGCCTGCTCGCGTGGTAGTCATGTGTTCGATTCCCCATCGACACAGATATTTTAAACCTGACCTGGAATTTCAAGGTCAACTAATCCTCAAATGAGTACCAGGAGATAATCTTGGAAGTAAACTTGAACCAGATGTTCATCTACAAGTAAACTTTGTAGGTGAATATCTGGTTGAGAAAGTGACCGCCACTTCCATCAAGGATGCATGTTTCGTGGAGGAATTTTGTGGTGACATTCTGGTGAAGGCATTATGCACAGTTTGCCTGAGTGGGCTGTTGTTTGTCGAGACTTCTGTCTTTTCCACTTTTCACATGGGGCAGTGAGAAACATTTTATGTGATATTCACTGGCACAGGAACAGAGCATAATGGAGACGACCCGTTGCTGTGGTGTTGGAACCGCGACTGAACTGAACTGAACTGAACTGAACTGAACTTGGAAGTGAAAGCGGAGGGTGTGATTTTGATGTTATCATCCAGCCCAGTGCCGATGGCTCAAAATAAAATTAAGGCGATGGCACTAAACACCATTTAGGCCCCGAGGGTATAAAAGTGTCCTTTAGTATTAATGTTTGTACCTTGTACCCAGTTTAATGTTTGTACCGTGTACCCAGTTTAATGTTTGTACCGCGTACCCAGTTTAATGTTTCTACCAAAAACCCAGTTTAATGTTTGTACCGTATACCCAATTTAATGTTTGTACCGTATGCCCGGTTTAATATTTGTACCATATACCCAGTTTAATATTTGTACCGTATGCCCAGTTTAATGTTTGTACCGTATACTCAGTTTAATGATTGTACCGTATATCCAGTTTAAGGTTTGTACCGTATACATAATTTAATGTTTGTACCGTATACCCAGTTTAATGTTTGTACCGTAAACTCTGTTTAATGTTTGTACCGTATGTCCAGTTTAATTTGTGTTCCGTATATCCAATTTAATGTTTGTACCATATGCCCAGTTTAATGTTTGTACCGTATGCCCATTTTAATGCTTGTAGCATATACCCAATTTAATTTTTGTACGGTATGCCCAGTTTAATGTTTGTAATGTATGTCCAATTTAATGTTTGTACCGTATACCCAGTTTAATGTTTGTACCGTACACCCAGTTTAATGTTTGTACCGTATACCCAGTTTAATGTTGGTACCATGTACCAGTTTAATGTTTGTACCGCAAACCCAGTTTAACATTTGTACCGTATCCACAGTTTAATGTTTGTACCGCATACCCAGTTGAATCTTTGTACCGTATACACAGTTTAATGTTTGTATCGTGTACCCAGTTTAATGTTTGTACCGTATGCCCAGTTTAATGTTTGTACCGTATGCAAATTTTAATGTTTGTAGCGTATATCCAATTTAATTTTTGTACCGTATGCCCAGTTTAATGTTTGTAATGTATGTCCAATTTAATGTTTGTACCGTATACCCAGTTTAATGTTTGTACCGTATACCCAGTTTAATGTTTGTACCATGTACCCAGTTTAATGTTTGTACCGCAAACCCAGTTTAACGTTTGTACCGTATACCCAGTTTAATGTTGATACCGCATACCCAGTTGAATCTTTGTACCGTATACCCAGTTTAATGTTTGTACTGTATACCCAGTTTAATGTTTGTACCGTATACACAGTTTAATGTGTGTGCCAGATACCCAATTTAATATCTGTGCCATTTACCTAATTCGCTAATTCGTCTCAAGAGTGTAAACGTTGTTTGTTTGTTGTTGTTGTTGTTGTTGTTGTTGTTGTTGTTGTTGTTGTTGTTGTTGTTGTTGTTGTTGTTGTTGTTGTTGTTGTTGTTGTTGTTGTTGTTGTTGTTGATGATGATGTTGTTGTTGTACCGTTACTTACGTTTATACAATATCTATTCACTTAACAGACATACACTTTTCCCATGATCAATCAATCAAACACTTTTCCCATGAGAACTGAGAATTGGGAGTAATGTAAATCATCATTATTATATGGTACTAAGGCGCGCATGAACAAGCAGTTGAAGATAAACGTTATAGTAAAAAAATGTCTTTATGAAAACTGGAAAATATCATGGGAAGGCAAAATAACACATAATGCCTCTTTCGTTCAATCTGTACATAAGAATCTATGCCTATTCAATACGATGACATAAATGTGAATACTATAGCCATCTTTTCCAGCCTAACATCATCATTATGTGCCATGCCGGTAAGCGTGGGTGGTCATATTTTGCCATCTCACTTGATCACCAAAGTCATGGATCAGCTCAGTGTTCTTGTCTCGACCATCCCCTTGATCTTGCTAGTTGTCATCAAGTTCTCCAATTTATTTCTTCTCATAATGTGACCAAACAATTGTGACTGTCTACGTCTAATTTCTCTAATAAGTTTACGATTTTCATTTGTTTCTTGTAGGGCTTGGTCATTAGTTTTTCTGTCTATCCATGGTATTCTTTGCATTTTCCCCAGAAACCCCATTTCCACAGCCATGTGATGTTTCTCAGATGTGCTGCCCATTGTCCACGCCTCACATCCATACAAAAGCCTAACACGGATACCAAGAAGTCTTGAGAAATGAAGGAGACGAGCCTGATACCAACTATGTCTATATCACCAGCCGACTGCCGTTTGGTCTATACAAATATGAATTTAGCTGAATATGCCCAACGCTTCTTAAGACATACAAGGAAGTAGCTTTCAGCCTTATGGCCATGCAAGGACAATGAGATTCATATTTATGGTCATTCAAAGACATTGGGACTCAAACATATTATCATTCAAAGATAATGGGATTCAGATTTACAACTGATTTAAAGACAGTGGGATTCAGAATTCAGTCAAGCAAGGATGATGAGGTGTCGATTGGTTTATACATTTATGGGTCCAGCATCGTTTTCTCAGTGCACCTTAAGGCGCGTGAAAGGGCGTTTACTTTGCTTAAGGGAAATCAGTTTCAGACTCGAGGTCTCTTCAAGAACATTTGGGATTCAGACTTAGAATCTTGCACATACAGTGGGATTCAGACTTAAGTCACGCAAGTACAGGGGGATTCAGACTTATAATCTTGAAGGTACATTGGGATTCAGACTTACGTCATGGAAGTTCAGTGGGATTCAGACTTAGATCACGCAAGTACAGTGAGATTCAGCCTTGCAACTCCGCAAAGATAATGGGCTTTATTGGATACACAGAGAAATCAGTATATTATTCACACACGCAGGTGTGTCATATATTTTAGACTAATGGGCCATTTAAATTGAACATGGATTCAGTTTTACGCTGACAATAATTTTGCCAGAACAGGGCACAGTGAAGTGACATGACCATGCCCTTCATCGTACACTTCCAATAAGCGTGGGCGAGCATGATTCGCCACCAGACAGGATCATTAGTTAGTTAGTTAGTTAGTCGACAGATCATCCTCGTTGCACATCGAACCATTCAGTCCATAAGTGCTCGGATCCCCTCCTCAGCAAATCCCGCAGCGTGTAGCGGCTAACGACGCCAGTTCTGTGTTGGTTTATCAATCTTCTTTGGCTTCCTGCGTAGTGTTCTTGTTTGGCCACCCCTCTTTTAATTTGCTGCTCCCGCAGTCTGGCCATTGTTGTAGATTCACAGTCATCACTTGGTTCTCGCAAAAGTCTCACTTCTCGTAGAGCATTCAGAATGTCAGCCTGGTCCATGGCGCGTCCGCCCTCCACAGTAGCCTCACCTGCGAGCTTGTCAGCCCGCTCATTTCCTTGTACTCCCGCATGACCTGGCACGAAGATGAAACTAATCTTTGCCAGCCGAGACCGCTTCAGAGGCAGCAACCATTCTCTTCGGATCGACCCCTCCTCTATCCTCTTGATCATGTTCATTGAGTCGCTAAGGAAACAAGCCCTAGTGAATGTCTGCGTCTCGAGCCATGTTATTGCTTTACTTACTGCCATGACTTCCATGGTCAGGCTACTTGTGGTTTCAGTGAAAGCACCAGAGTCCTCCTTCACAATTCTCCCTCCGGCCCGAGCTGTAAAGGCCCATGAGCTTCTCACATGTCGGACGACCGACCCATCTGTGTAGATGACCGCGTCACCGTCTAGCGAATTCTCGAAAATCAACGCTTGTACTTCAGCCTCAACAGCAGCCGGATTTTCTTGTCTGCATTTTCTATCTAGTTGGATGCAAACTGAAAAGGATGTGCAGAAATCTGTTGGCACTTGCACCCACTCCTCGCCAGGTTCTAAGTCCTCAAGTGAACACACCTGTTGAAGAATGTCTTCGGCTTGACCCATCCACGACCGTCCTCTTTTTAACCTGCTGCCCTTCACCTTCCTAATTTCACTATGCAGTGGATGTTGTGTGTTTGCGTTAATTCTGAGGTAGGCGCGTGCCCTGCAAACTTGTATTCTCTCTTCAATGGTTGGAAAATCAAGAAGGTAGCGCATCGCCCTGCATGCTGTATCTCTTGTACATCCAAGAATAATGCGCATAGCTTCATTCTGTATCCTTTCCATCCTTTCTATCTGCTTATGGCTGAGAGTCAGGATTGCCATTGCATACTCCAAAACAGACATGACCAGCCCCTCGTACAGTAGACATAGATGGCGCTGCTCACAGTTTGCTGCCGCCATCACCCGCATCGCTGCCAAACCCCGCTTGGCCTTTGTTATCACCTGGTCTATGTGCACATTATAAGCAAGGCTTCGATCAAACCAATTCCCCAGGTAATTCATTGCCTGCGTTCTTTCCACCGTCTCTGAACACAGCATTACAGTTGGTGTTGGATTGTTGACAATATGATTATTCAACGAGAACCAAGTCACTGTTGCCTTTGTTGGGTTGACCATTGCCCCAGCTTCATCACACCAAGTACTTATGCGATTGAGTTCGGTTTGTAGTTCCACAGCAACCTCCTCTCTATCCTTACCCTGGCGATACACTAAAACATCATCGGCATACGACAATGTCCTGCCAGGTCCAGTGATCTGCTCACTGGTGATTCTCACTGTGTAGGCGTTGAACAGTACCGGAGATAATGGTGATCCCTGTGGTAGGCCAGGATATATTGTTGTTGGTTCCGAAGTCCAACTGCCACATCTAAAAACTACTTTCCGTTGGTAGAGGGCTGCAGCGATCCAACTAAGGAGGAATGGACTTACGTCTAGTTCAAGAAGCTGAAACATTAAAAAATCCAGTGGTACTCTGTTGTATGCGTCCTCAAGATCAATCGCTGCAGCAACGGTTTCAGTGCCTGAGTGGAAACCTTCATAGACATCATGGGCAAAGACTGCTGCATTGGTCCAGGTTTCTCTTTTTGGACGGTACCCACCCAGGGTAGGTGGGAAAACACCTTGCCTCTCTAGCTGGCTTGATATTTTCCTGGCAATTACCTTCTCCAGCAGCTTGCCTATTGTATTCTGCATGGTTATAATTCGATATCCCTGAATTTTTTTGTGGTCTTTGTCAGGCTTCGGCAAGGGAATCAGATAGCTGTGTAACCATTCCTCCTTGATGCTAGCACTCCCTATACTGTTGTTGTACATGTCTGCTAGTTTCTCTAGCTCATTGTCGGTACACCTATTTATGTCGTCGTATCTTATGCCATCAGGACCTGGAGCACTGTTTTTTGATCGTCGAAGCACAGCCTTGATTTCTTTCACTGTCACTGTGTCTTCATCCGAAGTGTTCTGGGCCTTGCATCTGTCTGAGGTGACCTCCTTGGCCAGATTTCGGCCTCCCATGTCTGTCTGGTTGCCCTGCTCAAGGTAGCGTTCAAAGAGGGCTTTGCCCTTGTCCTCGTCAGTCCTCTGCCAGGTGAGGTCAGCACCTTGGAAGTCTGAAATGCTCTTATTCTTGACTACACCACTCATGCTTTTATGTAGTCGCCAGAACAATTTCAGTGACTTGTCTGTGCTTACTCTTTGACACACCTCTGCCCATTTTTCGCTTTTAACCACAGGATCATTAGTTTCTTGTCAGGTCTGTGTTCTTGGTATGTGAGTTGTCGAATTGTCATTTACTAGTAATGTGTACGTTTCCCCTTGCCTTCAGCCGGTTCATCTAGGATATATCCCCCTGAGCCTTTGTCTGAAGTGACGACACCTGAAAATTAGCAGGGGGAATGGAGTTATTATGTATGGTTCTTCTTACCATCCGATTGCCTGGTCATACTATTAAAGAATATTCTGTAGAGATAGTTGAAACGGGAACTATCTCTGCTCCTCTCAACGACAAAACGCATGTGTTGGTCCACAGTACTTATTCAACATATTCACGGCTGTCATGTATATCTAGAGACCACTACACGGCTGCCCTATATATCTAGGGATATCCATTATATCTAGGGGCCACTCCATGACTGTCCTGAATATCTAAGGGCCAGTCCATGACTGTCCTGTATATCTAGGGGCCATTCCATTGCTGTCCTTCATATTTAGGGGCCACTCCAACGCTGTCCTGTATATCTAGGAGCCATTCCACGGCTGTCCTTTATATCTAGTGGTCACTCCACAGCTATCCTGTATATCTAGGGGCCATTCCATTGCTGTCCTTCATATTTAGGGGCCACTCCACGGCTGTCCTGTATATCTAGGATCCATTCGATTGCTGTCCTTCATATTTTAGGGCCACTCTACGGCTGTCCTGTATGTCTAGAGGCCACTCCACGGCTGTTCTGTATATCTAGGGGCCATTCTATGGCTGCCCTTCATATCAAGGGGCCACTCAACGACTGTCCTGTACATCTAGGGGCCATTCCACTTTCCGACGGATTCTGTTTCAAAACATTGACGTAGGCTCCCAGATGGACCCATCCAAAAATGGGTACTAGGAAATGTGCTCGAAATTAAAGGCAGTCTGCGTTATATTAACCACATGATCCATCGCGTGCCGAATAGTCTATAAAAAATATGAGACTAGCACCATATGCCCAATGATCTTGTAAAGGGATCGTTTACATTTGTTTATTTTACTCCCCCAAACGCCACCTAGAGGAAACGCCTGGTCGTAGTAGTTTTCAGCCCTGAGCATGACATGCAACTTAGACCCATACTTCGGACTGATTAAACTGATGATCGTGATGATGATGATGATGATGATGATGATGATGATGATGATGATGATGATGATGATGATGATGATGATGATGATGATGATGATGATGGCAACCTGTTAGTAACATTAATTCGAAAGTAATTATAGAGAGATCAGTATACTATTCATACAGGCAGGCGATTCGATGACAACCCTGACATATTGCCAACTGATTGAAGTTGGTTGGTAATTGTTTATCAGGTGTCTACGTGCGTCCCAGTGGACAGGGACATCGAGATTGCTCCGGTATCTGCAGTACATTAATGTCAACAGTCACGCGACTGCTGGGTATTAGACTCGGGATTCAGCCAACTCGCAATTTTGCGGCTGCTTGGTGGCGTGTTGATTTTCCTGGCTAATAAATTCTTTCATTTGTTTGGTTATTATTCGCTTTGAAAATTTCATTATATAAATTCCTCATTGGCGCTGTTTAATATGCTATTGATGTTATTATTGTGTTGGTATCAGAGAAAAACCTTCACATTAACTACATAACTACCTGGTTCATCTTCCTTATGCGGCAGATCATTTGTAGAATGTCGATCTCACCACTCTTGTCGAAAAGCCTCTTGATCTCTTGCCATTTCTTCTGCCTCATGCACTCTCTTGCCAAAAGTATCTGGCTGTTCTGTGTCCATTTTCATGCTAATTGAAGTCTGTCTCTTCTATCTAGTTTGCTAGAGCAAATTTGAATATTAAATTCATCGCCTTCTTTCGGATCTATCGGATTACTGGCAATCGATGAAATGAATATGAAGTATACAAACAACGAATAGTAACACAATTAGACTTGACATCTTTCTTGTCGCGTACTACTAATCACATCATCGAATGAGAGCCGAATTGTCAACAAAAATATGGATTTAGCACCATATGCTCTATAAAAAAAAAAGGTTATTAACTAGTTCTTTGGCTATCGCTATGGGGAAATGGAGTACTCTCGTGTTTGTCCTTAGTTAAACAGACTGACAGCCAACAACACATCAACTTCCAATGTAGTGTATAGTTACTTCTAGGTACCGGAGCTACATCCGAATTAGCATCAAGGCGGATCTTTAAACTGACCTGGCCAAATAATCTTATCAAATCATCGTGTGTACATAATTAGTATCCAAAGTACCGAACATCGACAGACCACTGATTTGGTTTCTTGGCGGACTTCCTAAATGTTCTTACTGGTTGTCGTTTGTCCATCAAGAATGATGATGAAATTTCATTTCATCCAGTGGGGTTGAAGGTATGGAGCCGTGGGTTCTAAGATGGCTGATAAGGCCTATTTTGGCTCGAAATGTTCTTTGACAATGTGGGCAAGGAATGCTTGACGTTTCTGGAGGAGGATTTCCTGCAGTGGTTTTTCTGTCCTGCCTTTTCTTCACAGCTCTTGCAGTCCTGGTTGCCTCACATATGACTGCACCCTTGCGTAATGATGCACGCCACGAATTTCGGTCTCTGGCTGCAGCCTCCCAGGTGTCATGATGAATTCCAAAAGCCTTCAGTGAAATTTTCAGTGTCTTTAAAGCGTTTCCTCTGGCCACCTTGGGAGCGTTTACCACAACGCAGTTCGCTGTAAAAAATTCGTTTAGGGAGCCTGTGATCTGGCATGCGAGTCAAGTGACCAGCCCAGCGAATCTGATTCTTCATCAGTAGAGTGTGGATACTGGGCATGGATGCTCTTTCTAGGACTTCAGTGTCTGGAATCTTGTCTTGCCATTTAATCTTCAGTAGCTTCCTTAGGCAGACTGTGTGGAAGTGGTTTAATTTCCTAGCGTGTCGCTGATAAACAGTCCAGGTTTCACAAGCATATAGCAGTGTGGATAATACAACTGCTTTGTAGACTTTTAGCTTTGTTTGCAGGCTTATTCCAGTTCTGTCCCATACATTCTTGTACAGTCTGCCAAAGGCCGCACTGGCCTTGGAGATTCTTGCATTCACTTCGTCATCAATTGTGGCAGCTTGTGACACAGTGCTGCCAAGATAGGTGAATTTGTCCACAACACTTAGCCTATGATCATTCACTTTGATATTCGGCACAGTGTGATTATTCCCTGGAGCTGGCTGGTACATAACTACAGTCTTCTCCAAGTTGATATTGAGCCCAAAGTTGGCACAGGCATGTGAGAAAGCTGAAACATTATGTTGCATGTCCGCCTCTGAGTTGGAGTACAGAGCGCAATCATCAGCAAACAGGAGCTCTCTGACGGTGTCGCTGTTAATTTTGGTTTTAGCTTTCAGCCTTCTGAGATTGAATAACTTTCCATCCATACGGTAGTTGATGTCTATTCCAATGTCGTCGTTCTCGAAGGCATTCATCAGCATGGCTGAAAACATGAGGCTGAACAGTGTTGGTGCCAGGACACATCCTTGCTTCACTCCATTGGTGACAGGAAAGGGTTCAGACAGTTCGCCATTTTCCTGTACTCTTGCCTGCATGCCATTATGAAATAGCCGCACTATTTGGACAAACTTTCGTGGACAGCCATATTTTGCCATAATCTTCCACAGTCCTTCTCTGCTGACTGTGTCAAAAGCCTTGGTAAGGTCAATGAAAGTGGAGAACATTTCACAGTTCTGTTCCTGACATTTCTCTTGCAGCTGCCTTGCAGCGAAAATCATGTCAACAGTTCCACGTTCTTTTCTGAAGCCACACTGACTCTCAGGAAGAAGACCTTGATCGAGATGGACTGTGAGGCGATTGAGAAGAATTCTGGCGAGTATCTTACCTGCAATTGAAAGCAAGGAGATGCCTCGGTGGTTGTCACAGGATTGGCGGTTACCTTTACGTTTGTAAAGATGGACTATTGATGCGTCCTTGAAATCTTGTGGCATGGTCTCGTTCACCCATATGTTTGTAAAGACTTGGTGAAGCTGCTCTGTTAGGACCGGTCCACCTGCCTTGTATATCTCTGCTGGGATGGAGTCAGGACCAGGTGCCTTGCCGCTGGAGAGTTGCTGGATGGCTTTGTTTACTTCCACTATGGTTGGCAGGTCATCAAGTGTCTTATTGGTAGGAACTTGAGGAAGGCAGTTGATGGTTTCATCATCGAAGAAGGAAGTTGCATTTAAGATGTTGCTGAAATGCTCTGCCCAGCGTTGAAGGATTTCTTTCTTATCGGTGATCAATGTTCCCCCATCTGCACTGAGGAGGGGAACTATGCCTGGTGATGTAGGACCATAGACCGCTTTCAGTGAGTCGTAGAAGTTTTTCATATCATGTCTGTCCAAAACAAAGGGGCCC
>JACEFZ010015747.1:242500-302270 GCA_014155875.1 Cepaea nemoralis | reverse complement strand
TGGGCTTCATATATCGATATTCCCATGGGCTCTGCTATTCCCTCCGTCCAACGTTTACGTGGTCGGCCTCTTCCTCTGTTTCCATCTGGTCTGTACATCAATGCTTGTTGTGGTATGCTGTTGACTGGTAACATACTTGCATGGCCAAATCATTTGACTTGCTGCTTTCTAATAAAATCTAGTGCTGCTTTAACCCCCACTTTAGTCCTGATTTCTTCATTTCTGATCTTATCTCTTCTTGATACGTTGAGTATTCTTCTCAGGAACCTCATTTCTGTTGTTGTGATTTTTCTTTTCTCTTTTTCTGTCATTGTCCAGGTTTGGCATTGGTAGCATAGAGTTGGTAGGAAGATTGTGTTGTAAAGTGCTTTCTTAGTAGTTATTGATACATGTTTGTTCTTTAGTATTGGTGCCATTTGTCCAATGAGTTGATTTGCCTTATTGCACATATTTTCGATCTCGTCTTCTGATCTGCCATTTGATGATATTATACTTCCTAGGTACTTGAAACTCTTTACTTGTTTCAAGGGATGTTCGTTTAGGTGAATTGTTGTTGTTTGTTCTTCTTTAGTTATAGTCATTACCTCTGTTTTGCTTGTGCTAATTTTCATGTTATGTTCCCTACACATTTCGTTTAGACTATTCGTGTGGTCTTGTAATTCAGCTTTTGATTTTGCTATTAGTGCTTGGTCGTCCGCAAACAGGAGTTCTCTAATGGTTAGATTTGCAGATGGTTCTTTTACTGTGTTCTCGTCATGCAGTATTCTTGCTGTCTATGCTTGGCTGGTTTCTTTACATATGTAGTCTATATATGTTATGAACAAGAGAGGGGACAGGATACAACCTTGTCGTACTCCAGATCTTATGGTGAAGGGTTCTGATTGTCCTCCAGTTGCTCTCACAATGCATTCACTGTTGTTGTATAAACTTCTACATAGGTTTGTTAGATGTGTACTCACTCCATATTGTTTAAGGATTTCCCACAGCTTGTTTCTATCTACTCTATCGAATGCCTTTTCTTGGTCAACAAAGGCTAAGTAGAGTGGACAATTAGTAAACAGGCTAAAAAATCTATAGAAGCTCTGGGGATGTATTTTTATAGAAGAATGCTGAAAATTAATTGGACAGCTAAAATGCGCAATCTGCACATTATGAGGGAAGTTAGTGGAGATGGAGAAGATGAGGAGGACACAAGAACTGAGAGAGCGCAGATACGAAAAACGCTAATACAAGCAAAAAAGTTCCTCAGTATTCCAGGCCACCCTGTGAAGAAAATGTGAAAACTTAGCTATAGGGCGGTTGAAAAGAAGCAGTTTTATTCACCAGACCAAACGACTCTGCAGACAAACCACAGATCTTCATGAAGTGGTTATCCCTATGAAAACCATTCCAGAACAAACTTCACGGAGAAAGGAACATAGACTACCACTAAAGTCTAGACACAATTCAAAGGAATATTCGACAAGGAAGAACTGAACAGTGTAAAACACAGAACAACAATTCTGTTTGCTAGATTACGCATACCCACATGACCTATGGGTCCGAGCATACACATATGGTGGGTCAGCACAAAATGTTGTTCGAAATGGAGAAGCGGAAGTGTACGTAGAATACCCAAATAATACCAGGGACACGGCCAGAGTACCAAGAGGAAAGTACTGCCATAACTATGATGCTGAAACCCGGGCAATTAAGATAGCAACGGAGAAATTACTAAACACCAGCCATGGTACACAACCTGCGGTGTTACTGACAGATGAAAAATAAGTTCTTGAGTACTCCTGTCTGGGAAATTGCCGGTACTACGGACTACGGACTTTTTAAACTAGGCAGAAAGCTAAGGTCACCATACAGTGGATGCCATCTCAATGTGGAGTGCCCGGAAACGAGAGAGCTGATCAACTATCCAAAGAAGAAGCAATAAAAGCACACTAAGGTATGCCTGTTACGTACCACCAAAAGAAAAGAATCATAAAATCAACCAGAAAGCCACAAACGCCAGCTCAAGACAATGTGTTGTTTTGTCCATCAAGAATGATGATGACCATTCATTTCATCCAGTGGGGTTGAAAGTATGGAGCCGTGAGTTCTAAGATGGCTGATAAGGCCTATTTTGGCTCGAAATGTTCTTTGACAATGTGGACAAAGAATGCTTGACGTTTCTAGAGGAGGATTTTCTGCAGTGGTTTTTCTGTTCTGTCTTTTCTTCACAGCTCTTGCAGTCCTGGTTGCCTCACAATGACTGCACCCTTGCGTAATGATGCACGCCACGAATTTCGGTCTCTGGCTGCAGTCTCCCAGGTGTCATGATAAATTCCAAAAGCATTCAGTGAGATTTTCAGAGTGTCTTTAAAGCATTTCCTCTGGCCGCCTTGGGAGCGTTTACCACAATGCAATTCGCCGTAGAAAATTCGTTTAGGGACCCTGTGATCTGGCATGCGAGTCAAGTGACCAGCCCAGCGAATCTGATTCTTCATTAGTAGAGTGTGGATACTGGGCATGAACGCTCTTTCTGGGACTTCAGTGTCTGGGATCTTGTCTTGCCATTTAATCTTCAGTAACTTCCTAAGGCAGACTGTGTGGAAGTGGTTTAATTTCCTAGCGTGTCGCTGATAAACAGTCCAGGTGTCACAAGCATATAGCAGTGTGGATAATACAACTGCTTTGTAGACTTTCAGCTTTGTTTGCAGGCTTATTCCATTTCTGTCCCATACATTCTTGTACAGTCTGCCAAAGGTCGCACTGGCCTTGGAGATTCTTGCATTCACTTCATCATCAATTGTGGCAGCTTGTGACACAGTGCTGCCAAGTTAGGTGAATTTGTCCACAACACTTAGACTATGACCATTCACTTTGATATTCGGCACAGTGTGATTATTCCCTGGAGCTGGCTGGTACATAACTACAGTCTTCTCCAAATTGATATTGAGCCCAAAGTTCTCACAGGCATGTGAGAAAGCTGAAACATTATGTTGCAAGACCGCCTCTGAGTTGGCGTATAGAGCGTATAGAGCGCAATCATCAGCAAACAGGAGCTCTCTGACGGTGTCGCTGTCAATTTTGGTTTTAACTTTCCGCCTTCTGAGATTGAATAACTTTCCATCCATAAGGTAGTTGATGTCTATTCCAATGTCGTTGTTCTCGAAGGCATTCGTCAACATAGCTGAGAACATGAGGCTGAACAGTGTTGGTGCCAGGACACATCCTTGTTTCACTCCATTGGTGACAGGAAAGAGAGAGAGAGAGAGAGAGAGAGAGAGAGAGAGAGAGAGAGAGAGAGAGAGAGAGAGAGAGAGAGAGAGAGAGAGAGAGAGAGTGTGTAAACAGATTGGAATTTATTTAGTTCACTACACAAGATGGCAAATTTTCCACCACTATAAAGAGTTTACCTGTCTTCCGACAGAGGTCAAACCTCGGTCGACAAGACCACTGACTCACAAAGGGCACTTTCCCATCGTTCTGTCTAGGTTGGGCTAATAGACTCAGTAACAAAGAAGGTACATTTATTCAGTTATTTGGCCCTTTGTTCCCCAATGGTTGGGGTTAGTGGTATACATTCGGAGTATAGAAATATCTGTGAGAGTGTGTGTTTGAACATGTATGTTATGTAGTGTGAACTTGATGTGAGTGGCGCTTGCTTAATCTGGGAATAGCTGAGCGGTTTTCTGTTGAAAAATCTTTGCTAATATGTGTGGGTATATCGTGTGGTGATTGTGGGTGGCCGAGTTTCGACTAGACAATATTATGTTTCTATACTCCGCTAGTGCAACGAGAAGTTTAGTGTGTTTGTCTTTTGTGGCTGTGGCTGTGGGTATTGTATTTAGGAAAATTGCTTTGTAAGCGTCAGTTTTCTTGCTTGTGTGTGTTTCTATTAACTGTTGTAGTGCAGTCTTAGTGGCTGTGATTGTTGGGCATTCATAGAAGAGATGGTCCTTTGTTTCCTGAATATTGTGTCTACATAATTTGCATGGGGCTATTTGCTTGGATGTCTGTGCTGCTCTCTCTGTTATCGGGGTCATATTATAAATTAGCCTGTATGTTTCTTCGTTGGATTTAGATGTAATATGTTTGTTGTGTAAGTTTGTGAAGGTGCAGCTATAGTCTTTCATATAATATTTGTATCCTCTTTTGATTCTCAGATGTAGTGGTGGGGCTTGTTGTTTCACTAAATATTTGTATATCTGCTTGGTTGTCTGTTGTATTAAATGTTCATTGCCTTGAATTGCTTGCATAATGATCTGTAGAAGTGTGGTAGTGTGCCGTAGTAGTGCGGTATTGTTTTGTCTATTTCCTTAAGTCTATGTAATATAATTGCAATATAGTATAATGCTAGCGAGTGTTGATTTGGATGATTGATGATGCGTCCTATGTGGTTGATTCTTAATGCTTGTATTTTTGTGTGTAGGTCCTGTAATGCGACACCACCTCGTTTCTTATCTTATATTAAAGTCTGTTTTATACTGTGGATTGTGTTGCTGAAGATGAATTGTCTGATGTTTTTGTTTATGTCTGTGACTGTTTGTTTTGGGGGGTCTAACACTGTGGCTAAATATATTATTTTAGGTATGATGAAGGCGTTTACAATTGTGCTTCTTAAAAAATTGTTGATGTCTTGTATTTGAACCTATGTAGTATGTCTATAATTTGTTTTGTCAGTGATTGCCATGTTTCTGTGTGTGTTTTTCTGGGATTGGATGGAAATGTGATCCCATAAATTTTCATGTTATCTGTGACTGTTAGATCCGGGGGGAAATCTGCTTTATTCTTCCACTTCTCCAGACCCATTATTTTAGACTTCTGTATGTTTATTTTAGCCCCACTTCCTTCACCAAACTGTCTGAAGGTGTGAAGTATGTTCGTTATGGAAGTGTTGGTTGTAGGGAAGAAAGAGGTGTCATCTGCATAAGCAACTAATTTCCGCTCCCCAGACCCTTGTATAAATGTACCTTTAATGTTAGTGTCCTGTCTAATTGCTTTTAAGAGTGGTTCTAGTGTGAGTACATATAGGACTGGTGATAGTGGACACCCTTGTCTGACAGATCTATTGATTCTGAAACTGGCAGTGAGTGAATGATTCACCAGTACCTTACTTTCAGGAGTTTTATACAATATTCCTGTCCACAGTCTATAGTATTGTCCTATGTTACAGTGCGCTATACTCTTTGATCTGAGCTAATAAAGACAGAAAACACAGTTTGGGCATAATCACCGTCAGGAAAAAAGTCTGAAGCCAGATTACGGCTCATCATTGGCACCTTTCCGTCTTGACAGACGATAGTTTGGTACATTGTGCTTCAAAAAGGCTTAATAACTGCAATCCATGGCGGTGGCGAGTGTGGCTTGTAAGGCCAATTCTTGAAGCAAATGTTTGCCCACAGTAGATGCATGTGAAAACATGGTCATTTCCACCATTGTGCACCATCTTACGTCTCTCACGCTCTGTGTGTGCTTTATCTGCAATCATTTTCTCCTTTGCCTTTATTCCATTTCTGATAGTTGCCCTCCATGCAACACGTTCAGCGGCGACTTGCTCCCACTGTGCATTATCAATGCCTGTATCAATCATGTCCCGCTTACACACATCTTTGTATCGTAGTAGAGGCCGACCCTGAGATCTCCTACCCGTCTGTAATTCACCAAAAAAGATGTCCTTTGGTATTCTACCATCATCCATCCTCCTAACGTGTCCTATCCATCTAAGTCTACGAAGACTGAGCATGGAATACACCGTCACACAACCTGATCTTTCCAATACTTCAGTATTTGTGATTTTGTCTTGCCACTTAATACCAAGTATTCTTCGCAGACACCGCATATGAAAGCTGTTTAAACGTTTCTCTTGGCGTGAGTAAGTTGTCCAGGTTTCACTGCCATAAAGAAGAGTACTAAGGACACAGGCTTGGTAGACGAGGACTTTTGTTTTGGCAGTAAGCTTCCTGTTCTCCCAGACTCTTTTTGCTAACATGTTCATTGTTGTTGCTGCCTTGCCAATCCTGATGTTGATTTCCTGATCGAGGGATAATTTGCTATTTACCACTGATCCTAGATATGTAAAATGGTCTACTATCTCCAGTTCGGCGTCGTCAATAAAGATTGATGGTACACCATGTGCACCTTGTGACATAATCTGTGTCTTCTTTTTGTTAATTGTTAAACCAAATTCAGAACAAGCATTGGAGAATGCAGATAGTAGATTCTGTATTTCTTCCTCAGAGTGGGTCGTAATCGCAGCATCATCCGCAAAAAGCAACTCTATGATTAGTACCCTCCTAATTTTGGTCTTTGCCTTCAATCTCTGAGCATTATAGAGGCCACCATCTGAGCGTGGGTGAATGTATATACCGTCATCCTGATCACGAAAGGCATATTTCAGTAGAAGTGAAAAGTATATCCCAAAGAGGGTGGGGGATAGTACACAACCTTGCTTAACTCGACTCTTGATTTCAAACTCTTCTGAAGTTGTGCCATCAAACTTGATTATACCCTTCATGCCTGTGTGGAACGATTCCACAATGGACAGAAGAGTTGGTGGGCAGCCAATCTTCTTTAGTGCTTTGAACAGACCCTCACGACTGACCAAATCGAATGCCTTTGTGAGGTCGATGAATGCAATAAACAGTGGCTGATTTTGTTCCCGGCATTTTTCTTGCATCTGTCGCAATGAGAATATCATATCAATGGTAGACCGGTTCTGACGGAAGCCGCACTGTGATTCGGGGTAGACGTGATCTCCCAGGACTTGAAGTCTGCGCAGAACAACTCTGGCAAATACTTTCCCAACAATACACAGAAGTGAGATACCCCTATAGTTGTTACAGTCGCTCCGATCGCCCTTGTTCTTGTACAGTGTTATGATGTTTGAATCTGTGAAATCCTGTGGGACTTGTCCTTCTCGCCAGCATAGCTATATTAGCTAGTGGATCTGTAGAGTGAGTGTGTCTTGCCCACTCCTGATAACCTCTATTGGAATCCCATCCTTACCTGGAGCCTTGCCAGACGCAAGTTCATTTATAGCACACTTAGTTAGTTAGTTAGTTAGTCGACAGATCATCCTCATTGCACATCGAACCATTCAGTCCATAAGAGCTCGGATCCCCTACTCAACAAATCCCGCAGCGTATAGCGGCTAACGACGCCAGTTCTGTGTTGGTTTATCAATCTTCTTTGGCTTCCTGCGTAGTGTTCTTGTTTGGCCACCCCTCTTTTAATTTGCTGCTCTCGCAGTCTGGCCATTGTTGTAGATTCACAGTCATCACTTGGTTCTCGCAAAAGTCTCACTTCTCGTAGAGCATTCAGAATGTCAGCCTGGTCCATGGCGCGTCCGCCCTCCACAGTAGCCTCACCTGCGAGCTTGTCAGCCCGCTCATTTCCTTGTACTCCCGCATGCCCTGGCACGAAGATGAAACTAATCTTTGCCAGCCGAGACCGCTTCAGAGGCAGCAACCATTCTCTTCGGATCGACCCCTACCTCTATCCTCTTGATCATGTTCATTGAGTCGCTAAGGAAACAAGCCCTAGTGAATGTCTGTGTCTCGAGCCATGTTATTGCTTTACTTACTGCCATGACTTCCATGGTCAGGCTACTTGTGGTTTCAGTGAAAGCACCAGAGTCCTCCTTCACAATTCTCCCTCCGGCCCGAGCTGTAAAGGCCCATGAGCTTCTCACATGTCGGACGACCGACCCATCTGTGTAGATGACCGCGTCACCGTCTAGCGAATTCTCGAAAATCAACGCTTGTACTTCAGCCTCAACAGCAGCCGGATTTTCTTGTCTGCATTTTCTATCTAGTTGGATGCAAACTGAAAAGGATGTGCAGAAGTCTGTTGGCACTTGCACCCACTCCTCGCCTAGGTTCTAAGTCCTCAATGAACACACCTGTTGAAGAATGTCTTCGGCTTGACCCATCCACGACCGTCCTCTTTTTAACCTGCTGCCCTTCACCTTCCTAATTTCACTATGCAGTGGATGTTGTGTGTTTGCGTTAATTCTGAGGTAGGCGCGTGCCCTGCAAACTTGTATTCTCTCTTCAATGGTTGGAAAATCAAGAAGGTAGCGCATCGCCCTGCATGCTGTATCTCTTGTACATCCAAGAATAATGCGCATAGCTTCATTCTGTATCCTTTCCATCCTTTCTATCTGCTTATGGCTGAGAGTCAGGATTGCCATTGCATACTCCAAAACAGACATGACCAGCCCCTCGTACAGAAGACATAGATGGCGCTGCTCACAGTTTGCTGCCGCCATCACCCGCATCGCTGCCAAACCCCGCTTGGCCTTTGTTATCACCTGGTTTATGTGCACATTATAAGCAAGGCTTCGATCAAACCGTATCCCCAGGTAATTCATTGCCTGCGTTCTTTCCACCGTCTCTGAACACAGCATTACAGTTGGTGTTGGATTGTTGACAATATAATTATTCAACGAGAACCAAGTCACTGTTGGCTTTGTTGGGTTGACCATTGCCCCACCTTCATCACACCAAGTACTTATGCGATTGAGTTCGGTTTGTAGTTCCACAGCAACCTCCTCTCTATCCTTACCCTGACGATACACTGAAACATCATCGGCATATGACAATGTCCTGCCAGGTCCAGTGATCTGCTCACTGGTGATTCTCACTGTGTAGGCGTTGAACAGTACCGGAGATAATGGTGATCCCTGTGGTAGGCCAGGATATATTGTTGTTGGTTCCGAGGTCCAACTGCCACATCTAAAAACTACTTTCCGTTGGAAGAGGGCTGCAGCGATCCAACTAAGAAGGAATGGACTTACGTTTAGTTCAAGAAGCTGAAACATTAAAAAATCCAGTGGTACTTTGTTGTATGCGTCCTCAAGATCAATCGCTGCAGCAACGGTTTCATTGCCTGAGTGGAAACCTTCATAGACATCATGGGCAAAGACTGCTGCATTGGTCCAGGTTTCTCTTTTTGGACGGTACCCACCCAGGGTAGGTGGGAAAACACATTGCCTCTCTAGTTGGCTTGATATTTTCCTGGCAATTACCTTCTCCGGCAGCTTGCCTATTGTATTCTGCATGGTTATAATTCGATATCCCTGAATTTTTGTGTGGTCTTTGTCAGGCTTCGGCAAGGGAATCAGATATGGGAAGTGTGTCCAGGTGGTCAAGAGTTGGCAGGGCCTCTATGGCGTTGAGGGCATCATCCGCTAGCTTGGTCTCACTTGAGTAAAGCTCTAAATAGTGCTCGACCATCAGTTATGATTTCTCCAGTCAAGGTTTTCAGCGGTGCACTTCTTTTGATCGTTGGACCACAGGCTTTCTTTATCCCTTCATACATGCTTCTGATGTTTCCTTTATCCTTTGCGATTTGAATGGACTCACATAACTTGATCCAATAGTCATTCGCACACTGCCTGGCAGCCTTTTGCACATCCTTCCTCGCTTTCTTTAGCTCACTCAGTGTTACGCGTTGGTCTTTCCTTTTTCAAAGCACAGATTACGGCTTATAATTCTATATATAGGTATATTGCCACAATTAATAAACACGCAATACCATAAAGATAGTGATTAATTTTAGCGACTCTATCACTAAATACCAGTCTCAATAGTACACATTTAATTAACTTAAAAAAAGCAGTGAAATCTATAAATTAATCATTAAAATTATATTTTTAGAAACAACCCCAGTTATTTCCCTTGCGTATTTTAGAAATATATGTGTCCCCTCGATACTGACAAAACATGTGGCGTGTCATCTGCGCTTATTGTAATATCGCAGTAACCGATTAACGCACGATAGTGAACTTTTGAATATAGTCGTTTTAAATGGCGCTGAATCGTGTGAGCACATCACAAAATGTATAAACAAATAATCTGAGGCACTTTGCTTTGGTGCCAATGAAGTAATCTCAAGAAAAAGCTGCGTAAATGGTAACACAAAACTACAATTTATGTCAGAAACTGTACATCTCGAAAGGCAAAACCTGTCGGTATATGTGGATGGTGACAAATATGCTTTAGTTTGCAGTAATCTCACAAAAGCTGTAAAAACTGCATCAGCGAGGCAAGCCCCGAACATCTCATGTGAGACAAGCTCCGGACATGTCTGTAGCTCTAAAAATTAGCATACTATCGCAGAATACCACTCAGACATTAACAAGGTACTTTAGGTCATTACCAGAAGCAATACAAACCTGTGACGCTAATTCGAAATTGTTTTTCGTTCATCTCTTTTCTTTTCTCGTTCTGATAAATTAAATGTAACTTTACTGATGTCCCGTGTGAGTATGTAATGTAGGCGAGGAATTTTCAAATCTCACGCGTTTCACGCGTGCCATATCTAGCCGCTAACTAATGGTGCTTGTTGTAATGTAATGTAAAGATAAACCATCATCAGCGGCATGTGACGTGCCGACTGGCGTAGGCTCTCCACAACTCTCGATATTCCACAATAAATTGGCTTGCCACACAGCACGTGGTGCGTGTGTGTGTGTGTGTGTGTGTGTGTGAGTGCGTGCGTGCGCGCGCGTGTGTCTGTGCCCTGTCATCTCACGCACAAATGTATGCTTCGTACTATAGTTAGGTTTCTATCTTTTAAATATTGCACTCAAGCTTTAATGCAAGGCATTTACAGAACATACCAGTCAGCCCCAGCAATAGTGATTCCTGGGCAAGTTTGCAGTTGTCTTTCTGAACGGCCGAATTTCTTTTACATAAATCAGTCAAGCTTTAATGCATTGCATTTACAGGACATCGCAGTCAGCCCCGGCATTCGTGCTTCCTGGGCAAGTTTGCAGTATACAACCAGACTACATGCTAACTAGCTAAAACTGGTGAAAATGGCGTCGCATCCGATCACATCTGGTAATGGAGAAACCAGACCATGTGGCTAAAACCAAGCAAAGATGGCGCTGTATCCGGTCACGTGTCTTGTGGAATACAACCGAAACACGCGACTAATGACTCAACCGGTCAAAGATGGAGTCGCACCCGGTCACATGACCAGACAGTGCATAATATTCTACTGAGTCATTCTACGTCAGCAAATAGCGTGTATAAGACGGCCAACATTCGTCGAATAGAAGTACCGGTCTCTGTGAGCAGCAACCAGAGCACCATGTGCCAAATCTCTAATGGTAAGTTGGCTTTTTTGATAAACCTTTCACATTTTCGTTGTGTTTCTCCAAGTAGGCATACAGATAACCTAACAATACTAGTATAATAAAGAGATATATGGTGCTAATCACATATAACTTGAGTATGTGCTCTGCTGGCTGCGACACCAATCAACACATGTACAACCATGTCACCAAGCCTGAATGTTTGTATACAGGCGGCCTATTCTGAGATGCAGAATAATGACTTGGTCTCATCTGTCCATAACATGGTAGTCACCTTGAGCAAGTACTGTGACTTTCTGGCTGACTTCATCATTCATTTCTTTTGGTGGTATGTAACGGATGGATCAGACTTATCTTATTGCACTCCTTCCGTAACCAGTCTACCAGCCTCGCTACCAGCGCTGGCATGTCCTGGTACTCCACAGTGGGATGACAACCAGTGTATGATGACCATATGCCTACTGCTAAGGTCCGAAAGTAGTGTCCTTAGTACCGGCAATGTCCCACGACGAGCGCCTCGAGCACTGATTTTTGCATTTGCCAATAGCAACTAATGATACAACCGAGACACGAGTGTAACCACCCAGTAGGTCAAAAACAACGGTAATGGAAGAAAACAACGTGGAAATTATCCACAAAATAGCCCAGAGGAGGAAAGAAATTCGTTCGTGTGCATGTGTGGTCGGCGAGTGCCACGACTAGAGATTGTCTTCTTCTGTCAACTGGTCGTTATATACACAGCCACTGGCTTATCACTATTCAATCTCTCTCGAGACAACGTCGACGTGGTCGAGGACAAGTTGTGGATTGCTCTTCTAAGCAGCTTTCTGGGTTACATGCTACCAAACCCTAAAATATGAGCTTCTACGTGACATTACCGAGTAATGCTTCGCCGAACATGTTTCCCAAGAACACACTGGGTCACTATTTCGTCAAATTAACGCAAACCATTGAGGTGAGTCAATATTTCGAAGTGAGTCTGGCCGAAATTCAATTCCCCAACTACTACTGCAATGTGCTAGAGAATGAAGTATGGCTAAGATACATCCCACCAAACGGTAGAGTGGTAACGAAGGATTGATTGATTGATTTAGGAATCGACATCACAGCATTCGGGGCATTCCCATAAGTGCTCCGTCCCCATCCTCAGCAGCCAGCGAAGAGTTCCAACACTAATAGTACCAGTAGCAATCTGATTATAAGTCCGTCTCGCCTTTCCTTTGAGCGTTGAGCGTCGGCCAGATCCAATCGTCACTCCTCGTTGTCTCATTCTTGTCAGACCATGGTAATCCATTTGTTTCTCCGAGATGTGCACGTGCTCCCACAAGGCCGCAACTACGTCTGCCTTGTCATGTATCAATACTCCACCAAGTTATGCAGAGCCAGCCAATCTGTCCACCTGTTCATTTCCCAGCCCACAGGCATGCCCCTGAGGAAAGATCCAGGCAATGCTTGTCACCCGTGACCTCCGAAGCGAAACAAGCCACTCCGCACGAAGTCTGCCCGTCCTCACCCTCGTCAGCATGCTTTCTGAGTCAGTTACAATCACGATGTGCGTGTGTGTCGTATTCTCCATCCAGCGGAGAGCCGCAGTGACTGCCTCCACTTCCATTCTTAATCTGGATGTTGTGGTATCATATGCAAGGCTCTTCTGCCCCAAACATCGACCATTAGCTTTGGCTATGAACCCCCAGCCTTTTCTCTCACCTCTTGACACCGAACCATCTGTGCAGATAATCACATCACTCGAGTGAGCATTGTCCTGAATTATGGTAACAAAGGAGTGTCCCCCGGGCCTGTACAGTTCACCAGATGCATTTATAGCTGCACTGAATCGACTAATGAATGATCGGAAGGTGGACGATCAGCTCTGTGTTCTATTCCATTTCAACAAGGCATCAAAAAAAGTCATCGTTAACATACTCGAACCCGGGGCCACTATTACATTTAGTGAGAAGTTGCAAGAGATACTAGATACAATTGAAGGTGAAGGCGCGATAGACCTGAACAACGACCTGCAAAATGTCTACGTATACTGCGATCTTATTGCGGCGAGACCAGTCGGAGACGTCATGGTCCCACTAATAAGGACGGTTCCTATCACGAATCTGCATTCGACCTCAGATTTTCTCGCCTACGACAAACCTCACTACATACCGCTGAGTCATTACTCCTTCGACACGGTGGAAATACTTCTAACTACTGATACGGGCACAAAGGTCGCATTCACTACCGGGACTTCAGTGCTGACGTTACATTTTCGAGTTCGGAAGAGATCAGACCTAGAATAATGGTGAAATACGTGGCGGTACGTTGAAAACCCAGACTGTCCAAAGACATGATGTGCCCGACACTCAGATAATTGATGCCTCGGTTATCTACAATACTAAGATTTCAGCCCACCAAACAGGAGAGGAGTTTTATGATTACATGCTAAGTGACAGGTACATACCAGGCTACCAAGCGAAAAAAACCAACCTACTCAGACAATAGTGTGAAGAAATGCAGAAACAACATACAATGTGTATATCTCTGTATGTGAAAATAAAATGTTGTGATGATACTATGTATACCACCTCATATCACATCATCCATTTCGTATAATGACATTATGCATTTTTATTCTTGAAAAATGTACTGAAATAATGTAAAATGTACGGAAATACTGTAAAATAAACAGGCATATATTATAATTACGTCTTGGTTGTTGAATCTTTGTTAGTGTTTACGGTGTATATAGTTGTCATGTGATGAGAGAATGATACATATTGGTGACAAATTAAAGAAATATTTCAACACAACTAAGGAAACGGGTTAACCAAAATAGGAAAAACTGTTGACCATAGTCTGAAATAGCTCAACCAAAATTATGAAAAGTAGGAAACTGTGCAAAACGTAGGAAAATCTGTTACCCAAAAGGGAAAAAATATTTGGCCACATTTCAATCAAATTTATTAAAAGTATGAAAACTTGTTAACCAAATGGCAAAAATCTTGGTCAAGTAAGAAAATTTTTTAACCAAATGTGAAAAGGTTAGCCAAATTTCAAACCAAACTTATAAAAATCTCAGTCAAACTTATGAAAAGTGGGAAATTTTGTTGTCCAGAGGTGAAACGTTTGACCAAATCTCACTCAAACTTATGAAAAGTGGGAAACTTTGTTAACCAAATGGCAAAAAAATCTTGGACAAGTAAGAAAAGGTGTTAACCAAATGTGAAAAGGTTAGCCAAATTTCAAACCAACCTTATGAAAAGTAGGAAATTTTGTTGTCCAGATGTGAAAAGTTTGACCAAATTTCATCCAAACCCATAATATGTAGGAAATTGTGTTGACCAATTTTGGCCACAGTTCAAACAAACTTACAAATATCTCACCCAAAACTTATCAAAAGTAGGAAATTTTGTTGTCCAGATGTGAAAAATTTGGCTAAATTTCATCCAAACTTATGAAAAGTAGGAAACTTTGTTAACCAAAGGTGAAAAGTTTGGCCAAATTTCAAACAACCTCATAAGAAGTAGGAAACTTTGGTAACCAAATGTGAAACGCTTGGCCAAATTTCAACCAAATCCATAAAAAAGTAGGAAATTTTGTCGACCAAATGTGAAAAATTGTGGCCAAAGTTCAACCAGACTTATAAATATCTCACCCAAACTTGTGAAAAGTAGGAAATTTTGTTGTCCAGATGTGAAAAGTTTGACCAAAGTTCATCGAAACTTATAAAAAGTAGGAAACTTTATTAACCAAATGTGACATTTTTTGGACAAGTGAAGAAATATTTCATGCAAAGCTTTAATTCAGAAAAGTAAATGTATCTTATGTAATAAGTCATTATGGTTGAATGAAAAAAGAAAATTTCAACAATAAAATTGTACAAACAATTAGCAATTAAATTTCTCTTTATGTTTCCAAGTTGAATGTTTCATGTATGAAAAGGCAGGAATGGGTTTAGAACGAATAAAGGAAGAAATAATCACCGCATTATAGTCGTTGTTGTCCCCATTATCGAAATCACCACCATCATCACCACCTTTTTACCATCAATCACGTAAAAATGAGATGATTGGCACAGTATGGGAAAATCCATAATCCTGGTCAGCCATACTTTCTTGTCTTAATTTATTGCTAATACTTTAGGCATATTAGGTACGTATACTTTGTAATTTGATGTTGAAGCGCATTTGTACACCAATTTGACACGCACAAACGCATGTTTAAACAGATCTTCACGAACACCATACACACAGCACGCCTGTTAAAATACTAACAATACAAATGCAAATGTTTCTTAACACTCAATAAAGGTATTAAAAAAGTACTCCTTTTGGTCTATCTAAAGGCCTCACTTGACCATTACTATTCACATTTCAATGAGAATTTTGACGGCCTCCACCGCGGAGGGCAAATGATAATATACGGGGTAGGTGCCTACTATATCGCGTCCCTCTCACATCGGCCTACCTCTATACGTACACACACACATTGTATACCCACACACTGTTATTCAAACCCAGGTTCCCGGCGACTAGTTGGTATACTTATCTATATAAGTATTCCACATGCCACGGGCATGCCTCGCTGTCTTTGAATGGTCTCAGGAGCGGTCGGGGCAAGCCGAGGCGGCCGCCGGAGGTACCTGTTCGCGCTCGCCCGCCCCCGGACCGGAAGTCAACCGGAAGTAGTCAGCAGGACAACAGAAAGTGACAACCAGACCCAAGAAAATACCCGCCACAATTTGAAAAATGAGGTTCGTTTTGGCTCCGCTTTCTATACGGAGCTATACCCTTCATATAGTAAAATATTATGGAGTTATGACGTATTGCTCCATATTTGCTAAGTAAATACAACGTCCCTTACTACTAACTATTAATACATATTATAATAATCATACATTCCATTTCTGTCATTCGTGACGTTAACAGTGAAATTTAATCTGCTTAAAAAGATAAACATACTGCAAATTTAGAAGATGGCAATCGATACCCTGTAGAAATAAAATACAAATGAAACAATAACTGGAAAATAAAATCAGAAGTCTGTACTATCACATTTTAGATTAAAACAAATGTAGGGGATTTTGAAGTTTTGATAATTTAAAAACTTAAAATTCTGAGATAACAAGAATATTGGAAACAGTACAATTAAGTTAGTTAGTTAGTTAGTTAGTCACAGTTCCAACTTCACAGCAACGGGTCGTCCCCATTATGCTCCATTCCTGTGTCAGTGTATATCACACAAAACGCTCTCCACTGCCCAATGTGAAAAGTGGAAAAGACAGGAGTCTTGACAAACAACAGCCCGCACAAATATACTGTGCATAATGCCGCCACCAGAATGTCAACACACCAGTCCCCCACGAAACACCCAGTTCATCGCTGATGGAATCGGCTGTCATTTTCCCATCTGGATGTTTCCTAGATGTTCACCCACACAGTCCACGAAAATACAATTCATCGCTGATGGCAGTGGCAGTCAACCAGAAGCCCAGCAGCCACGCATTTCTACAATTAAGTAAAAATAACAAACCCTTTAACACACATGTGTCAAACTCAAGGTCCGCGGGCCAAATCCGGCGCACCGTACAATTACATCAGGCCCAAGAAGTCTCAACCGACGTTCAAATATATTCGGCCCAAGAGAGAATTCTAGGCAAAAATATTTGTTATGGTTACGATATAAAGTGCAAATCAAATTCCCTAATTAGCACCCTTCCGAAGGATAGGCTACCTGAGAGCGTTCTCGCTTCGATCAGAATAAGCGAAAATAAAAGTTGTGTCGTGAGTTAGTATTCGTCGTTATAATACCTTAGCAACGTTCAGATGCTCGTTATGGATTGGCGCATAAAAAATGAAAGTAGTGTAATGCCCGGATATCATATCACATTTTCCCGCTACGACTAACCTGATATCAATCAAGCGTCTGTCGGTAGACGCACAATCTTTTAAAATCAAAGCTAGCCTTTAAAATGGCCAAGAGAAAAGTTGATTCTGAAAACATAGCCTTTCAAAACCGCTGGGAGGCTGAATATATGTTAACTGATATTAGCGGTAAACCTGTGTGTCTAATTTGTGGAGATTATGTGGCTGTGATCAAAGAATATAATTTCAGACGGCACTACGAGACTAAACATCAAGACAAGTTAAACAGCCTGAATGCAGAGCAGAAGCTACATAATGTAGTCGAATTTAAGAGGCATCTAACATCACAACAGATGCTTTTCACCAAAGCAAAATGACAAACTGATGCTGCAGTCAAAGCAAGTTTTATTGTGTCAGAGGAGATCGCAAAATCAGGCCAAATATTTACAGGAGAGTTTCTGAAGCGCTGCATGATGAATGTGTGTGACGTCTTGTGTTCAGACAAAAAGCAGATGTGTGCAAAGGTAAACCTTAGCAGAAATACGGTTCTTGATCGGATTTGTGAGATGGCCACTGATGTGAAACCACAGCTGATCGAAAAAGGCAAAGACTTTGTTGCATTCTAACTTGCTGTCGATGAACGTAATGACACGACTGACACTGCATAGCTCGCCATCTTCATCCGTGGAGTGGACTCCAATTTGAATGTTACAGAAGAAACATTGGACATGAAATCCATGCATGGGACAACGACAGAAAAAGTCATTTTTGACAACGTATGTCAAAGTTTAACCAACATGAACCTGCCTTGGGACAGATTCGTTGGACTGACAACATATGGAGCACCGGCAATGTGTGGCGAAAAAAAAGTGGACTATTTGGAAGGATGGGGTTAAAGATGCAGGAGAACTGTACTAGTGAATTGATAGCATATCACTGCATCATACAACAAGGATCGCTGTGTGGTAAAGTCCTCAACATAGAAGATGTAATGAGCATCGTTACACACACCGTCAACTTTAACAGATATCATATTAATGTTTAAAAAAGGTTTAATTTTCGGCTTATTGAATGTTTATCCTGTCCGGCCCGCAACCTTACTTGTGATTTGAGTTTTGGCCCTCTGAGCGATTGAGTTTGACATCCCTGCTTTAACAGGATTGATGAAGCATTGGGCACAATATGGTAGACCTACGTTTATATTTAAAACAAAACACTAGATGAAAACAGATATATATGAAAGCTACTCATCTGGGCGAAAAAATAAATGGAAGACTTGAAGAAGTGGTTTTATAGAAAAAACAGATATATATGAAAGCTACTCATCTGGGCGAAAAAATCAATGGAAGACTTGAAGAAGTGGTTTTATAGGGAAAAAAAGTTAGTTGCATATTCTTTACAGGACGTCACAGTCAACCCTAATATTATTTGGCAGTTTTTGACTCTTGGCAAGTTTACCTTCAGTAGATTGCCATTGATTTCTGAAATACCGACACCCATACCAATGCGTTAAAAGCCAACGCAATGTGGTCTGCTGCCAAATCGCCCACAGCTGTGCCTTGAACGCGGTTATGTGGGATTAGGAACTGCGTCTGCAACACCTTCGCCAAGGAAACGCTGGGTTTATAGAAATAAACTGAAATATAATTCATTCATTCATTCATTCATTCATTCATTCATTCATTCAGTAAGTAAGTAAGTAAGTAAGTAAGTAAGTAAGTAAGTAAGTAACATGTCCTTTGCTGAACCTAACTCCCATAACAACCTTCCGGAAAACTTCGCGATCACAAGCAAGATGTCCCGCGTCCAATACAACCATCTGTAGATCATCCGCCACATCCTGCACCAATCTTCTCTTTGACCTTCCTCTTCCTCTCTTCCCAGACATTTACCCCTCCATTATTGTTCTCTCCAAACTTTCGTGACGTTTCAAGTGACCAAAATATTTAAATTTTCTTTGTTGTATCGTCTTTAATAGCCAACCCTCTTCAATATTCAGCTTTTGAAGTATGGATGCATTTGTTCTCTTCTTTATCCAAGATATTCTTAGAACCCGTCTAGAACATTTATATTCAAAGGCATTTATGCGCTCTTCAGCTTGTTTAGTAAGTGTCCAGGTCTCACAGGCGCATGTTGCAATGGGAAAGATGCATGCTCTTAAATATTTAATTTTTTGTAGTTCTATCTGTCGCAGTGCATAATTTATTCAATTGTTTTAGTCTTTTTAGTGTTTTTAACCATAACAACCATGAACACTGATAGGACAATCAAAATGAACAATCTAGACATTTTCGGGGAAGCTATGTCGCAAATATATCAAAAAGAAGCAGTCATCATTTTCATGGCTACACAATGAGATGACAAAAACGTGAACATACTGTGACAACCGGAAAGATTTGCAGAAAGAGAGATAAAGGAAGGCACGTGAGAAAATTCTTGACATTCTTGTGTCATGTCACGGACGTGAGTCTACAGACGAATTTACCCATGACGTCGGAGATCGCACTTGGTGGAGAAGCATTGTCGCCACGCCAGGCGGCAAGGTTATGGATGATGCTGGGGAGGTTTGCATAGTCCATCGGCATTGGAGGGTGATGTGGTTAGAACCATGTCGGACGTCTTTACTTCCCTAAACATATTCTGATGGACCTGGGAGCTCAGCTCAAATTTAAAGATCCATTATAAATGCGGAAACGAACCGTGATGATCGGGCCAGCAGGCGAGCGTCTAGCCATTACACGACAGCATTCCCAATATAGGAAATAAAAGCAAGACATGAATGGTACACATAATTACACGGATGAGATGAGTCAGAGAAGAACAAGGTCGAACGGTAGACAGAACTGGAACAGTGAGAAGTCATGGGGGGAAATGTCAGCGCTCAACGCATGGTTTGAAAGTGCTCGGTTGAAGGAGTGTTCTGTGGGCTAAGATTTAGGGTGATCTGGACGTGTATTCCAGAGAGATATTTATGAGTAGGTGATTTGATAGGTAGACAGGTCAACAGAAAGACCCGAGAACAAACAAACATTATTTTTAAAAGATAATAATTTCACACGCAAGACAAAATAATAAACGGATAGCCGGACAGAGAGACAGACGAAAAGGATGTCGGATGGACAGACATACTGACAGACACAGAGTCATACAGGTAAACAAACAGCAAGACATTCATCACCATCATCATCATCATCATCATCATCATCATCATCATCATCATCATCATCATCATCATCATCACCATCATCATCATCATCATCATCATCATCTTCCACTTCTGCCGTCAAGCGTCGTGGGGAGGAATAATTTGCGTTCCGGCGCCCAGTGGGCGGCACTGGATAGGTGTAAGGCCAGTGATGGTAGTTGTTGGTGTTGCATTCTAACGAAATGGCCAAACCACTTGATCTTCTGTCCTTCTATGAATGTGGCAAGAGGTGTTTATTCCACAGTCTGTCTTATAGTAGCATTTCTTACTCTGTCTCGGATTTTTAAGTTGGCAGCTCTCCTCAGGCATCTCATTTCGCAGTGTTTATTTTGCGAAGGTTAGAAGACATAAAGTAGAGAACTTTAAGGACAAAATTAATGGGGGCAGAACAAAGGGAGGACAGAGAAGTAAAAATCTACATGGCTTGACCACGTGGCATGGTCGAGAAAAGAACACAGCGCTAATCCACGACTCTAGAGACCGTCTACTCTTATCGGCGTGGCACATGATGATGATAAATTGCACAAACCAAACTAACATACACACATCTCTTTCACAGACGCTAACACAGACTGCCAGGCACAATTAGTTGCTGTCACATATCCACAAACACATTCTCTCTCTCTCTCTCTCTCTCTCTCTCTCTCTCTCTCTCTGTCTCTCTCTCTCTCTCTGTCTGTCTCTCTCTCTCTCTGTCTCTCTCTCTCTATCTCTCTCTCTCTCTCTCTCTCTCTCTCTCTCTCTCTCTCATCTACACAGTCCCCCAATACCATCTCCTCACCTTCTCGATCGACTACAACTCGGGTGGTTCAAGGAGAACCGAACCTGTAACCTCTATCAACCCTTTTGCGTGGCCCTCAAGTAACCCAACCGTGTTCTCTGGTGCATCAGTCTCTGGGTGTGTACTCACCATCATGTTGCTGGCTTAATATGACACGTGCGTGCTCACACGCTAGGGATGCAGGTTTTCCCAAGTGCACACACAGACTACAATTATGTAACCTTTAAGCATGTCGGGCTGTAACCTTCTTGCCTGGTGTCAGAGCTGAGCCTGCAGTGAAGGCCTGTGGGTAGACGGTTGATGTTGCTCCGTGAATGTGAATGTATTTAGCGATTTTTTGATTATTAACTCTTAAGAACCAGAGACCCAGGTGTAGATGATAATGTAAATAAACTCTTTGTTCCGTCCTATCTCTTTCTCCACCCACCTCACCAACCCTTGGCTATACTATGTAAACGTTTCATTCATAGCTATGTTAGTTAGTCGACAGATCATTCTCATTGTACATCAGACCATTCAGTACACAAATGCTCGGATCTCCTCCTCAGTAAATTCCGCAGCATGTAGCGGTTCACGACATTAGTTCTGTCTTGGTTTATTAATCTCGTTTGGCTTCCTGCATAGTGCTCTTGTTTGGCCAGAACTATTTTAACTTGCTGTTCTCGCAGTCTGACCGTGGTTGTAGATCATTCATAACTATGTTTACACCTGTATATGATTATCTGGCCCAGCGGCTTGAACCCCAGGCTCTCATTCAGGTGACCCGGGTTGGAAGCCTCGGTAAGGTGATGAATTGTTTTGTTTTTTTCCGTCGGGATTAAAAAAACAATTGATGGGAAAGACATTAGACTTATAAAAAACATATATTGGAAACAACAAGCTGCAATAAGGATTGATAATGAAGTGGGACAGTATCAGCCAATTAAGAGAGGTATTAGGCAGGGATGTGTGATGTCTCCAGATCTTTTTTCCCTGTACAGTGAAAATATTTTCAGAAATGTAGAGGATATAAATGGAATCAGCATTGGAGGACGAAACATCAATAACATTAGATATGCAGATGATACAGTATTAATTGCAGACAATGCGCAGGACCTGCAACAATTAGTAGATGCGGTTGTTGTACACAGTGAGCAACTGGGGTTAGAATTAAATTGTAAAAAGACTCAGGTTATGGTCGTCAGTAGGAAGGAAGAAGTGCCACAATGTAATATACAAGTAAATGGAAATATTCTTCAACAAGTGAATCGGTACAATTATCTTGGAACAGTTATAACATCTGATGGGAGATGCCTTGAAGAGATTAGAACAAGAATCGCCATGGCGAAAGTAGCCTTTAGCAAGATGAAAAACATTATGACCAATAAAAAGATGTTTCAATTGAAACGAGAAAAAGAGTGTTGAGGAGATACATAGAGCCTGTTCTTTTGTATGGATGTGAAACTTGGACAATGAGCAGTCAAGCTGAAAAGCATCTGATGGCTGCAGAAATGTGGTTTCTGAGGAAAATGCAAAGAATACCATGGATAGACAGAAAAACCAATGACCAAGTACTACAGGAGACAAATGAACATCGTAAGCTGATTGGAGAAATTAGACGTAGACAGTCAAAATTATTTGGACATGTTATGAAAAGAAATGGATTGGAGAACTTAGTGACAACTGGCAAGATTTAGGGGAACAGACCAAGAGGAAGACCGAGAGGAAAATACCTGGATTGCTTGGCCACATGGCATGGACGAGACAGGAACACTGAGCTGATCCACGACACTGGTGATCGAGTGAAATGGCTAGTCATGACCGCCCACGCTTTCCGGCATGGCACATGATTGATTGATTGATTGATAAAAAAAAATAAAAGCCTAACCTGCACAGTTTGTCAGATCTTGCACAATGTCTGTATTCCACTTCTTATTGATCCACGTTATTCAGAGTTGTTCTGTAATCAATCAGTCAGGTGCCATCTCCACAATGAAGGTTGGTTGCAATGGATCTACAACACTATCTCTCGGCTTGTACATTCTGTCAGATTGCTGTTCGTTCATCTCTTGATGGTATCTTCCCACTTATATCGTTTTCTACCGCTCCATTGCTTGCCTTCAACCTTATCCGCCAGTATGATGTTTTACTGTTGCCGAAATATTTCACTTGTCTCATTTTTTTTTCTGTCGTCTACGCACTTTTCATACCCAGTTTTTTTTTTCTAGAACCTCTGTATTCGATTGATTTTGTTTCCATAGAATACTACATATTCTTCTGCATATCCACATCTTCAGGGCCTCTATTCGACTTTTTATTGCTTGTTCATTGTCCAGGCTTCCGTGCCATATAGTAGTGTTGAATACACATACCATTTGACAATTCTCATATTTATATTTTTCAGCAATATTTAAATTAAAAAGCCTTGAGCTGGCGCGTTAGTGTAATCTTAGGAGGCAACACTGTTTTTGTCATCATGCACAGTCTGACGGGAGTTTCACCCTTGCGTTCGAAGTCCGCTATGAGAGTGAAAGACTGGCCACTGATGTCCCTGCATTCACTTCTACAAGATGTGATGGTCCCAGCACACCATAGATCCATGGCAGGTTCCAGTTTGATTGTTTTCCTGACTTGATTGTAAAATTCCTCGACTTTGTTCTTTAGATTTTGCGAAATAGTCGAAGATTTTCATCCATAAGAAAAATAGGACAGTTAACTTTTACCTGCTCATGATATCAATCAAATTATGGTACTTTGCTTTGCACAGAAAAAAAAAAGTAAAACTCATCGCCTCTCAGTGTGCAGAACACATGAATGAATCCCGATTTGTTTATAGCATTCAATTCTTCTGTTATATATTTCATCATTAGACTTATATGTTTTCTTTGTCTTGCATGAATGCCAATCACTTTCCTGTGTTGTAAGGCCGTGTATCGCAAAGAATGACAC
Source organism: Cepaea nemoralis (assembly GCA_014155875.1). Lineage (NCBI taxonomy): Eukaryota > Metazoa > Mollusca > Gastropoda > Stylommatophora > Helicidae > Cepaea > Cepaea nemoralis. The sequence goes on along the minus strand of JACEFZ010015747.1, from coordinate 278,421 downwards.
TAGTTAACTTAGGACACAGCAATCGGGACATTAAAAAATCTGTAAGAGCACTCGATTAATAAAATCGAATATTATATTGAGTTGTAACAACCCTCCACACATGACTGGCTGAAATCAAACAGTACCTGAAAACGTTTGACATAATACATTTATTAGAGCGCACTTAATCACGCGAGAGCACTGGGTGAATTTTCTGAACCAATCAGAACAGATATTTTCTGCGAGGCTGATTCGGCTTTCAGGAATTCGCGCCAAAGCGCTCGTTAAATGATAATTTTCTCTTGTGGAATGTAGAGTTTATTACATTCGTGATATCAATGGCCATTTCAGTGGCCAACCCTCGAAAGGTTAGAGTACTGTGGTGCTTGTTGACCAAAGCCATGGGGAAAGCAGACCTGCCTAGTGTATCTCTAGATGCGCAGGCAATTGAAAGAGGTGATCCTAGTATATCTCTAAATAAGCTGGCAGTTGAAGGAAGTGATTGTGGTATATCTCTAAATGAGATAGCAGTTGAAAGAAGTGATTGTGGTATATCTCTAAATGAGATAGCAGTTGAAGGAAGTGATTGTGGTATATCTCTAACTGAGATAGCAGTTGAAGGAAGTGATTGTGGTATATCTTTAAATAAATTAGCATTTGAAAGAAGTGATTGTGGTATATCTCTAAATGAGATAGCAGTTGAAGGAAGTGATTGTGGTATATCTCTAAATGAGATAGCAGTTGAAGGAAGTGATTGTGGTATATTTCTAAATGAGATAGAAGTTGAAGGAAGTGATTGTGGTATATCTCTAAATGAGATAGCAGTTGAAGGAAGTGATTGTGGTATATCTCTAAATGAGATAGCAGTTGAAGGAAGTGATTGTGGTATATCTTTAAATAAATTAGCATTTGAAGGAAGTGATTGTGGTATATCTCTAAATGAGATAGCAGTTTAAAGAAGTGATTGTGGTATATCTCTAAATGAGATAGCATTTGAAAGAAGTGATTGTGGTATATCTCTAAATGAGATAGCAGTTGAAGGAAGTGATTGTGGTATATTTCTAAATGAGATAGCAGTTGAAGGAAGTGATTGTGGTATATCTTTAAATAAATTAGCATTTGAAGGAAGTGATTGTGGTATATCTCTAAATGAGATAGCAGTTTAAAGAAGTGATTGTGGTATATCTCTAAATGAGATAGCAGTTTAAAGAAGTGATTGTGGTATATCTCTAAATGAGATAGCAGTTGAAGGAAGTGATTGTGGTATATCTCTAAATGAGATAACAGTTGAAAGAAGTGATTGTGGTATATCTCTAAATGAGATAGCAGTTGAAGGAAGTGATTGTGGTATATCTCTAAATGAGATAACAGTTGAAAGAAGTGATTGTGGTATATCTCTAAATGAGATAACAGTTTAAAGAAGTGATTGTGGTATATCTTTAAATAAATTAGCAGTTGAAGGAAGTGATTGGTGTATATCTCTAAATGAGATAGCAGTTTAAAGAAGTGATTGTGGTATATCTCTAAATGAGATAGCAGTTGAAGGAAGTGATTGGTGTATATCTCTAAATGAGATAGCAGTTGAAAGAAGTGATTGTGGTATATCTCTAAATGAGATAGCAATTTAAAGAAGTGATTGTGGTTTATCTTTAAATAAATTAGCAGTTGAAGGACGTGATTGTGGTATATCTCTAAATGAGATAGCAGTTGAAAGAAGTGATTGTGGTATATCTCTAAATGAGATAGCAGTTGAAAGAAGTGATTGTGGTATATCTCTAAATGAGATAGCAGTTGAAAGAAGTGATTGTGGTATATCTTTAAATGAGATAGCAATTTAAAGAAGTGATTGTGGTATATCTTTAAATAAATTAGCAGTTGAAGGACGTGATTGTGGTATATCTCTAAATAAACTAGCAGTTCAAAGAAGTCGTCCTAGAATATCTGTAAATGAACTGGCTGGTTGAAAGGACATGATCCTAGTATAGCTCTAAATTAGAAAACACGTGAAAGAAGTGATCCTGGCATATATCTAAATGAATAAACAGTTGAGAAAAGTGATCCTAGTTGAGCTCTAAATGAACTAGCAGCTGAAAGAAGTGATCCTAGCTGAGCTCTAAGTGATCTAGCAGTTGAAAAAAGTGATCCTAGCTGAGCTCTAAGTGATCTAGCAGTTGAAAAAAGTGTTCCTAGCATATCTCTAAATTGACCTGGCAGCTGAAAGAAGTGATGAAGTAAAATATCTAGGTGTGACATTTGATCATATCGCGTATCATGTTTGTTTTCGCTCGCTCTCCTTGAACTCGAGTATAGTCTACGGTGACATCATGTTTTACATGTGGGCCACCTGTTACTGTTACCAGTGTCCCCCGCCATCAAACGAACCCACTCCTACTTCTCTAGTACTTTAGTTTACGATAACTGTTATGTTCAGCCGTCTCTGTGGTGAAGAGATTACTGACGCAATTCGTAATCCGTCATACCGCGTTCGAAACACAGCTGATGGCGATTTGGCAGCAGACCGCCTTACGCTGGTTTCACATATAAAAGTATGGGAGCCGGTCGTTCAGAAAGCAATGGCAAACTACTGAACGTATATTTGTCAAGAAATACGAGCAGCTAAAAAAATGCTGGGGTTCAATGAAACGTTCTGTAAAGGATACGAAACTAAGTTAACTTTTTATGTTCAACTGACAGGTGCAGGAAGAAAACCACCTACCTCGCCACCAGACGAACGGATAAGGGCGGTCGCTATTAAACTTCAGTTGCGTTAATATGGGGTTCAGTGTGTACATCAGCATTAAGTTGGACTTAAAAGTTGGCTTTACTTTCAGAAAGCAATAGCAAGCTACTGAACGTAAAATTGCATAGAAAACAAAACTAGGGTTAATCGCAACTTTCTGCAAACGATAAGCAATATTTTGTTTTATTTAACACTGTTTTCTTGACCGTGTGACAAGATGGGAGAGACCCAGGTTGGAGGAAATCCTGCTATCTGTGTTATACACGAGGTTCTTCCCTCAGAATGATGATATGCATGCTTGATGTGAAGTTGACTGGGGTTATACACGAGGTTCTTCCCTCAGAATGATGATATGCATGCTTGATGTGAAGTTGACTGGGGTTATACACGAGGTTCTTCCCTCAAATGATGATATGCATGCTTGATGTGAAGTTGACTGAGGTTATACACGAGGTTCTTCCCTCAGAATGATGATATGCATGCTTGATGTGAAGTTGACTGGGGTTATACACGAGGTTCTTCCCTCAGAATGATGATATGCATGCTGGATGTGAAGTTGACTGGGGTTATACACGAGGTTCTTCCCTCAAAATGATGATATGCATGCTTGATGTGAAGTTGACTGAGGTTATACACGAGGTTCTTCCCTCAGAATGATGATATGCATGCTTGATGTGAAGTTGACTGGGGTTACACACGAGATTCTTCCCTCAGAATGATGATATGCATGCTTGATGTGAAGTTGACGGAGGTTACACACGAGGTTCTTCCCTCAGAATGATGATATGCATGCTTGATGTGAAGTTGACTGGGGTTGTTGACTGGGTTACACACGAGATTCTTCCCTCAGAATGATGATATGCATGCTTGATGTGAAGTTGACTGAGGTTATACTCGAGGTTCTTCCCTCAGAATGATGATATGCATGCTTGATGTGAAGTTGACTGAGGTTATACACGAGGTTCTTCCCTCAGAATGATGATATGCATGCTTTATGTGAAGTGTGACTGGGGTTACACACGAGGTTCTTCCCTCAGAATGATGATATACATGCTTGATGTGAAGTTGACTGGGGTTATACACGAGGTTCTTCCCTCAGAATGATGATATACATGCTTGATGTGAAGTTGAATAGGGTTACACACGAGATTCTTCCCTCAGAATGATGATATGCATGCTTGATGTGAAGTTGACTGAGGTTATACTCGAGGTTCTTCCCTCAGAATGATGATATGCATGCTTGATGTGAAGTTGACTGGAGGTTATACACGAGGTTCTTCCCTCAGAATGATGATATGCATGCTTTATGTGAAGTTGACTGGGGTTACACACGAGGTTCTTCCCTCAGAATGATGATATACATGCTTGATGTGACGTTGACTGGGGTTATACACGAGGTTCTTCCCTCAGAATGATGATATACATGCTTGATGTGAAGTTGACTGGGGTTATACACGAGATTCTTCCCTCAGAATGATGATATGCATGCTTGATGTGAAGTGACTGGGGTTATACACGAGGTTCTTCCCTCAGAATGATGATATACATGCTTGATGTGAAGTTGACTGGGGTATACACGAGATTCTTCCCTCAGAATGATGATATGCATGCTTGATGTGAAGTTGACTGGGTTATACACGGAGGTTCTCTCCTCAGAATGATGATATACATGCTTGATGTGAAGTTGACTGGGTTACTACACGAGATTCTTCCCTCAGAATGATGATATGCATGCTTGATGTGAAGTTGACTGAGGTTATACTCGAGGTTCTTCCCTCAGAATGATGATATGCATGCTTGATGTGAAGTTGACTGAGGTTATACACGAGGTTCTTCCCTCAGAATGATGATATGCATGCTTTATGTGAAGTTGACTGGGGTTACACACGAGGTTCTTCCCTCAGAATGATGATATACATGCTTGATGTGAAGTTGACTGGGGTTATACACGAGGTTCTTCCCTCAGAATGATGATATACATGCTTGATGTGAAGTTGACTGGGGTTATACACGAGATTCTTCCCTCAGAATGATGATATGCATGCTGGATGTGAAGTTGACTGGGGTTATACACGAGGTTCTTCCCTCAGAATGATGATATGCATGCTTGATGTGAAGTTGACTGGGGTTATACACGAGGTTCTTCCCTCAGAATGATGATATGCATGCTGGATGTGAAGTGTACTGGGGTTATACACGAGGTTCTTCCCTCAGAATGATGATATGCATGCTGGATGTGAAGTTGACTGGGGTTATACACGAGGTTCTTCCCTCAGAATGATGATATGCATGCTGGATGTGAAGTTGACTGGGGTTATACACGAGGTTCTTCCCTCAGAATGATGATATACATGCTTGATGTGAAGTTGACTGGGGTTATACACGAGGTTCTTCCCTCAGAATGATGATATGCATGCTGGATGTGAAGTTGACTGGGGTTATACACGAGGTTCTTCCCTCAGAATGATGATATGCATGGTGATGCGAAGTTGACTGGGGTTATACACGAGGTTCTTCCCTCAGAATGATGATATGCATGCTTGATGTGAAGTTGACTGGGTTGTTGACTGGGGTTACACACGAGATTCTTCCCTCAGAATGATGATATGCATGCTTGATGTGAAGTTGACTGAGGTATACTCGAGGTTCTTCCCTCAGAATGATGATATGCATGCTTGATGTGAAGTTGACTGAGGTTATACACGAGGTTCTTCCCTCAGAATGATGATATGCATGCTTTATGTGAAGTGACTGGGGTTACACACGAGGTTCTTCCCTCAGAATGATGATATACATGCTTGATGTGACGTTGACTGGGGTTATACACGAGGTTCTTCCCCCAGAATGATGATATACATGCTTGATGTGAAGTTGACTGGGGTTATACACGAGATTCTTCCCTCAGAATGATGATATGCATGCTTGATGTGAAGTTGACTGGGGTTATACACGAGGTTCTTCCCTCAGAATGATGATATACATGCTTGATGTGAAGTTGACTGGGTTATACACGAGATTCTTCCCCCAGAATGATGATATGCATGCTTGATGTGAAGTTGACTGGGGTTATACAGGAGGTTTCTTCCCTCAGAATGATGATATACATGCTTGATGTGAAGTTGACTGGGGTTACACACGAGATTCTTCCCTCAGAATGATGATATGCATGCTTGATGTGAAGTTGACGGGTTATACTCGAGGTTCTTCCCTCAGAATGATGATATGCATGCTTGATGTGAAGTTGACTGAGGTTATACACGAGGTTCTTCCCTCAGAATGATGATATGCATGCTTTATGTGAAGTTGACTGGGGTTACACACGAGGTTCTTCCTCAGAATGATGATATGCATGCTTGATGTGAAGTTGACTGGGGTTATACACGAGGTTCTTCCCTCAGAATGATGATATACATGCTTGATGTGAAGTTGACTGGGGTTATACACGAGATTCTTCCTCAGAATGATGATATGCATGCTGGATGTGAAGTTGACTGGGGTTATACACGAGGTTCTTCCCTCAGAATGATGATATGCATGCTGGATGTGAAGTTGACTGGGGTTATACACGAGGTTCTTCCCTCAGAATGATGATATGCATGCTGGATGTGAAGTTGACTGGGGGTTTTACACGAGGTTCTTCCCTCAGAATGATGATATGCATGCTGGATGTGAAGTTGACTGGGGTTATACACGAGGTTCTTCCCTCAGAATGATGATATACAGCTTGATGTGAAGTTGACTGGTGTTACACACGAGATTCTTCCATCAGAATGATGATATACATGCTTGATGTGAAGTTGACTGGGTTATACACGAGGTTCTTCCCTCAGAATGATGATATGCATGCTGGATGTGAAGTTGACTGGGGTTATACACGAGGTTCTTCCCCCAGAATGATGATATGCATGTTGATGCGAAGTTGACTGGGGTTATACACGAGGTTCTTCCCTCAGAATGATGATATGCATGCTTGATGTGAAGTTGACTGGGGTGTTGACTGGGGTTACACACGAGATTCTTCCCTCAGAATGATGATATGCATGCTTGATGTGAAGTTTTACTGAGGTTATACTCGAGGTTCTTCCCTCAGAATGATGATATGCATGCTTGATGTGAAGTTGACTGAGGTTATACACGAGGTTCTTCCCTCAGAATGATGATATGCATGCTTATGTGAAGTTGACTGGGGTTACACACGAGGTTCTTCCCTCAGAATGATGATATACATGCTTGATGTGAAGTTGACTGGGGTATACACGAGGTTCTTCCCTCAGAATGATGATATACATGCTTGATGTGAAGTTGACTGGGGTTACACACGAGATTCTTCCCTCAGAATGATGATATGCATGCTTGATGTGAAGTTGACTGAGGTTATACTCGAGGTTCTTCCCTCAGAATGATGATATGCATGCTTGATGTGAAGTTGACTGAGGTTATACACGAGGTTTTCCTCAGAATGATGATATGCATGCTTTATGTGAAGTTGACTGGGGTTACACACGAGGTTCTTCCCTCAGAATGATGATATACATGCTTGATGTGACGTTGACTGGGGTTATACACGAGGTTCTTCCCTCAGAATGATGATATACATGCTTGATGTGAAGTTGACTGGGGTTATACACGAGATTCTTCCCTCAGAATGATGATATGCATGCTTGATGTGAAGTTGACTGGGGTTATACACGAGGTTCTTCCCTCAGAATGATGATATACATGCTTGATGTGAAGTTGACTGGGGTTATACACGAGATTCTTCCTCAGAATGATGATATGCATGCTTGATGTGAAGTTGACTGGGGTTATACAGGAGGTTCTTCCCTCAGAATGATGATATACATGCTTGATGTGAAGTTGACTGGGGTTACACACGAGATTCTTCCCTCAGAATGATGATATGCATGCTTGATGTGAAGTTGACTGAGGTTATACTCGAGGTTCTTCCCTCAGAATGATGATATGCATGCTTGATGTGAAGTTGACTGAGGTTATACACGAGGTTCTTCCCTCAGAATGATGATATGCATGCTTTATGTGAAGTTGACTGGGGTTACACACGAGGTTCTTCCCTCAGAATGATGATATACATGCTTGATGTGAAGTTGACTGGGGTTATACACGAGGTTCTTCCCTCAGAATGATGATATACATGCTTGATGTGAAGTTGACTGGGGTTATACACGAGATTCTTCCCTCAGAATGATGATATGCATGCTGGATGTGAAGTTGACTGGGTTTATACACGAGGTTCTTCCCTCAGAATGATGATATGCATGCTGGATGTGAAGTTGACTGGGGTTATACACGAGGTTCTTCCCTCAGAATGATGATATGCATGCTGGATGTGAAGTTGACTGGGGTTATACACGAGGTTCTTCCCTCAGAATGATGATATGCATGCTGGATGTGAAGTTGACTGGGGTTATACACGAGGTTCTTCCCTCAGAATGATGATATGCATGCTGGATGTGAAGTTGACTGGGGTTATACACGAGGTTCTTCCCTCAGAATGATGATATGCATGCTGGATGTGATTGTGGTATATCTCTAAATGAGACTAACAGTTTGAAAGAAGTGATTGTGGTATATCTCTAAATGGAGATAACAGTTTGTGGTAAAAGACAGTTGAATTGTGGTATATCTTTAAATAAATAGCAGTTGAAGGAAGTGATTGGTTGTATATCTCCTAAATGAGATAGCAGTTAAAGAAGTGATTGTGGTATATCTCTAAATGAGATAGCAGTTGAGGAAGTGATTGTGTTGTATATCTCTAATGAGATAGCAGTTGAAAGAAGTGATTGTGGTATATCTCTAAATGAGATAGCAATTTAAAGAAGTGATTGTGGTTTATCTTTAAATAAATTAGCAGTTGAAGGACGTGATTGTGGTATATCTCTAAATGAGATAGCAGTTGAAAGAAGTGATTGTGGTATATCTCTAAATGAGATAGCAGTTGAAAGAAGTGATTGTGGTATATCTCTAAATGAGATAGCCAGTTGAAAGAAGTGATTGTGGTATATCTTTAAATGAGATAGCAATTTAAAGAAGTGATTGTGGTATATCTTTAAATAAATTAGCAGTTGAAGGACGTGATTGTGGTATATCTCTAAATAAACTAGCAGTTCAAAGAAGTCGTCCTAGAATATCTGTAAATGAACTGGCTGTTGAAAGACATGATCCTAGTATAGCTCTAAATTAGAAAACACGTGAAAGAAGTGATCCTGGCATATATCTAAATGAATAAACAGTTGAGAAAAGTGATCCTAGTTGAGCTCTAAATGAACTAGCAGCTGAAAGAAGTGATCCTAGCTGAGCTCTAAGTGATCTAGCAGTTGAAAAAAGTGATCCTAGCTGAGCTCTAAGTGATCTAGCAGTTGAAAAAAGTGTTCCTAGCATATCTCTAAATGACCTGGCAGCTGAAAGAAGTGATGAAGTAAAATATCTAGGTGTGACATTTGATCATATCGCGTATCATGTTTGTTTTCGCTCGCTCTCCTTGAACTCGAGTATAGTCTACGGTGACATCATGTTTTACATGTGGGCCACCTGTTACTGTTACCAGTGTCCCCCGCCATCAAACGAACCCACTCCTACTTCTCTAGTACTTTAGTTTACGATAACTGTTATGTTCAGCCGTCTCTGTGGTGAAGAGATTACTGACGCAATTCGTAATCCGTCATACCGCGTTCGAAACACAGCTGATGGCGATTTGGCAGCAGACCGCCTTACGCTGGTTTCACATATAAAAGTATGGGAGCCGGTCGTTCAGAAAGCAATGGCAAACTACTGAACGTATATTTGTCAAGAAATACGAGCAGCTAAAAAAATGCTGGGGTTCAATGAAACGTTCTGTAAAGGATACGAAACTAAGTTAACTTTTTATGTTCAACTGACAGGTGCAGGAAGAAAACCACCTACCTCGCCACCAGACGAACGGATAAGGGCGGTCGCTATTAAACTTCAGTTGCGTTAATATGGGGTTCAGTGTGTACATCAGCATTAAGTTGGACTTAAAAGTTGGCTTTACTTTCAGAAAGCAATAGCAAGCTACTGAACGTAAAATTGCATAGAAAACAAAACTAGGGTTAATCGCAACTTTCTGCAAACGATAAGCAATATTTTGTTTTATTTTAACACTGTTTTCTTGACCGTGTGACAAGATGGGAGAGACCAGGTTGGAGGAAATCCTGCTATCTTGTGTTATACACGAGGTTCTTCCCTCAGAATGATGATATGCATGCTTGATGTGAAGTTGACTGAGGTTATACACGAGGTTCTTCCCTCAGAATGATGATATGCATGCTTGATGTGAAGTTGACTGGGGTTATACACGAGGTTCTTCCCTCAAAATGATGATATGCATGCTTGATGTGAAGTTGACTGAGGTTATACACGAGGTTCTTCCCTCAGAATGATGATATGCATGCTTGATGTGAAGTTGACTGGGGTTATACACGAGGTTCTTCCCTCAGAATGATGATATGCATGCTGGATGTGAAGTTGACTGGGGTTATACACGAGGTTCTTCCCTCAGAATGATGATATGCATGCTTGATGTGAAGTTGACTGAGGTTATACACGAGGTTCTTCCCTCAGAATGATGATATGCATGCTTGATGTGAAGTTGACTGGGGTTACACACGAGATTCTTCCCTCAGAATGATGATATGCATGCTTGATGTGAAGTTGACGGAGGTTACACACGAGGTTCTTCCCTCAGAATGATGATATGCATGCTTGATGTGAAGTTGACTGGGGTTGTTGACTGGGGTTACACACGAGATTCTTCCCTCAGAATGATGATATGCATGCTTGATGTGAAGTTGACTGAGGTTATACTCGAGGTTCTTCCCTCAGAATGATGATATGCATGCTTGATGTGAAGTTGACTGAGGTTATACACGAGGTTCTTCCCTCAGAATGATGATATGCATGCTTTATGTGAAGTTGACTGGGGTTACACACGAGGTTCTTCCCTCAGAATGATGATATACATGCTTGATGTGAAGTTGACTGGGGTTATACACGAGGTTCTTCCCTCAGAATGATGATATACATGCTTGATGTGAAGTTGAATAGGGTTACACACGAGGTTCTTCCCTCAGAATGATGATATGCATGCTTGATGTGAAGTTGACTGAGGTTATACTCGAGGTTCTTCCCTCAGAATGATGATATGCATGCTTGATGTGAAGTTGACTGAGGGTTATACACGAGGTTCTTCCCTCAGAATGATGATATGCATGCTTGATGTGAAGTTGACTGGGGTTACACACGAGGTTCTTCCCTCAGAATGATGATATACATGCTTGATGTGACGTTGACTGGGGTTATACACGAGGTTCTTCCCTCAGAATGATGATATACATGCTTGATGTGAAGTTGACTGGGGTTATACACGAGATTCTTCCCTCAGAATGATGATATGCATGCTTGATGTGAAGTTGACTGGGGTTATACACGAGGTTCTTCCCTCAGAATGATGATATACATGCTTGATGTGAAGTTGACTGGGGTTATACACGAGATTCTTCCCTCAGAATGATGATATGCATGCTTGATGTGAAGTTGACTGGGGTTATACAGGAGGTTCTTCCCTCAGAATGATGATATACATGCTTGATGTGAAGTTGACTGGGGTTACACACGAGATTCTTCCCTCAGAATGATGATATGCATGCTTGATGTGAAGTTGACTGAGGTTATACTCGAGGTTCTTCCCTCAGAATGATGATATGCATGCTTGATGTGAAGTTGACTGAGGGTTATACACGAGGTTCTTCCCTCAGAATGATGATATGCATGCTTTGATGTGAAGTTGACTGGGGTTATACACGAGGTTCTTCCCTCAGAATGATGATATACATGCTTGATGTGAAGTTGACTGGGGTTATACACGAGGTTCTTCCCTCAGAATGATGATATACATGCTTGATGTGAAGTTGACTGGGGTTATACACGAGGTTCTTCCCTCAGAATGATGATATGCATGCTGGATGTGAAGTTGACTGGGGTTATACACGAGGTTCTTCCCTCAGAATGATGATATGCATGCTTGATGTGAAGTTGACTGGGGTTATACACGAGGTTCTTCCCTCAGAATGATGATATGCATGCTGGATGTGAAGTTGACTGGGGTTATACACGAGGTTCTTCCCTCAGAATGATGATATGCATGCTGGATGTGAAGTTGACTGGGGTTATACACGAGGTTCTTCCCTCAGAATGATGATATGCATGCTGGATGTGAAGTTGACTGGGGTTATACACGAGGTTCTTCCCTCAGAATGATGATATACATGCTTGATGTGAAGTTGACTGGGGTTATACACGAGTTCTTCCCTCAGAATGATGATATGCATGCTGGATGTGAAGTTGACTGGGTTATACACGAGGTTCTTCCCTCAGAATGATGATATGCATGGTGATGCGAAGTTGACTGGGGTTATACACGAGGTTCTTCCCTCAGAATGATGATATGCATGCTTGATGTGAAGTTGACTGGGTTGTTGACTGGGTTACACACGAGATTCTTCCCTCAGAATGATGATATGCATGCTTGATGTGAAGTTGACTGAGGTTATACTACGAGGTTCTTCCCTCAGAATGATGATATGCATGCTTGATGTGAAGTTGACTGAGGTTATACACGAGGTTCTTCCCTCAGAATGATGATATGCATGCTTTATGTGAAGTTGACTGGGGTTACACACGAGGTTCTTCCCTCAGAATGATGATATACATGCTTGATGTGACGTTGACTGGGGTTATACACGAGGTTCTTCCCTCAGAATGATGATATACATGCTTGATGTGAAGTTGACTGGGGTTATACACGAGATTCTTCCCTCAGAATGATGATATGCATGCTTGATGTGAAGTTGACTGGGGTTATACACGAGGTTCTTCCCTCAGAATGATGATATACATGCTTGATGTGAAGTTGACTGGGGTTATACACGAGATTCTTCCTCAGAATGATGATATGCATGCTTGATGTGAAGTTGACTGGGGTTATACACGAGGTTCTTCCCTCAGAATGATGATATACATGCTTGATGTGAAGTTGACTGGGGTTACACACGAGATTCTTCCCTCAGAATGATGATATGCATGCTTGATGTGAAGTTGACGGGGTTATACTCGAGTTCTTCCCTCAGAATGATGATATGCATGCTTGATGTGAAGTTGACTGAGGTTATACACGAGGTTCTTCCCTCAGAATGATGATATGCATGCTTTATGTGAAGTTGACTGGGGTTACACACGAGGTTCTTCCCTCAGAATGATGATATGCATGCTTGATGTGAAGTTGACTGGGGTTATACACGAGGTTCTTCCCTCAGAATGATGATATACATGCTTGATGTGAAGTTGACTGGGGTTATACACGAGATTCTTCCCTCAGAATGATGATATGCATGCTGGATGTGAAGTTGACTGGGGTTATACACGAGGTTCTTCCCTCAGAATGATGATATGCATGCTTGATGTGAAGTTGACTGGGGTTATACACGAGGTTCTTCCCTCAGAATGATGATATGCATGCTGGATGTGAAGTTGACTGGGGTTATACACGAGGTTCTTCCCTCAGAATGATGATATGCATGCTGGATGTGAAGTTGACTGGGGTTATACACGAGGTTCTTCCCTCAGAATGATGATATGCATGCTGGATGTGAAGTTGACTGGGGTTATACACGAGGTTCTTCCCTCAGAATGATGATATACATGCTTGATGTGAAGTTGACTGGGGTTATACACGAGGTTCTTCCCTCAGAATGATGATATGCATGCTGGATGTGAAGTTGACTGGGGTTATACACGAGGTTCTTCCCTCAGAATGATGATATGCATGGTTGATGCGAAGTTGACTGGGGTTATACACGAGGTTCTTCCCTCAGAATGATGATATGCATGCTTGATGTGAAGTTGACTGGGGTTGACTGGGGTTACACACGAGATTCTTCCCTCAGAATGATGATATGCATGCTTGATGTGAAGTTGACTGAGGTTATACACGAGGTTCTTCCCTCAGAATGATGATATGCATGCTTGATGTGAAGTGACTGGGGTTATACACGAGGTTCTTCCCTCAGAATGATGATATGCATGCTTGATGTGAAGTTGACTGGGGTTAACACGAGGTTCTTCCCTCAGAATGATGATATACATGCTTGATGCTGAAGTTGACTGGGGTTATCCAAGAGGTTCCCTTCCCTCAGAGATGATGATATGCATGCTTGATGTGAAGTTTGACTGGGTTGTGACTGGTGTTATACAACGAGGATTCTACCCTCAGAATAGATGATATGCATGCTTGCATGTGACGTTGACTGAGGTTATACATCGAGGTTCTTCCCTCAGAATGATGATATGCATGCTGATGTGAAGTTAGGACTGGGTAGTTGAATGGTACACACGAGGTTCTGTTCCCCTCAGAATGATGATATGCATGCTTTTATGTGAAAGTTGACTGGGGTTACACACGAGGTTCTTTCCCTCAGAATGATGATATACATGCTTGATGTGAAGTTGACTGGGGTTATACCCGAGGTTCTTCCCTCAGATGATGATATACATGCTGATGTGAAGTTGACTGGTGGTATACACGAGATTCTTCCCCTCAGAATGATGATATGCATGCTTGATGTGAAGTTGACTGGGGTATACACGAGGTTCTTCCCTCAGAATGATGATATACCATGCTTGATGTGAAGTTGACTGGGGTTATACACGAGGCTCTTCCCTCAGAATGATGATATTACATGCTTGATGTGAAGTGACTGGGGTTATACACGAGGTTCTTCCCTCAGAATGATGATATAGCATGCTTGATGTGAAGTTGACTGGGGTTACACACGAGGTTCTTCCCTCAGAATGATGATATGCATGCTTGATGTGAAGGTGACTGGGTTATACACGAGGTTCTTCCCTCAGAATGATGATATGCATGCTTGATGTGAAGTTGACTGAGGGTTATACACGAGATTCTTCCCTCAGAATGATGATATGCATGCTTTGATGTGAAGTTGACTGGGGTTATACACGAGGTTCTTCCCTCAGAATGATGATATACATGCTTGATGTGAAGGTGACTGGGGTTATACACGAGGTTCTTCCCTCAGAATGATGATATACATGCTTGATGTGAAGTTGACTGGGGTTATACACGAGGTTCTTCCCTCAGAATGATGATATGCATGCTTGATGTGAAGTTGACTGGGTTTATACACGAGGTTCTTCCCTCAGAATGATGATATGCATGCTGATGTGAAGTTGACTGGGTTATACACGAGGTTCTTCCCTCAGAATGATGATCTGCATGCTGATGTGAAGTTGACTGGGGTTATACACGAGGTTCTTCCCTCAGAATGATGCTATGCATGCTGGATGTGAAGTTGACTGGGGTTATACACGAGGTTCTTCCTCAGAATGATGATATGCATGCTTGATGTGAAGTTGACTGGGGTTATACACGAGGTTCTTCCCTCAGAATGATGATATGCATGCTGGATGTGAAGTTGACTTGGGTTATACACGATGTTCTTCCCTCAGAATGATGATATACATGCTTGATGTGAAGTTGACTGGGGTTATACACGAGGTTTCTTCCCTCAGAATGATGATATGCATGCGGCTGTGAAGTTGACTGGGGTTATACACGAGGTTCTTCCCTCAGAATGATGATATGCATGTTGATGATGCGAAGTTGACTGGGGTTATACACGAGGTTCTTCCCTCAGAATGATGATATGCATGCTTGATGTGAAGTTGACTGGGGTTATACACGAGGTTCTACCCTCAGAATGATGATATGCATGCTTGATGTGAAGTTGACTGGGGTTATACACGAGGTTCTTCCCTCAGAATGATGATATGCATGCTGAATGTGAAGTTGATTGGGGTTATACACGAGGTTCTTCCCTCAGAATGATGAGATGCATGCTTGATGTGAAGTTGACTGGGGTTATACACGAAGGGCCTCCCACAAAATGATGAGATGCATGCTTGATGTGAAGTTGATTGATGGTTATACACGAGGTTCTTCCCTCAGAATGATGATATGCATGCTTGATGTGAAGTTGACTGGGGTTATACACGAGGTTCTTCCCTCAGAATGATGATATGCATGCTTGATGTGAAGTTGACTGGGGTTATACACGAGGTTCTTCCCTCAGAATGATGATATGCATGCTTGATGTGAAGTTGACTGGGGTTATACACGAGGTTCTTCCCTCAGAATGATGAGATGCATGCTTGATGTGAAGTTGACTGGGGTTATACAGGAAGGGCCCTCCCACAAAATGATGAAATGCATGCTTGAGACAACATCGGAGCAGTCTAGGCATACATTGGAGTCACCAGTGGTGACAGAGGGCCAAGACACGGTCACTAAATTGTCTGGAAGGCAGGTCACGGATGTTCCAGACAGAATATACCATCTGACAGATGACCAAAGTCCAGCAGATACTCAGGGGACAGCCAGGGATTGGCAGCGGATGATACAGCAGCTGCTTCCACCAGGGCATCATGACGTGGGACAAAGGACAGAGGGTGTAGAGAGAGTATTATACGTTTGTATTTCTTGTTGTACAAGTTATATACATATATTTATTTTGTGTTACCGCTTGTTGGCAATGAATGTCTGGTGTTGTGAATTACCTGGGAGGAACAATGATCGAGTACTTCTTAATGGTGGATATTAATGTATTTGAAATTGCCCAGTCCTTCAGATCTGTCATCTATCATTTACTGCCTAAAGCACCTTGCCCTGTATTATAGGGTGGTTTGGAGCCCGAGGTCGCCTGGCTAGTGCAGTCGCCGCGAACTGTGCAGGTTAGGATTTTCTTATATTTTTTATCCTTCAGATCAACTATGATATTTTATGCCGTTGTGTTCTTAAATTGAATCATGTGTGAGATTTCAACTTTCTGCGGTTGTCTACATAAGCTATGTGTGAGTTTTCAGCTTTCTGCAGTTGCGTACCTGACGCATTTGTGAGCTTTACACTGTTTGCGGTGACATACTGGAGTTATGAGTGATCTTTCAGCTCTCTGAGATGGTGATTGTGTACTTTAGTCATGTTTGAGTTTTCAACATATTTCTCTCGAGACTAGCATTATTTGTGAAATGTCAAGTTGAAGAGAAACAGAAGCTACAGGAGACCAAGAGAGAATATGCTGGACAGTTTGACATCATATCATAGATCATAGAGGAACATCAGCATCCGAAATGGTTGGTACATTCATAACTGTGTCTCCAGTATCCATATACAATTTCGTTATCATAATCCATTCCTGCCATCCGTTCATAACTTCGTCTCGATCATCCATTCCCAAGTTCGTCTTCATCATTTATTCACAACTCCTTCTCCATCATCAATTCGCAACCCGTCTCGATAATCCATTTATAAGTTCGTATTCATCATTCATTCACAACACCGTCTCCATCATCCATTCACAACTCCAACTCCATCATCCATTCAAAACTCCGTCTCCATAACCCATTCACAACTCAGTTTTGTCATCCATTCACAACTGCCTCTCCATCATTCAATCACCACTCCGTCTCCATAACCCATTCACAACTCCGTCTCCAGGAAATGTAATGGGACAGTAGAAGTGACCGACGTTGTATTGATCACATCATGCTCGTGGTCTTGACTTGTCTAAATATATAGGAGTAGCACCATATACCCAAGATACCTCATGGTTAGAAAATGGGTCCGTTACTGTAATTTTTATGTAATATGACGTCACCATCCACTCTTGACCAAGACTGACGTCACCATCCACCCTTGACCACGACTGACCTCACCATCCACCCTTGACCACGATTGACCTCACCATCCACCCTTGAACACGACTGACCTCACCATCCAGCCTTGAACACGACTGACCGCACCATCCACCCTTGACCAACACTGACCTCACCATCCACCCTTGACCTCGACTCACCTCACCCTCCCCCCTTGACCTCGACTGACCTCACCATCCACCCTTGACCTCGACTGACCTCACCCATCCACCCTTGACCAACACTGACCTCACCATCCACCCTTGACCTCGACTGACCTCACCATCCACCCTTGACCAACACTGACGTCACCATCCACCCTTGACCAACTCTGACCTCACCATCCACCCTTGACCTCGACTGACCTCACCATCCACCCTTGACCAACACTGACGTCACCATCCACCCTTACCAACTCTGACCTCACATCCACCTCTGACCTCGATGACCTACCATCCACCCTTGACCTCGACTGACCTCACCATCCACCCTTGACCTCGACTGACCTCACCATCCACCCTTGACCACGACTGACGTCACCATCAACTACCCGTAACAGTAAACGTAACAGTAGCATATGACGCTAGACGAGTCTCTGTATAGACCAACCGTCCTTTAGTGGCTCATATGGTCAGTATCCCACCAGCTTCCTTCACTCCCCAAGTCATTTTACGATACCCATTATAGGCTGGGTCAACCAAAGACCCCAGGTCAACTTAAAAATTGGAATCTGTCCCAATGCGGTTGTAACCCATGACGATCGGGGCGTGAAGCGAGTCTCAACTAACGATGCTTCCTTAACTACCGCGGCTGGGCATCAAAACTGGTTTCTTAATTGGATACTCCCTCCGCGGAATTCCCGGCCGTAGAGTAATTTTAACGAAATGTTGCATTTTATGTCATTCCCATCCCGAGTTTTTGTGGCAAAATTTACCACTGAATTATCCGAAATGGAGTTATTCGCTTTAGTTATTACTGAAATGATTCGAGTGATTATGGGATGGCCATTAAGAGCGTTTTGAAACTGGAAATGATTAACGGTTTAATGTTCGTGTCGTTGTGCCCCGGCTGGACAGATGATTAATGTAAATAGTTTGAGGTCGGGGGTAGGGTAGTGGAGAAAGGGGGAGTAGATGTTATAGAGGAAAGAAGTGGATGCCAGAGAGAAGAGAAGTAAATATTAGAGAGGGGAGAAGAGAGAAGTAGTTGTTAGAGAGGAGAATAGTGAGTGACTCGAGAGGAAAGAAATAGATGTTAAAGAGGAGAGAAGTAGATGTTAGAAAGGAGAGAATTACATGTTAGAGAGGAGAGATGTAGACGATGGACAGAAGCAAAGTGGATGTTAGAGAAAAGCGAAGTGGATGTTAAAGAGGAGAGAAGTGGATGTTAGAGGAGGGTAGTAGATATTAGATAAAATATAAGTAGATATTAGAAATAATATTAATAGATATTATAGATGGCAGAAATAGAAGTTTGAGGGATGGGGAATGAATATTAGACTGCAAAGAAGTAGATTTTAGAGGAGAGAGTAATATGCCTCAGAGAAGAGAAAAGAAGATATTAAAGGTAACATTAATATATATTCAAAAAAGATATTTTGGATGGAAGAGGAGTAGATGCTAGAGTTGGCCGGAGTAGATATTAGATATGACAGAAGTAGATATTTGGATATAGAAAAGAAGATGTGTGAGATAACATGAGTAGACGTAATAAGTAGTTATGAGATTTGTAGATATTAGATAGAGAAGAATAGCTGCTAGAGACGTCCATCTTAGATGGAATAGAAGTAGATATTTGATGGAAGAGAATTAGATGTCATAGATAAAGAAAACCAGTTGTTTCAATGAAAATAAGTATACGGTGAAGGGGAGAGAAGTAGATTTTAGAGATTAGAGGAGGTGCGTTTAGATGTAACAGAATTAAATGTTGAGGAGAGAGAAGTATATGTAAGAGGGAAGAATAGATATTACATGGGAGAGAAATGGGTATTAGAGGTCGCAGATATTAGATAGGCAGAAAAAGATGTTAGAAGCGAGAGAAGTAGATGCTAGAAATGATAGAATTATACATTAGAGGGAAGAGAAGTAGATGTTGGAGGTGGAATGAGTATGTTAGAGGTGATAAGAGAAGATACTAGCGATGTTAGAAGTAGATATTAGATGTGACAGAAGTAGACGTTACAGGGGTAAAAGTGGGTGTTGTTGTGGCAAAAGACATATTAGAGGTAACATAAGAGTATATTAGAGGTGGCATAAGGAGATATTAGAGGAGTTAGAAGTAGATATTAGAAGCGACAGAAGAGGACGTTATAGGAGTAGAAGTGATTATTGTGGCAGCAAACGTAAATATTAGAGGTAACATAAATAGATATTAGAGTTGGCAAAAGCACATATTATAGTGGCAGACGTGGATGTTTTGTAGAAGGCAGAAATAGAAGTTAGACAGGAGAAAAGGGATGTCAAAGATCAGAGCAGAATTGATTAGATGGGCGAGCAGTAACTGTAATAGGGCATATTACGTTATTGATGTCCATTTAACTTCACTTCTATGAATGTCCATCATTATCTAAACATTTACTTGTATGAATGCCCATCAGTATCTAGAAATTTACTTTCACAAGTGCCCATCACCATCATCATCATCATCATCTTCATCATCATCATCATCATCATCTCATCATCATCACCATCATCATCATCCCCCATCATCATCATCATCATCATCATCATAATCATCATCATCATTATCATCATCATCATCATCATCATCATCATCTTCTTCTTCTTCTTCTTCTTCTTCTTCTTCTTCTTTTTCTTCTTCTTCTTCTTCTTCTTCTTCTTCTTCTTTTTCTTCTTCTTTTTCTTCTTCTTTTTTTTTTCTTCGACTATTGCTGTCAAGCGTCGCGGGGAGGAATAGAACACATTCCAGTGCCCGACGGGCGGCACTGAATAGTGTCATTCCGTGTGATTGTGCAATGTCTTTGATTCCATCAATAACTAAATTTACTTCAAGAATGCCCATCAATATCTGCAAATTTACATCTTACGATGTTTCGATGAACACACAGTCCCAGTGATTAAAATGTGTTGGCACGAACGAAATAATGAACGAACGAACCAACAAGCATTATTTTCAAAGGGTCACAATTTGGCCCGCAGGCCTGTCTTATATTCGGCCCTTCCAATCCCTCATCTTTTGTACATCTGTTAACTATTGTGCATGTTAAATTCATATAGGGGGAAAATGGCATTATTAAATGAAGCGTGTGAACATAAACAACAAAGACACGACATTCGTCCAAACAATGCACGTGAATCTAGTGAGACTACACGATATGAAATCTGAGATTTGCATTTCTTAAAGAAGGTTAGCACTGCACAATGGATGAGCGCACGTGATCTTAAACTTCCGGCATGCTGATGCCGAGATAGCAGGTTCAACTCCTACACCGAACAGTTGGACGAACTCTCGTTACTTCACGTTCATAACATTATCAACGTAGCTAACTATTAAATGTACTAACGCGCTCGACTGAAGATTGACACTGCTTACCTGCATTGATATCGTCTTGGCATAACATAGTCTATTTCTATGGTCATTTCAATCAATCAATCATTCATGTGCCATGCCGGAAAGCGTGGGACGTAATGACTCGCCATTTCACTCGATCACCAGTGTCGTGGATCAGCTCAGTGTTCCTGTCTCGTCCATGCCATGTGGCCAAGCCATCCAGGTATTTTCCTCTCGGTCCTTCCTCTTGGTCTGTTCCCTTCGATCTTGCCAGTTGTCACTAAGTTCTCCAATCCATTTCTTCTCATAACATGTCCAAAATATTTTGACTGTCTACGTCTAATTTCTCTAATCAATTTACGATTTTCATTTGTCTCCTGTAGTACTTGGTCATTGGTTTTTTCTGTCTGTGTACGGTATTCTTTGCATTTTCCTCAGAAACCACATTTCTGCAGCCATCAGATGTTTTTCAGCTTGACTGCTCATTGTCCAAGTTTCACATCCATACAAAAGAACAGGCTCTATGTATCCCCTCAACACTCTTTTTCTCGTTTCAATTGACATCTTTTTATTGGTCAAATGTTTTTCATCTTGCTAAAGGCTACTTTCGCCATGGCGATTCTTGTTCTAATCTCTTCAAGGCATCTCCCATCAGATGTTATGACTGTTCCGAGATAATTGTACCGATTCACTTGTTGAAGAATATTTCCATTTACTTGTATATTACATTGTGGCACTTCGTTCTTCCTAGTGACGACCATAACCTGTGTCTTTTTACAATTTAATTCTAACCCCAGTTGCTCACTGTGTACAACAACCGCATCTACTAATTGTTGCAGATCCTGCGCATTGTCTGCAATCAATACTGTATCATCTGCATATCTAATGTTATTAATGTTTCATCCTCCAATGCTGATTCCATTTATATCCTCTACATTTCTGAAAATATTTTCACTGTATAGGGAAAAAGATCTGGAGACATTACACATCCCTGCCTAACACCTCTCTTAATAGGCTGATATTGTCCCACTTCATTATCAATCCTTATTGCAGCTTGTTGTTTCCAATATATGTTTTTATAAGTCTAATGTCTTTCCCATCAATTTGTAGATCTGCAAGCATATCCACCATGTTGACATGTCTAACTCTATCAAAAGCCTTTGTGTAGTCAATAAAGCAAAGATGTATATCCTTGTTTACTTCTATAGCACGTTCAATAACTGTTCGCAGCATATACACAGCATTTACTGTACCCTTTCCTTCTACAAACCCACATTGTTCTTCCCCTATTTCAGGTTGTATTTTCTTCCTCACTCTTTGCATGATAATTCGTAGCAAAATCTTTGTGATGTGACTCATTATACTAATTGTTCTATGTTGATCACATTCCAAGGCTCCTGATTTCTTTGGGATTGCAATAAATACAGAGTTACATAATTCAGAAGGTATATCTCCAGTATCATATAATGTGTTCAGCAGTCTGGTGACTTGCTCTAGTCCAAATTCTTCTAAAGCTTAAATCATTTCTGTTGTGATGTTATCTGCACCGGGGGCCTTGCCAGCTTTCATATACTTAAGAACATTTCGAACCTTCATCTCCAAAATTGGCGGTCCTTCATTATTAAATCTAATATCATACTGTTCCTCTCTGTTATCATCATAAAGGTGTTTCACATAATCTGTCCATACATGTAGAATCTGATCTTTTTCTATTATGATTTTGCCATCTTTAGTTTTTAGACAGCCTGTTGATGTACTTGTTCTTTTATTAGTAAGTTCCTGAATTCTTTTGTGCACTAATTTGGTATTTTGACTGTTGTGTTGGTTTTCAATTTCTAAGCACTTTTCCTCAAGCCATGCTTCTTTTGCCTCCTTACATAATATTCTGACTTGTCTGTGAATTTCTTCATATTTGGCAGAATTATTTTTGTTGAGTCTTCTTGTTTCCATTAGGTGTAAAATTTCTTCAGTCATCCATTTCTTACGACCCACCTTCTTTAATTTTGGAATAGTTGTTTCTGCAGCCAAACTGATTGAATTCTTCAACGTTTCCCATTGATCATCCACATCCTGGAATAGGATCTCTAGATCAGACAATATATCAAATCTGTTCTGTACTTCTATGTTGAATTTGTTTTGTATTTCCTTGTCATTACTCAATGTACACAAATCATATTTAGTGTTTCCTGTTATATACTTGACTTTCTTCAACTTTATCCTCAATGTTCCTGTGAGTAATCTGTGGTCACTATAACAATCAGCACTGGGAACTGTTTTTGCTATTGTTAGCGCGTTTCTAAATCTTCTGCTAATCAGAATGTAGTCAATCTGGTTTCTAATCCTGCTATCAGGACTCCTCCATGTCCATAATCTTCTAGGGTGTTGCTTAAACCAGGTGTTTCCTACAATCATTTCCTGTTCTTTTGCCCACTCTACGAGTCTGTATCCTCTTTCATTTCTCTCTCCTAAACCATAGTTTCCTACTGTGTATCTATCACCTTGATTTCCTACTTTTGCATTGAAGTCCCCTATTATGATGTTTATTTCTGAATTTTTACATTTCTTTAAGGCAGACTCTATGTCATTATAAAATTCCTCTACACTATCTTCACTGGATTCTCCTGTTGGGGCATATACTTGAATAATATTTATGCTAAAAGGTCTGCCACTTAATTTAACTAGTAGAACTCTGTCCGACACGGCCCAATATCCTTGAACAGATTTTGATGTTTTCCGGTCCAAAATAATTGCCACTCCCCTTTGTCGATCTTCACCTCCAGAATAAATAATCTTAAAATCTTCATCTATCTTGATGCCTGCTCCTGTCCATCTCGTTTCGCACATCCCTAAAATATTAATTTTTTTCTCTTTCAATTTCTTGTTTTATGTTCTCTAATTTTTCGTCGTCGTTTAACGTCCTAACGTTCCATGTTGCTAATTTTAACGTCTCTGTCATTGTCTTGCGATGATCAGTCTTTAGGCGAATCATAATGTACTAGGAACTTTTAAAGAGGTAGTTTGCCTTTGCTTTTCTCTATGGCAGTGACCTTACTGGTCGGATGACTGCAGCCATTAACTCGAGAGAGAGAGAGAGAGAGAGAGAGAGAGAGAGAGAGAGAGAGAGAGAGAGAGAGAGAGAGAGAGAGAGAGAGAGAGAGAGAGCTCCTCTGCTGCCGTCGTGAAACTTGAGACCATAACCAACCAATATCTGCCTGCCGCCCTCAACATTTCATCCACCACCTGCCACTCTTGGCTTCTTTTGAACACTTCCAATAAACGAAAACGAAATAACACCACATAATCCACAGGAAAAACACTAAAACAGCGTCACCCCGAACAATAGATGCGTCACGTCGTTGCCATTTTACCTGAACGTCATATATTAATATATATATAATATATTGTCTCTATTTCTATGGTCATTTATAAATATATAATAGATTCTCTCTATTTCTATTTTCATATATAAATATATCATAAATTCTTTCTATTTTTATTGTCATGGGTTAATCAAAGATTCTCTCTATTTCTATGGTCATATATTAATAGATCATATATGCTCTCCATTTCTATGGTCATATATTAATATATTAAAGATTCTCTCTATTTCTATGGTCATATATTAATATATCATATATGCTCTCTATTTCTATGGTCATATATTAATATATCATAGATTATCTATATTTATATGGTCATATATTAATATATCATAGATTCTCTATATTTATATGGTCATATATTAATATATCAAAGATGCTCTCTATTTCTATGGTCATATATTAATATATCATAGATTCTCTATATTTATATGGTCATATAGTAATAAGAAAACAGGTCAATTAGAGTAACCTGTTCAACGTCTAGGGATCGTGGACATACAGTACAAGACCAACATTGGTTCAACCGGCACCCAGTTAGTTATGTGGCCTGTATCATGCCCATCGCCTTTACTTCGGCACAAATTTCCTGATGCCCATTTTCGGTTGAGCCATCTGGTCACCCAACACAATGTTCAAACTCTGCTCCTGTATGGATTTGAACCCATGATCTCTGGTCCGGCTGACAATCGTCTAGCCACTATGCCTACTTTTTAATAAGGCTAAACTAATTCACAAAATCCTATTTCAAAATGCCCCAAGTTACCTTTGGCAATTGTTTAAATATAACGCAAGACATAGCGAACGACTAAATATACTTCATGTCCCTAAACCTAGGATAGACTTATATAAAACAAGCTTAGCATACTCTGCCACTCAGTTGTGGAACAATCTTCCACAAGAAATCAAAGACACCACCAATCATTATACATACAGTCGCAACCTGTTTGAACACTACCTCAGGACAGACTACATGCCCCCTTAAAAAAAAAACAGCAACAAAGACAATAATAATGGTAAATTATCTCGAACGACAACTAGCCAAAAAAAAAAACATTCCCATATGTATGGCACGTTACACCCACCTTGGGTATTTATGATGCCCATGTTAAACATTGCCTCAACGAGTCATGTATTATTGATTATTTTTCATGCGTTTTAATGCTTATTGTTCTTTTGTTGTCAAAGAATTGCTTCATAAGAGATGTTGAATGAAAGAATGTATGAGAGGAAATAGAGAAGAAGGGCAGAATGTCAGACGGGCCTGCGTGCCCAATTCTTAACCCTTTGAAAATAAAGATTTTCGTTCGTTCGTTCGTACGCTACCACGCACATCGCTTCCATCTGTACAGTCATATATTAGATACATTTACACAAGTCAACCACTGCAGACTTGCACTCTCCTTTTGTTCAATCGATATTTAATTTTCTAGAAGTAAATTAACAAAAAAATGTGGTAGTGGAGGAGGAGAAGAAAGAAAGAATAAAAGGAATGGGGAAAAAATGAAGAAGGATGGAATGATTAAACAGTGCATACTAGCATAAGGCACTCATATAGTCTTGTGTTCAAGAACCGGGCGAGAGAAGCTGGCACCATAATCGGATGAGGAATGATGTCATAATGAGAGGGCGGATACTGTTAAGGTGAGCAGTCAATAACATGACATAACACGGGAATATTACCAGAGGGGCTTGATACAAACACAACAGAAGTACTCTCAGAATATCATACCCGTCCCCCTCCTCCAAACACGCACATAAACACACACACACACACCACACACACACATATATATATATATATATATATATATATATATATATATATATATATATATATATACACACACACACACATATATATATATATATATATATATATATATATATATATATATATATATACACACACACACACACACACAAACATTCCGACATCCACTTATCTATACTATTGGCACCGTGCGGTCTCGAGGGACAATAGTTTGTTCTCTCCATAGCCCGAATTGCAGAGACCATGAGTTGCCCATGCAGCATGATCCCTCTTTCGGCCTGCCGAGGAAACTAAGCTAAACTAGAAAAGTGACACAAATATATTTGAAACAAGACAAGCTGCAAAAGCTGCCAGATCAGCAAAGCAATGCTCTAACTGTCTGTCACTTATCTATGTGTCTGTCTGTGCGTCTGTCTATAAATTATAAACTATCATTATAACACATGATACCGATGTTAGTATTTGTCTCGTTTAGGGTGATTTCTTGGACAATAAAAAAGGAAACTCATTTGTCCATACAGTCGCAGACGCTGTTCAGGGCAGGTTTTCATATTTAGACAATTTTACAACAGATAGATTCGGAATAGTCTCTGCCAAGACTTTATGCATGAACACAAAACAATCCACAACGTCACGGATCCAGCCATGAAAATCTACCATGTCAATGATCCAGGTATCAGAAACTACAAGGTCATGGAACAGGCAATGTGAAATAACGAGGACTTTGAACAATAACAGAGAGACTACGTATTTATAAAATTAGGAATGCGAAGCTTGAGCGTTGTAGAACGAGGAAACAATGAACTGTGGAGTTTTGAAAACTTACACATGATACAACGAATAAACAAGGAACTATGGAGGTATGGAAACTTTAACGTTGTAGAAAGAAGAAACGAGGAACTATGGAGTTATGGAAACACGATATAAGGAAAGTGAGTAAACAATATTCACACAAACAGGTAATATAAAATATACACCCTACACAGCACTACCTTATAATCATGCAAAACAAATGGTAGTTGTGTGTCCTTTATAGTACGTTGCAATCAACACCAGCGTTTATTGGCTGTTTGTGATTTACTGGGCAATTTACATTCAGTAGTGGCGAAAGAGTTACGAATTCAGTTCGTAATCCCGCATACCGCGTTCGAAACACATCTGCGGGCGATCTGGCAGCAGACCGCCTTGCGTTGGTTTTTACAAAATAAAATGGTATAGGTGCCGGTCGTTCAGAAAGCAAATTACTGAACGTAAACTTGCCAAGAGTTCACGAACAACCAAAAAAGGCTGGGGTTGACTGCGGCGTCCTGTAAAGGATATACAAATAACTTTTTTAGTTTGCCGTTGCTTACTGAACTACTGAACGTAAACGTGGCAAGAGATTACAATAGCAAAATATGCTGGTGTTGACTGCGACGTCCTGTAAACGATATGTAAGTAACGTTTCTAGTCTGCAATTGCTTACTGAACGACCGACGCGTATATCAACGACATAAACGCATATTATCTGCATGTCGGGGAATTATGAAACTGCGTTAACCTAACCCATAAACCACAGCTGCCGACACCATTCATGCAGATACTGATTACTAACATGTTAGAACACATCGTTTGTTACACTTAGTTACAGCCCATTGAAGCCATAGTGGAGAAAAGCGTTGACTGCAACAGAGCTAGACACTGCCAAAGATATGAACGGACAAACAAGGTCCAGACATGACTAGGGTACAGCCAATCAGCGTGTACAACAAGGACGCTATACAGAAACTACTGGGGATCCATTATTACCAGTGGCGGACTAGCCAGGGTGTCAGCTTGTCTGATGGCAAGTGGGCCCCTGGGACCCCGATAAGGTGGACCCCCCTAAAACAGTGGTTCTCAACCGGTAGGGAAATTAAGATTATTGCAAGTTCGTGTTAATACAAGAACCGATTACTTGATATTGTATTTTCCTCCACACTTTACGGTTCTGTACTTCTCACCCTTCTAAAATTCGTGTTATAATGTAACTAGACCTCCAAATCACGTTTTATGTAGATGTCTAGACTTGTTCTTGTATGTTTTATTAAATTTAACTTCCATTTTTACGTATACTGTGTAGGATTGATGGTATGTATAGGGAGGAGATACGAAAAGGGGGAATGACATTCTGAACATATGGTGAAGGAGTGCATGGGCTTAAAAGGTTGAGACCCACTGCCCTAAAACATTAGATAGTATGTTAAAATGTTAATGTCCCGTTAGTAGTTTTGTCTCCGCTTTGTGGGACCCCGATGAGGCGGACCCACTAAAACATTAGCCAGTATGTTAACATGTTAATGTCCTTTCAGTAGTTTTGTCTCCGGCAACAATATATATATATATATATATATATATATATATATATATATATATATATATATATATATATATATATATATATATATATATTAGGGCTGCGGAAGTTAACGATTAATTAATCGATTAATCGTTAATTTTTATTAACGATTAATTTTTTTAAACGATTAATCGAAAACTTACCACCTTCAAAACAAACATCCACTACAGTATCAGAAACTTCAGCTGAGACGGTCTATTGCAGCATCGTCACCTGCTTCGAAGCAGGCTACGTTGAGTCACTTTTGTCGTTCGTCTGATCGTCCTGTGAGTGCTGCATTACAACATGATATTCAAGTATCACTTGCAAACTGGATTGCTAGTAGTGGCAGACCAATATCAATAGTAGATGACGACGGCCTTCAACAAGTATTACGCACAGCATTGCAAAATGCTGAATATAAGCTACCTTCCCGCCGCACTATTGACAAACTGTTGACTGCTAAGTATAACAGCAAGATTCAAAATGTTAAAGAATCTGTGAAAAACGCAAAGGGAATTGCGTTAACATCTGATTTTTGGACATCTCTAGGTAACGAAAGCTATTGTGGAATTACTGGCCATTGGATTGCCGATGACTGGAAATTGAAAAATGTTGTTCTTGAATGCGTGAATGTTGTTGAACGTCATTATTCTGACAGTGTTGCCGAGTTATATAAACAGTTTGCAATAGACTGGGATATAACGAACAGAATTCAGGCTCTAGTTACTGACAATGCAAGAAATATGGTTTCAGCTGTTGATAAAACCGGTTTTGCACATATTCCTTGTTTGGCTCATAGCTTACAACTGAGCATATTACATGGATTTAAAGCCGCTGATACCGAAACATTGTTTGGATAATGTCGAAAAATTGTCGGACATTTTAAACATAGTGCTGCAAACACAACCGAGTTGCAAAATTGTACTGAGTCACCATTGTGTAAGCTGCAGCAAGATGTACCAACAAGATGGAACAGTATTTTTATTATGCTACAGAGTCTTCTACAGGTCAGAGAAGCATTAACTGTCTACATGTCAGATGAAAAGAAGCAATACAAAGGTCCAAAACTGTCAGATTCAGATTGGGAGAAGATTTCGAAATATGTCAAAGTTTTGGACTTATTCTGTCAGACCACGGTCCTGCTTGGCGGTCAAGATTATGTTTCATGTAGCTGTGTATTGCCACTGCTATCATCGTTGACAAAGCATATGACTGTACACGATGATGATCCGGGCTACATAGCTCAATTTAAGGCAGTATCTATTAATGACTTCAGTGAACGTGTAGCTAATATGACAAGTATTTAAATAGTACAGATTGCAACAGCACTTGATCCACGCTACAAATACCTGAAGTGTTTGTCAAAAGATGCAAAAGAACGAACTTGGTCACGTATTGAACAACAAATAGCAGTTAATGTTCATGATGAGCAGATGGAGACTGCTGCAACGAATGATACTGACATTGACAATGAAACTATATGTGAACCAAATGAAAGAGTATTAAGCTAATGGAGTCTGAAATGGAGAAGAAAGTTGCTGAATCGGTTGACCCTTTACAATGGTGGAAACTTAATGAACATCGATATCCAAAATTGGCATTCCTTGCCAAGACCATTCTGTGCATACCGGCTACCTCAGTTCCATGTGAACGATTGTTCAGCTCTGCTGGTTATATTGTTAATAAGACGCGCTCGTCACTTGAACCAAATACTGTCAACATACTCGTCTGTTTGCATAGTTGGTTATTAGATGACATATGAACAAGACAATCCAGTGTTATTTCGATTTTTGACAAATACGACTATAATGTCAGTTATGTGACTATAAATATTTTGCTGTAATCGAAATTAACTATTAATTAATCGTTAATTTTTGAAAAGTTAGCTATTAAATTTAAATTAATCGGTCGCAGCCCATTCATTGGCACCTTGCCGTCTTGACAGACGATAGTGTGTGCTTTAAAAAGGCATAATAACTTTTAACTATGGCGGTAGCGAGTGTGACTGATAAGGCCAATTTGCGCTGTATAACTCGTAACAGTTGCCTCTCGCTTTGATTCCGAGACCAGTTAAGACCAGGGATGGAGTTATTGCCTCTCCATAGCACAAAGCCTGGGCTAAAATATAGAGATCATGTGTTGCCCATGCAGCATGATCCCTCTCTCGGCCTGCCTAGTTTACTCCAGACGAAACGTAACACCCCTACATCTGGAACAAGACAAGCTGCAGAAGCTGCCGGATCAGCAAAGCAATGCTCTAACTGTCCGCCTGTCGGAGCTTCGATCCTAGACCAGTCGCCAACCAAGGCTTAGGGCCTGGTCTGCCCTGCCATGCCATTTTGTCTTTAGCTTGCATTTCCTCGCACCAGGGTAAGGCTTGTACCCTGCCAATTGCGCTCTTCCGCCCGAAGCCGTTGGCACAATCTGGGGTGTCGGGTTTGGTAAGCGCCGCCCAACATTCAGCGCTAACAGAAACCAGGTAGTACC
The DNA here is from genome assembly GCA_014155875.1 of Cepaea nemoralis. Classification (NCBI taxonomy): domain Eukaryota; kingdom Metazoa; phylum Mollusca; class Gastropoda; order Stylommatophora; family Helicidae; genus Cepaea; species Cepaea nemoralis. Next base: position 247,390 of record JACEFZ010015747.1, on the reverse strand, counting down.
GTCTACTGTTATACGGTAGCTCAGTCATATAGCAGCCCTATATATACATATATTTAGAGATTTAGAGCCACTCCGCCACTAACTACAATCAACCTGTGATTGCACAGGAGCGCCCTGGATCAGGATGATTTTGTTTGTTTTCGTTGGCTCACTTTGAACTCAGGCGTAGTTCATACACTTGCGGCTACCTCTAGTGCACTGGACTGATTTTGTTTGTTATCGCCATCAGGCGAAGCGACTCCGACTTCCGAGGTACTTGTAATTTACGTCCTCAAATCAAGGATGAGAAGTCAACATTTTAGTCCAACTGACTGGTGTAGAGGTTGAATCCTCACCTCGGTAACAGCACACTGGATTTCAGAACGTGAACTCCTATCCAGTTGGCCACGTCGACCTCCCATCATGCTGATGTTGATGATGATGTTGATGCTGATGCTGATGATTATGTTAAAGCTGATGATGATGTTGATGCTGATGCTGATGATGATGTTAAAGCTGATGATGATGTTGATGCTGATGCTGATGCTGATGTTGATGATGATGATGATGTTGATGCTGATGCTGATGTTGATGATGATGATGATGATGATGATGATGATGATGATGATGATGGTGATGCTGATGCTGATGATGCTGATAATGCTGATGTTGATGTTGATGCTGATGCTGATGATGATGTTAAAGCTGATGATGATGTTGATGCTGATGATGATGTTAATGCTGATGATGATGCTGATGATGTTGATGATGATTATGATGCTGATGATGATGCTGATTATGATGATGATGATGTTGATGATGTTGATGATAATGCTGATGTTGATGTTGATGCTGATGCTGATGATGATGTTAAAGCTGATGATGATGTTGATGCTGATGATGATGTTAATGCTGATGATGATGCTGATGATGTTGATGATGATTATGATGCTGATGATGATGCTGATTATGATGATGATGATGTTGATGATGTTGATGATAATGCTGATGTTGATGTTGATGCTGATGCTGATGATGATGTTAAAGCTGATGATGATGTTGATGCTGATAATGATCTTAATGCTGATGATGATGCTGATGATGTTGATGATGATTATGATGCTGATGATGATGCTGATTATGATGATGATGATGATGATGATGCTGATGATGTTGATGATGATTATGATGCTGATGATGATGCTGATTATGATGATGATGATTTTGATGATGTTGATGATAATGCTGATGCTGATGATGCTGAACATGATGCTAACGATGTTGATGAGGATGCGGTGTTATATGACGCTATAGTCTCTCTGTCCCCCCGACACACAGTCTACATGGAAACATTGACCTACCAGTGGTCCGAGGCTACCATTCCTATATTCCATAATCGGATTACACACCCGAGACGGGACACAAATAGCCACACCGTGACATCAACGGACGCTAACACCCAACACGAGCCGCCTGTGACGATCTCCAGAGTACAGCGGCTTGTCAATCACAGGCACATTCTTAATCTGATGACACACGGACACCGGAACCGCACTGGTACACTCATGTCGTCAAAGAGACAAGGTTAATCAAATGTGCATGTTCTTTGCAGGACAATACATCAACACCAACCCCAGCTTGATTGACTAGGAAATTTTACGTCCAGTAGCTTGCCTTTGCTTTCTGAACGAGAAGTTACCGTTGTAGTCCAATTAAATGGCGGTGTGGGGGTGAACCACCTGCCTCGCCATCAGAGCGCCGGAAGTTTAAAAGCGAGTGTTCTTATCATTTTGATCACGTCGACGTCTGTCAATAGAGACACATGGACAAATACAGATGTTAACGTAGAGATAAGGACAAATACAGATGTTAACACAGAGGCATGGACAAATACAGATGTTAACGTAGGGACATGGACAAATACAGATGTTAGCGTAGAGACATGAACAAATACAGATATTACGGTAGAGGCATGGAAAAATACATATGTTAACATAGAGACATGGACAAATACAGATGTCAACGTAAAGACATGGACAAATATAGGTGTTAACATAGCGACATAGACACATTTAGATGTTGGACTTCCGGTCGCCAATATGGCGGTTAGGCCTTGAACCGTTTAGGCCTGTGGGGTGTTTATGCTTGCAGCTACAGTTTTTAATCGCATTTTCCTCATGTTAGACTGGTAGTACATGGTTCCGTCGCCCTGCTACTGAGTGAGTGCGTGGGCGACACTGTGAGCTGTGAAATTCGCGGGGAATGCTTTTACATATGTCCTGACAGTGACCTGCATGTTCGGAACAATGGCTACCGGCTGTTGCTGAATAGACTAATTTGCCTTTTCGGTTCACGAGTGCATTTTCCAGGAGACTCTCGGGGGTTGGAGCTGAAGCTGCGGAGTTCGTGATTTGTGTGACACTTTCGGCGGGTCGCCCTGCGGTAAGAGATAGAGCCAAGCGAGAAAACCCGGGTCAATGAGGTCTTTCTGGTGACTGCCGAGTCCATCGACGATGAAATGTAGTTTTCGTGGATTAATTTTGGTTGGCATTCTGACAGCGACATTATGCACAGTGTACCTATGCGGGCTGTTGACTAGTCGAGACTCCTGTCTGTTCCACTTTTCACATAGGGCAGTGAGGAGCATTTTGTGTGATATTCACTGGCACAGGAACGGAGCATAATGGGGACGACCTGTTGCCGTGAAGTTGGAACCTCGACTAACTAACTAACTAACTAACTAACTAACTAACTAACTAACTAACTAACTAACTAACTAACGAATACAGATGTTAACATAGAGACATAGACAAATATAGATGTTAACTTAGAGACATAGACAAATACATATGTTAACATAGAGACAAGGACAAATACAGATGTCAACGTAGAGACATGGACAAATATAGATGTTAACATAGCGACATAGACAAATATAGATGTTAACATAGAGGCATAGACAAATATAGATGTTAACTTAGAGACATAGACAAATATAGATGTTAACAGAGGCATAGACAAATATAGATGTTAACATTGAGACATAGACAAGTATAGATGTTAACTTAGAGACATATATATATATATATGTTAACATAGAGGCATAGACAAATATAGATGTTAACATAGAGACATGCACAAATACACACGTCATCATAGAGACATGGACAAATATACACGCCAACATAGAGACATGGACAAATGCAGATATAAACCTAGAGACAAGGAAAAATAAAGACGTCAGAAAATAGACATAAGCAAATATAAACGGCAACATAGAGACAACGTCACACACATATGTATAAGAGAGATATAGACACACTGACATATACAAACGTCAACATAGTGACAATGGCGAATACATATGTCTACCTAGAGACATGGACAAATACATATGTCAAAATACAGATGGATAAATATAGATATAAAATTAGAGACATGGACAAATACAGATGTCAACTTACAGACAAGGGCAAATACAGATGTCAACTTAAAGACATGGACAAATGCAGATGTCAACTTAAAGACATGGACAAATACAGATGTCAGCTTACAGACATGGACATAAACAGATGTAATAATAGAGGCATGCACAAATACACGCCAACATAGAGACATAGACAAATATACACGCCAATATAGAGATATGGACTACATACATATGTCAACATAGAGACATGGACAAATACATATGCCAACATAGAGACAAAGATAAATACAGACGTGAACATAAAACATGGACAAATTCAAATGTCAACACGGAGATAATGACAAATACAAATGTCAACATAGAGACATGCACTAAGACGAGTTGAACACCTTATCCAGCAGTCAGCGCACCGACATATAAGCCCGAGCGCATTAAGCTAACAGTTGTTTACGGTCAGTAATTAGCATGAATACAACCGTGAAATAATACACTAGAAAAGAAGTAGACAGCAGAGGATATATTGCACTATAGTAAACTGTGAACGTTATAATTATAAAAGATTCGAAGTTTTGCCTTCCTTGTGATGCCACCACCCTGCTGAAAGCATACGCGTAGTTTAATTGTCGACTAGCTAGACATCTGAAATAGACCAGATATCTAGTACACGTGAACTCACAACTAAGCAGAATGAGTCTGGTGGGCTGAGAAGTAGGGGGAGACTAAGAGATGCCATTGACAAATATGCAAGGAGTGAGTAGTTGGGCTTCCGAATAAACAGATCCTGCAGTCACAAGATGGCCACATTAAATAAACAGATCCTGCAGCCACAAGATGGCCACATTAAATAAACAGATCCTGCAGCCACAAGTTGGCCACATTAAATAAACAGATCCTGCAGTCACAAGATGGCCACATTAAATAAACAGATCCTGCAGTCACAAGATGGCCACATTAAATAAACAGATCCTGCAGCCACAAGATGGCCACATTAAATAAACAGATCCTGCAGCCACAAGTTGGCCACATTAAATAAACAGATCCTGCAGTCACAAGATGGCCACATTGGCATAATATTAGAGCAAAGCATTGTAATTAGTCATTAGTCTTTAATTGCAGTTCCAACAACACGGCGACGCATCAGCTCAGAATGCTCCGTTCCTATTGGAGAGAATATGGTTACATTAAGATGGCTACATTAAATAAACAGATCCTGCAGTCACAAGATGGCCACATTAAATAAACAGATCCTGCAGTCACAAGATGGCCACATTGGCATAATATTAGAGCAAAGCATTGTAATTAGTCATTAGTCTTTAATTGCAGTTCCAACAACACGGCGACGCATCAGCTCAGAATGCTCCGTTCCTATTGGAGAGAATATCACCCCACTGTCACATGTGGAATGTGAAACAGGCAGCAGTCTCGACAAATCCAACAGCTCGCATATACATTAATAAGCATACATAAGGTAAAACAGAACA